>JAHHFK020001754.1:0-465139 GCA_024533555.2 Aedes koreicus | reverse complement strand
TATCAATAGAAAAGTCGAATTGTATTGATAAAATATAAAAGATAATGAAAATTAAGTTAACTTTGTAAAACTAGGCGAGAACATATAATCAAATAAAGTTAGGTTTGGGTGAGCCCTTTATTTCTTCCAGTACTGTATGCTTCACGGCTTTTATTCTTGTTATAGAATCCAAACATGTTTTATTACAACTCATATTTGAATTGACATTCAAACAATTCGCATGAATTGTAAAAAAATATTAGAATGCTTCGCACAGTCGACCTAAAAATTTATCTGTGTTCCAAAACCTTCTGCAGAGTGTCAGATATTATGACGAAAATATATTTCTTGTAAACTGTATCATAACAGTGATGAAGTAATAAGAGTGAGATAAATATAAAAGAAAAATGTAAGTGAAGGTTTTCCTCTCTTGCTGGAAAAACCTGTTGAATTTCAAGTCTCACGTAACCAAACTTTTTTTTTGTATATTCGGTCATGTTACGGTATCAAATGTGAATAGGCCTTCTTACTGCTTTTTTTATCTGCTTCATGATTATGTCAAAACATAACTGTTAGAAGCAACATAGTAGACGCAAATTGAGACGTTTGGATAAAAAAGGAATCATACGTAAGTATTACGTTCCAGTACGAAAACTTTGGCTTTTCACAGAACAACGGTCATGTTGTTTTTTGTAAATCAGAGCATCTTAAATCAATTCGATTTGTATTCGTTTATAACTCATTTGAACAAAGCCTCCCTCATAACAGATGGTACTTCAACTGCTAAATATCCGAAACTGCAAAAAAAAATGACTCCATCCAATATAAGATGCAGCAAGCGAAAAGAAACCTGAACGAATTAAGACCAAAACCACTCTGTCTAACCCGGAGAAGGATGGAAATTAATGAGTACGATCAAAGACTATTTCAACGTTGAAGATGAAAGTAGGCACTCTCATTATTACTATCACTTGTATTGTTATTCAAATTACCGACCTAGGATGGGGTAAAAACGGAAAGCACAGTTCCAAACTACCAAACCAGTACGAAATGAGTGAAAATCAAAAGTGCTCCTAATCTGGCGATTTACCAGTAGTAAGCTTAGTGAAGTCTGTGCTTCATTTTTCTTATGATTGCGAGCTCACACCTCACCAATATAAGTGCAATTACGTGAGCGCAGATCTTCCTTAGTGGCAGTCTATTGCCTCAGTAGCACACAACAATTAGAGACAATATCTTACTGAAGACAAAAACAAGACTCTAATTGTGAGATAGCAGCCGTTTTTAAGCCACAGTCAGAAGAAGACTTGGATTTCGCATCAATTATCTTCCGCTGATAGTGGACTGATGGTTTGAAGTGTGGCAATGCGTAATTGTTGTGGATTCGCCTCTGAAGATAATACTCTCGTTGTTGAAAAGCATTACTTTCAACAAAGTGATGATAAATACTCATAGTTGGTGGGAATACCAAAATTATTCACCTTTTCCACCGACGATAATTTCGTAACATCAATTATTGTCATTATGTTCGACAAAATCTTGATCGCATAAATGGCCGCAGAATAATCTAATAGCATATTTGTGACGTTCAAGAGAAGACGATAAAGATCCAAAGCCTACTTGATTCGAGCGTATTCAAATGAGTGCATCAAAACAGGAGACAGTTTCGAATGAGCGATTGTTTCTTGCTCAAGTCGAGTGGCAAAAGTTGAAAGGCAGTTATTTTTTTAACGAAATATCTGGTACTAGCATTCAATTGGCTAATTCGGAACTTTTAAATCCTAAATCATTCACTCAGAACAACTGGGTTTATCAAAAATTCATGACAGTAAATGGCCTAAATTCATTTAAAAATGATGACTATTACATGAAGCTTCATCGACCACATAATGGTGAAGTATTAAAAACGCCAATTAAAAGAAATACTTTTCATTCATAACTGTCATCGTGCACGGATCAGCTTTTCCCCAAATACAATATTTATCAGTCTTTCTATAGCCTTGTCCCACTTTTCTCGCCCACGTAGAGCAGTTGCTAATTGCACTAATTTTCGGGTAATATTTTTTTTTCTTCTTTCATTTTCTTCTCAATTCACCAAACGCCAGCGAAACATTTCGTTTTTCGATTCGGAAGCAGATTTACCTACAGCGACGAGCCTCTTTCTCTGCCTCGAAATAGACGAAAAACACGGCATGTAGCCTCCCCATGACCACCCATCGGCGCTGCCGGCCGTCTCCTAGGCGCTGGATGAGTCAACGTCCAACGGCGCTCACAGATTTCCACCCTTCGATTTCGTGCCAGAGTGTACTTTTCCAATCTTGACGAAATTAAGTGCAGGCACCTGCCTGCGCCGACGCTAGATTTTGACACCATTTTTCGTAATTAGGTTGGTTGGTGGTTTTGGAGTTTACGTCTATTGGTGTTTCTCTTTTTCGCGCTCACTTTGTAGCTGTTACAGCTTTTCGCAGTTTGCAAGGCGTACCACCGCAGAGCAGAGTGGGCAAATGGTAGGTTTGATTTTCTTGTGCGCACACGATGTCTTCGATACAGGCGACTCACGCTGGCTTTGCGAACTTTGAGTATTGTTTCATTCGTTTGCTGCATCGAGATGGTGGGCTATGGCCATGTCGAGAGATGAATATTTTCACACATTTTTCTTCCTTTGGATAGACAGCAGCTGTATGATTAGTGATGCTTGGATTCACAGTGGGTAAAGTAAGGACATAATGGATTATTGTGGACAAAAAGAAAACTGATTTACTTGATTATTTTTTTTTCGTAGTTTTAATTACAAACATATTTATCCTTATTTATAAAATTATCAAATAACAATAATATTTATTTAGTTATCAGTTGATTTCACGAGAAAGTGCGCGACACATTCCTCATAATATTCTTCACCAGGGTTTGTACAACTGTTTCATCGATGCTTCCGCTTACATTTATAAAGTGCTTTTTGAAGTTTTGCTCATATCAAAGCCCAAAACTTTTCAATTAAACTTATTTGCATAAAATTTAGGGGATTCATCGCCCTCTCTACAAATTTGACAACGTTTTCGCAATACCAGTCCATTATGGAACTCACATAATGACACATTGTCTGAGTTTTGTGAGAAAAGTGGTAACGCACGTTTTTGAGTACATTACTTCGGGTATATTTCGGCACTCATGTTCACGATAGTGAAAAAGGGTAAAGCTTTCATACCGTATTGGCAGATTGCCATATCAGTTCTTTCTTTCCAAAGTTTACGCAAAATATAGACTTTTATTAGTTCCTTGCTTCACAGTGTAAAATGATGCCGTTGGAAGCATTTTGTAGTTCAGCTTAACATACGTTTCGTCATCCATATTAACGCGCATTGCCTTTTTGCACATTATTTATTCAACCACTAAGTTTTTCTTTCAAACTGAATGGACCAGTTTTTCGACCAAGGCCAGGTAGCTCCACCAAGCTTTTGTGAGTCCCGAATTGTTGAAACGTATTTTGAGCCGCATCACTCTAAAGAGCTTTAGAAGATTGTGGACAAGAACGGCCCTACGGGAAGCTGACCCGACAAATCAGGGCTACGGTGGCTGGAACCCAGTGCTGTGTGAGGATGTCGGGTGGATTATCAGATTCATTCGAATGCTGTAGGGGACTTCGTCAAGATTATTAAGAGATTCCTTGCTATTAAATTTCTGGGAATGGATGTCAAAATCTTTGGAATAATTCTTAGAAACTATTTCTATTCAATTGTCGGCCATATGCCAACTTGTTCCTGCAACGGTCACTCTGTAACAGGTTCCCGTGGGGCCTACAGTGACCATGAACATATTTAGAAGGAAACCCTGGCAATATGAGTTTCAAAATTCATGAAATTTAACCAGAAACTTATTTCTCAACGTTTCGTGACCATCTGATAATTTGTCTTTGGAACGGTCATCTCGGAACAGGTTCCTTTGATGCTTCGAGTGATGAACAAAACTAGCCACAAAACGTTGAGAAATATCCTACTGCAGATATTTTATGAATTTTGATACCCATATTGCCAGGGTTTCCCTCTAAAAATGTTCATGGACACTCGAGACCCTACGGGAACCTGTTCCGGAAAGACAGGTCCGAGGACACATCATCAAATGGCCTCTAAAAATTGAGAAATATCCTACTGGCGAAATTTCATGAATTTTGATACCCATATTGCCAGGGTTTCCCTCTAAAAATGTTCATGGCCACTCTAGGCCCCACGGGAACCTGTTACAGAATGGCCGTTCCAGGAACAAGTCAGCATACGGCCCACAATAGAAAAGAAACAGTTTCTAGGAATTATTCCAAAGATTTTGACATCCATTCCTGGAAATTCAATAGATGTTTCGAAATTGTGTCTACGTACCGGAACACAGCTCCGGAAACCCGAATTCACGAATCAGATGAATTCAAATGGTCATTGCTGATATTATCCCTAAAGCGAATGAGTTTTTGAATCTAACGGTGCCAAAGGAATTGAAATCGGTCAATAATTGCCAGAGTAATTAATCATTTGGTACCCACCAACCTGGGTACCCAGTCGATCACTTAAGGGGTAAAAAAATCGAAGTCCCCCTTCGGCTCACTTGCTTCTATACGAAATGTTTTTGATTTTACCATGAGTATTATTCACGAATAGAAGAACGATTTTGTTCCCGTGTATTGATTGCTCTCAGCTTAATGTTCTGATGCATTTCTATAATTAAATAGTATATTTTAACAAAAACAACTATTTTTTATAAAAAAAAATATGGAATGAAAATTAAAATTAATCTTTCCCCCTGAAAACCCCAAAATTTTCCGAGCAAAGAATACCTAAGGGCTGTATCAAAAATAAGTTATACACATATTTTTCATTGAAATCATATACACTCTTAAAAATAATGAATATTAAGTTTGATTTAATTCTTGTTGCACTTAAATTCTTAGCAACTCAATGATAAATACGACTCAATTGTATGTTATATATATTGTTAAATCCTAATTTGTATATTGTATGTATATTGTTAAATCCTAATTTGAATACCAAAACAATAAATACTTTCACACTCAAAATCACGTTCCGGATGATACATTTACAACAGCTTCTAGAATATATTTCATAACCTCAAATCTAAGTCCGTAATGCGTTAAAAAAGCCACTAGACTTAATACTGAGATTTGAAAGCCTGAAATTTACATGATCGCTGTCTTTGGTTTTTATAACAACATCAGACCTATTTTGAACGCAGTCGGTTTCCGCATCACAACAAGGTACAAGTTAAAATTTGTTCTCATCTGTGGACGATTTTGCTCCACGTTTAATAATATATTTAACAGATTGAATTTCATTGCACGTTATTGTAATGCTTGCAAATTGAAGTTAAATTAAAAACACAGCGTAGCACGAGTGCTTATGACATTTATCATTCTAAACATGGCGACAACTTTTAGTATCCTTGAAATATTTTTTGGCAATGGCCAACAACCGGGCTTAGAATTTATTTAATTTAAAAATTCTCATTTTGGAGATGAATCAAGGAAGAGACCTCGCATTTGGAGATGAAGGAAAACAATTAATCCTACAGGATAAGATTGAGCTATTTTTTACCAGAACATTGAAAAACTTTCTGTATTATTAGATTTCATCACCAAATTTCGAATTGTTCAGATGGGAACTAGAACTAGGTCCTTGAGATTGAAATAGCCATCATGAAGCACTCGTTTTTGCATTATGAGTTGCGCCATTTATAAAATATCATTTTGTGTTCCTCAACTTATTTTTACGTCATGTCATGTAAGCTATCATTTCAGTTTTAGTGTCTTGTACATTTAAGAACAGACGCAAATTTATGTCTCACGGGCCGCTCCTTTTATGTGCATCCAAGAAGATTTAAATTTACATGATATTTTCTAAGAGTGTAGAAAAAAAAAAATTTTTTTAAAAAAAAAAAAAAATATTTTTTTTTGATGGGAAGAGAAAAAAAATAAAAAAGAAAAAACAAAAAAAAAATATTTTTTTCTCTCCCCCCGATTCAAATTTTTTACCCACCCTTTTTCAACAAACACCAAAAAATTTCACCCCCTATTTTTGACGCCCTCCTACCAAAATTTTTTTAATTCTCCATATTCCCAGCTGCTTTCACAGTCTTTTTGAAGGCAATTTGGCGGATTGATTTTTCTCAACTAAATCTTTACCCTTTTCCGTGATCTAATTGAGAATTGTTTTGGCATAATTCGCTGACGCTAAATCCGGCCAAAACTGTGGAAGGGTACTATGCTTCTGATATAAAGCCAGCAACCTCTTCTGTAGACACTCAGATCGATAGACTTCCACATTGATTGTACCGATAGTGTAAAAATGGTAGACTTCATACCGTAGGAAACATTGCTTGCCATACCAGCACTTTTCGACCAAGCTTCTCCACTTAAATCGAGCTGTCTGCAACGTTTACATCTTCTCCTACGACGGCAGTGTAATATTGTGGACCTGGAAGGGTTTCCTCTTTCGCGAGAACAAATCAATGTCGATTACGTGATTTGGCCAATAAAGCGGATACCAGCGTTGAAATGATTCAACTTATCAAGAAACGGAACATTCTGAAGACCTGCAACAAGCAGCAAGTTCAAAAGTGCAGAACAGAAGCAATGCGCTGCAACAAGGGTCATGAAACTGTATTTGTGAGTTTTGCATCGACCGGATGCATGTATTTTGATGGACGACGAGACCTATGTCAAATAGACGTACATAATTCTTCAGTGTCGAGTGTCCAAGGGTATTTGTACAACATTATAACCAACAAGTTTTTGTACATTGACCCATGTCGTCCTCAATTCTTGATCTATCGTGACTATCTTACGATGTTT
This sequence comes from Aedes koreicus, assembly GCA_024533555.2. Taxonomy (NCBI): domain Eukaryota; kingdom Metazoa; phylum Arthropoda; class Insecta; order Diptera; family Culicidae; genus Aedes; species Aedes koreicus. The sequence continues at coordinate 458,310 of JAHHFK020001754.1, read as the reverse complement.
TCGTAATTCCTGCTTCATAATAGCCCAATATTTTCGATTGGTTTCAGCTCTGGGATGTTAGGAGAATTAAGGTCCTTGTGTACGAACTTATTGATCTTATTTTCCTTATACCATTCCAGCACCTATTTTCGTAAGTCGTGTGACGCCAAGTCAGGCTAAAATGTTGAGAGCCTTTTCACGACCTCAGCAACGGAAGCAGATGATTTTGTAGACATTTAATGACATTTTAAACTTGGCCATTTAAGGTTGATGTCGACATGAATAGAGCACTTCGCACCCCGCACGTAAATTGCTTGCCAAACCATGAAAATCTCGTAAAATTTCGAGATTAAATGCTTCTGTTAGTGCTCTGGAACATGGAACTTGTATCTTGCAGTGAAGAACTGATAAGCTGGAATCTGCTGAAAGTTCGCCTACATGTAACTTTCAGTATTCATTATACAACAGGGTTTTTCGTTCAACATTTGCGTATAAAGCTTGCGAGCTCGTGATTTTGCTACCGAATTCTACTGGTCGTTACGATTTGGTGCCTAACGGCATTTGAGCGTATGTAATCTAGCCAGATTTTTGACATTTTGCACAAGATTTTTGGACAAGGCTACCTTTTTTTCGCAATATCCCGGACAGAAGCGTTTAGTTTGCGCCTGAAAGCTTATACTGCTCTCCTGTCGTATTAAGCGCTCATGCGATCTTTTTTTTCCGATCCTTGGTCAGATGTTCTCAGTGACGTTTAATGACAGGGAAAACAGTAGTGTTCACGATTCCCAATGCTATGGCACGGGAGAAATGCACACAGATCTAAAATCACGCTCAGATTTAAATATTTTAGGCTGAAAAGTTATAGCTATTTGGTAGTGTGGTTATTCTGATGTGGACAAACTTTAGTTAGGAGTTGAAAGCGCTGGATCCTTCTTTATGGCCGAAGCAGATTTTCTTCTGGGAGTTCGAAAACCTGCAAACATAGCGAGATTTTCTGGGACCTGCAATAAAGCCAAGATTCGACACTGAGACACTCTCGGTTATTGTCTCATCTTTAGCCATGTAACAACGCCAAGCTCATGGACTTTTCATTCGATTATACTTTCACCTGGTTGTGGATCCACCGGCGAACCGTCAATAAATAGAAGTAGGCTATTTACCGAAAAAATGGCAGTTCTATCAGTTCGTTTACATCAGCCATGGCGAAAGCAGTGAAGCAACTACGGTCGACGGTTAAAAATTACCACCGGTTGCACCTCGGAGCGAAGAAGTCCGTCATCATGCCGCAGTCAATGTGGGCCGGGCGGCCATACACAAGCTACTGGCGCTCCTGGAGCCGCGTTTCAGCCGTCCCTCGGTTTTGCGTGACCTAGCAAACCAGCGGTAAAGCAGAAGACGGAAGGCAAGGTAGTGAAATCCTACCGCTCCTCGAGCCGTGAGGTCGGTGCGACCGGCGAGACGGTCAAAAAGTATTTGGCTTCCAGAGAAATCGTCATGAGAAAGCGAAAGTCAAGCCGGCTGAATGTGCTCGTCAAGACAGCCCCTGCGAAGCACAACGTGATTGTGATTATAGACGACGAGACGTACCTGACGTTCGATGACAATGACTGGCAGGGGACCGGATATTCACGTCCCCCAAGAAGGAGATAAGCAGTGAAGTTATGTACATCTCTCACACGAAGTTCCCGAAGAAGGTCCTCTTGTGGCTGACAATCAGTGAGAAGGGGATGTCAAAGCTGCTCTTCTTTTTTTTTCAGGACTTGCGGTCAATGCGGTGTACAGCATGAAGTGCTTACTGGAAGTTGTAGCCTTCATTAAGAATCACCACCCGAAGGACGATGTCGTGTTCTGGCTAGATCTGACATGGGTTCAATATGCAAGGCGGTCGCTGGAGGAGATGGAGCGTTTGAAGATTCCAGTCGTCCTCCAGAAACTCCCTCAACGTGCCTCAGCTGTGTCCAGTTAAAAATTTCTGGGTGAACCTGAAGCGGAGGATCTATCGGAACAATTTCGTGGTGAAAAAAAAGGAATTGATCAATTAAGCGACTAGAGAGTTGAAGGCTATGACGGCTATGACCAAAGTTCAGGCCCACTGCCGTTAACTGTACGTAACCCGACAGGGAGTGGAGTCATTTTTGCAAAAGCATGAATTAATACAGGAAACAATGAAAATTTATTTTGTCTTGATAACTTTTAATGTTTATTTTGTCATCCATCCAAAAGTAGTTCCTCTTTGAATGCAAGCGATAAACAGTACTAGCCCATCACTACTGTTTTCACCTAACGGATCGCTCGTTAAACAACATTATGGATGTCCCCAGCCACCCGACACATGGATATGCTGGATGTGACACATGGATGTGAACCGCAAGTTCCTGCCATCCAAGCCGTTCTGTCCATGTGTTCGGGAATGGAGAAAAGGGTATTCAACTTGCTCGCTCAGGTAAGTGCAATACAATCAGAGCTTTAACAAATCCTGCAATCCATGCGATTTGCAGCGCTACTACCTAATGTGACGATCTGATGTAATCGAGCCCATTGTCAAAGTTAGCAGTCTGCGCGTGCCATCCATTTCATCTGGTCATCGTTCGAAATCTGCACCATGGTTACACTCCTTGGACAGCAATAAGACCTCTTCTTACTCTTCGATCGTATGTTGAATCAGAATGTTGGAGAATTGAATTCGTGTTTGAGTGACTATACTCAGCGTAATGAATTTGAGATATTCATAAGATTGCATTATGATTTTATGTCATGAGAAATTAGTATGAATTTCATAAATTTGCCTTATGAAATATACTGATGTAAAAAAAATAAAAGATATGGAGCAACCTGTATTCGAACCTTGAACGTTGAGGTTGTGGGTCCAGTGACTTGACAGTGTTTCTTGACAGTGACTTTGTTAAAAGGGGGGTCCTCCCTTAGCTCAGTCGGTAAAGCCGTGAATACAAAGCAACACTAATGCTAATGCAAACTAACTAAATACTAATGCAAAAATGGTACTTAGCATCGAAAGCTCTTAGTTAATAACCGTGGAATTGCATTTAGAACACTAAGTTGAGAGCAAGCAATAAGCTAATTGTGAAAGCAATAAGCTTGACATGCTGAAGAAGAAGAAGATTTGACCACTAAAGCTTGCTTCAGATAGAATTGGAACAAAAACAATTGCCTGTATTACAGTTATTTATTATTGAATTCAAGATCTTTTTTTATACAAATGTAGCGTTTTCTTCATACTTTTAAGAAAAAATACGGATAAATTTATTCGTCACGGTTTCGAAGGAATTCTCGAATTTTTCCTGTAACACGGCTCATTAGACGGCGCACACCTTCTTCGTCCATCGTTTTAGCTATCTTATTCCACCAGGTCTTCATCTGATTGATGTCTTTGACAACCTTTCCCTTTGCCTTGAGTCTCCTCTTCATGATTGCCCAGTATTTCTCAATAGGGCGGAACTGGGGGCAGTTGGGTGGGTTAAGGTTTTTCGGAACAACCTGGACCCCTTTCTCTGCATACCATTCTTGAACGACTTTGCTGTAATGACAGCTTGCCAAATCTGGCTAAAACATTACGGGATGGTCGTGGGATCGAATGAACGGCAAAATTCGTTTTTGGAGACACTCTTTTTGGTATAGTTCCGACGTCATTGTCTTATTTGTAACGAAAACTTTCGTTTTTTTGCCACAGCTGCAAATGCCCTGCCAAATCATGAATTTTTGTGCAAATTTGTCGGCAAAAACAAATTTAAATTTGGCTGGAACATCCCCCCGAGCCGGTGCCAAGTAAAATTTTTGACCTGGGATTTGCCCGAAGTCAGCCTTGACATAAGTTTCATCGTCCATCAGAAGACACCCGTCGAACTTGGTCAGCACCTGGTCGTATAGCTTCCGAGCACGGATTTTGGCCACACTATTCTGTTGTATGGTCCGATTTGGCTGTTTGCTAGCTCGATACAACTTGATTCCTTCCCGGAGTCGAGTTCTCCTCACGGTACTATGGGCAGCACCGAATTTTCTGGCCAAATCACGGTCCGACAGATTGGGATTCCTCTTAATCGTCTTCAAAATCTTACCACGCAGTTTCCGGTCGACAGTTCCACTCCGACGATTGGCTTGAGGCTTCCGAATCGTCGTCAATGTTTCCTTATACCGTTTGATAACGCGCCATACGGTATTTCTGGGCAATTTCAGCTGTTTAGCTAGCCTAGGTGCAGACCACAACACTGTGCACAATTTTTTCCCTTCTTTCGGCTTCCATGTTGATTGTTTACAAAGTACAGTCGATTTGCGGAATGTCAAAAATACATACGTGAAGCTGACAAAATTTCCGACACGTGGGGGCCAAGAACTTCCAAATCTGTCCACCAGGAGCGCCACAATATGAGCAAAAGTTTGTTCCAATTCTAAATGAAGCAAGCCTACTACTAACATTGACACTTGTAATCAGGAAAGCTTGGAGGCGTATAAGAACAACGTTGTGTAAAACAAAGTCCATTCATAAGTTAGCCGTATGAAATTCCAATTCCAAGCATCGTTCATAAGTTGAACCTTGTGAAATTTTTAAGTTTATTTGCCTGAGTGTACTTGCTCATCAGTTTAAACTGCAGTTATGATATTCTTGCGTTCTCTGAAACCTAGCTCACTTAGAATACTACCTCAACTCAAGTTCTAAACCGTCAATACGAGGTTTTCCGTTGTGATCGTGGTCTGCATAATAACAGAAAAGCTAGAGGTGGCGTTGTTAGCTAGAGGTGTAAGATCACACTGATCGAAGCTCATACGCAATAACTTTCATCAATTGTTGATAGAGCATCAACAACGGACGATATAAGTAGTTGGTGAATTCAACTTGCCTGTAAGGAGACGACCCCGGCGTAGAGGTAAGCATCCATTCTTCTTATACCAAAGTTACGAGTTCGAGTTTCATCCCCAAATAAACCAAAGAGGTATTTGACTGACTACGACGAGAGATAAACTAGCCCAAGGCTAAAAATTTCGATAATTTAAAAAAAAAATGCCTGGAATATGTTGACATACAGTACTGTACAAAATAAATCATACACTTGGCCTGGAAACGTATTAGATGTTATATAATTCTCATTTTGACAAACACATTAGTGGCACATATGGGAATGCTTTACTATTTAGTGTGCTGTGCTAAATACAGAGGCCATGACGTAAATCCTTAGAAGCTATTTTTTCCATCGGCCTATTTCCTCACAACGTGGTGGTAAACACCGAGACCAAGAAGACGACTCCACCACCTGGACGCACCCATCAGCACATGCGCCGGTACCAACGGCTTTACTTCCCTTCCGAAGGAAGACGTGACCAGATTTTTTCGCCTCAGAAAAACCACTGACCTCGACTGGGATTGAAGCTAAACCCACTGCCCTAGCAACACAGCTTGTAATAAACAAGTTGAAAGTACTGTCCAATGACAAATAAAGGTTTTCAATATAAGTGAATAATACTCTATTTCAAACTTTAATATGACGTAAAAAGCGCCAAAAGTGAAGTCTTATAAAACATAAAATAGAATAAAATCCGTTCTGAGTATCATAATATTGTACTACAAATTCATCGTTATGGCATAAATAACAAGTATTGCAAAACATGGTTGGTGTAAAGTAATTTCAACAGTGTTTTAAGTTATCCATAAAAACTTTTCCTGTTCATGTTTTATACATGTATGGGACAATGTTCTTTTGAACAATAATAAAATAAAAATCACTTGCAACAGTGAAATTGTTATTTACAGCTCAATTGACAGTCAGAGAGCCAAACAGCTCCAAACGGAACATGTTTTGTCATACGTTCACAATACATATATAAAACAAACAATTATAAATCATTCTAAAGCATGTTTTGTGAGTTACTTGAGTGGAGTGCCAAGTAGCAGTCACGGTAACCATTACACCAGCGGCACTGGCATTATTATGTATTTTCCAGATTAGATTTTATCAAAATAGCGATATTTTTCTAGGACAAAATAAATTGTACACTTCAAAGTCGGATTTCTCGATGATATTATTAAAACCAGTTTAAATATTCTGGCAGCACTGCATTCTTTGACAACTGTAGTCACAGCGCAGATGTGGTGTTTTCCCACCGAAGTTGGTTCCGTGTGTCATCAAAGAGTTTAAAACGTCCGGGAAACAGATTTCACTTGATGTCACAAATTGGCGATTCGCGATCGTGAAAACGGCCTTTCTCTCCGGAACATTGTTAAAAATACTCTGTTTTACTTAGGGCTGTGCATATGGAGGAAGTATGAAAGCCAAGGAATAGTGAAAAACTTATCCAGGCAAGGACGTCATCGATCGTCAACACACCGTGAGGATGTCCGGATTGTTCGATTGGTTAAGCAATATCTAAAATTTTCTTCGAGAGAGCTTGCTGAATCACTGAATCTATGTGTTGATCGACGTACTGTGCGTCGGTGGCTGAACGACAGTGAGTTAAAGAGCTGTTTGGCATCCAAGCAACATTTCACAAGAGTATGTTTGGGATATTCGGGCAAAAACGGCGGAGAGCCATTTGGAGAGCTTCTGGTGAGGCGCAGAAGGATCAATACATCCAGAGGACAACGAAGCATGGCGGTGGGCATATCATGGTCTGAGGAGCGATTGCATGGTCTGGAGTAGGAAGTTTGACACATAATAAAGGGATCATGACTGCGGTTATGTGTACATCGACTCGTTCTACAAAAAATTAGGTGTCTCTTTTGAAAACTGGCCTGGAATCCAGCTACATCTTTCAACAGGACAACAATCCAAAGCACACCGCAAAGAAAACTGCGTTCTTCAAGTCAACCCGAATTAAAATTTGATTTGATTCTGATTTCAAATCTGTGGGGTTATCTGGACGATAAAGAGGACATGACATCGGTAACCAATAAAAATAACTATTCTGAAGCTCTCGAAACAGCCTGGGAACATATTGATCCGGAGTACTGCAAAAAGCTTGTCGAAAGGATGTTGCGTCAACTGGAAGCAGTGTTGAAGGCTGAGGGGGTAACACTTTGTTTTGAAAGTTGAAAAACAGAGTCAAGGGCATAACCGTTTAATAAAAAAAAATCAGGTGCATGATTTATTTATTGGTTGTAGTGAACATAGCCTAAAAATCCCTAGGGTTTCCTGCTAACTAAAGAGATCACCGACATTAACTGATTAAAGGCACTCTACTGTGCCGTTGGAGTATTGTTCGACTGTTAGGATCCCCCAATACTAAAATGGAAAATGGAATTTTAATGTTATTTCTACGAGAACAACAACCTATCATTAAGGTTTTGTAGCCTGTTGTTGTAGAATTTTACCAAAATAAATAAAGTTAAATTGCGCTCCTCTGCTTCGAGCTATATGCCTAATTGTTTAAGGAACATTTTAAAAAGTTGATCCAAGACGAGACCAAAGGGCATAAATGGGAAGAATTAGTTAGTAATTAACTCTAAATGTATCATGACAGTGCTGTTTTCAAAGAATCCTTTTTCAAAATTTTAGAAATAGCAATCTTATTTAATCTACTAGGCAGCGAACTGTGCTCAACAAAATCATCCAAAGCACTCATTTTAAGATTTTGACTCCATTATCGACTGATTTTCCCACTTTTTAATGCCCCGAAGGCAAACGATGTTGACGTCCATTTTTCTGAGAGATCGTACATCCGACCGCACACATGGGTGGATCACGTAACTGCATTGATAGCGTCGTGCTGCACTGTTTGGCAGTGTCAGTAATCATTCATGTCTTCTTCGCCAACCGATATTGCCATATTGTTGCTTTTGGCATGCGTCTGCAAGAGAAACAAAAAATCAACAAATCGTCATCTCAAAGAAGAGAAGAAAATTTCAACGCCAAATTCAGTAGGACATGGCTGGACAATGACCAGATTGCATGTTTTTCTTTGGTTTGTGGTTATATTTCCACTTTCATTGAGATATCTGTGAAAAAACTATCTTAATATGGTTCACTTGCCCATACGAAGGAATCAACGATCCATCGAAATTGCTTAAATTAAACCAATCGCCAACACGCGCTAAGTATATCGGAGCAGTGAAAAACATCTAATCATGAAAAGCAGCTTTTAATCTGTCTGCTTTTGTCGTCATCGTCAGTCGGCGAAACATTGCAACAATCACAACAAACATGGCTTTCCAAAATGCTCGTTCCGTCAGCCGTGATCTTCTGGTATCTACATCTCATGCATTATGGATAGTTTAAATTTACAACGAAGGCATTTTTTTTCGTTATTAGGATACTCGAGCTGACAATTGGAGCAATCAGACGATTTTAGTGAGAAGAGCAATTTATAATGGATATCACTAGGCTACATTTCGAATGTTTTATGTTATAAGATTCAGTCTCCCAAAGTAGTTGGCAAATGAGCTAAAGTGCGTCAGAAAAAATCGTCATAGTGTATGCCTACCCTAAATCGAGATGATTCGCTAATAATCGTCGGAGATGGCACAATACAGGTGATGATAATGAAAATAACCATGCTTAGTTAACTTTTGAAAAGATCTTATCTGGTTTGATCGATTCTCTCAAAACGTTAAACACTATAGAAAATGTTCTTACATCTGATTTATCAAAGAAAAGTCACTCTTTGTTAATAGGACCTTTCGGAATATTAATCTAGGTTTTTATTAAACGAGCTCTACTCAATATTGCCAACAGTCTGAGTGCACATATATTTAGATTATTTTGCCAAATGGTGCTGGGTTGATTTTTCCTAGCTCCGAAGTGCACGCACCGAGGCAGTAATGGTAATGTTTGATTTTCTCATTGCTTACATTAACACAAACACGGCAACAGTAAGCCAACAGTAAATAATTGCCAACCTGCCCAGACCAACCGCAAACTTATGCAAAACGGTCGGCAGCTGCTGCTAAAGGGAGAAAACTTGCAAACGTACGAAACGCAACCACAGTTACGTCAGTGTAATCTCAATAATTAGTGACATGAAGCTTTGCAATAATTTCCTCAATCTGAGACTATTGATCAAGTTCAGGGTGGTTTGGATTTGAAAACTGACAGATGCATGTATTGTTGTTTCAAGTCCAATAAGAACTGCTGCCCTAATTGACACATTTCGATGCTTGTCATTCATTAGCTTAACTACTAGAGGCGTTGTTCGTCCGTTCCAAGCGGTCCTGTGTTCATGTGACTGTTATTAGGAAATGAGAAACATTTTTAATGAGTAATGATAAAGTGACGAACAGTTTTTCAAAATCTGGGCTTCTTGATGTCGACAAGATGACAGCATTTAAAACAAAATGCTTAGTGTTTGAGGTATGAAGCCTTTCATGGCACAAACTTTGGATTTTTGCTGTTGAAAAATAAATAAATAAAACAGTTTGAAGACTATGATCTGGTTTGACCAAAATTATTTTGACGTAAGCTACGTCTTACGGCAAGGGTAGGGTATCAATTGAAAATCTAAAAGAGGGACCGTCACAAAATATCGTTACAAATTAAACGCTTATAACTTCATAAATGCTTTAATGATTGACAAGATGTTTACATCAATCGGTTGGATTTTTTCCCACGTATCAATTCAACTATCAAAAATTATCCGTTAACAATGTTGAACGTTTGAAAATAACGAAAATAAAAGGTGATGTCTTATAATTTTGTTTAATACACACTTAGAAAATTTTACAGTATTCGGTAATTTTTTACCGAACTTTCAACAGCTGAACGTTCGGTTATCCCATTTACCGGATTTCGGTGAAATTTTACAGTATTCCGGTAAAAAAATTACCGGAACATGTCAAATTTTACCGAAATCGGTTACATCGGATTACCGAACGTTCAGCTGTTGAAAGTTCGGTAAAAAATTATCGAATACTGTAAAATTTTCTAAGTGTGTAGTCTAAATTTACTAAATGCACAGTACTTTCCTATCACAGATTTCAAATGTGAGCAAGGGAGGTGTCATATGCAGCAGTGAACGCACAGATAAAAAGAAACATTGAATTTTCTGCGTTATCTAATGCACATAAAGGGAATGCTAGATTTGGCAGAACATAATGGGATATTTCATGTAAATTCAAGCCAGATAACGCCTGAATCTAGCTTGTTTTATCAGATATTTCTTACAGTGTTGTATGGCGCCTGAAAGATTGCAAACAATTTCATTGTTTACGCCTCCTTCGGCTAGGAATTAAACGAGGGGAAATTTTACGCGCTTGTTAAAATTCATTATTTTTTTCTGTGCGATATAAAAGGGGTACACCTTTGCAAAATGTTCTCATTCGTGTTGGAGTCAGGGATGCCACATATACAGATTTATCTGTAATCATACAGATTTTTCGCAGTTTTCGGATACAGAATTCTTTATATACAGATTACAGATTTTTAGAAAAAATACAGGTTTTACAGGTTTTTGAAAAATCCTCCCCTGCGTTGCATTTTTTTAATGTGTAAATATCCATATTTGGAAATCTCAATGACCCGCCTACAGAGTTTGTCAGATGTTTATCAACTGGAAGAATGACTGCTTCGAATGCATCAATCAAATTAATCTCGGTGGACAACATCCATTTCAATTCTGTGTTCGAACTTCATAAGCATCGGTTAAGTCCCCTTTGGTGGATAGCATCAATCTTTACAATCAACAGGTGTGTTCTTGTATGTCCATACTACTGAATAACTTGATAAACCCACTAGAAATTATGCAACCGCAGGTCCTCAATGATGACAGGGGGATGGACAATTTGCAGTAGTCAGTCCAAGTAACCTCGGTGGACAGGATTCATCTCAAGCATTAGCTAGTATAGGCTATTTCTTTTCATATCTGATTCGAATACTTTGATTCTATGGTTTGATGTTTAACCATGTTATTGCATTGGTAGCGATCAATGCACAAATTAAAGTTATAATCTTATTCCTCAGATTTAGGGTAGTTTTTTTTTCATTTAGTTGAAACAATAAAAATTAAACCAACGAACTGATTTGAATAAAGATATATTTTGCTTCAAGCGGAGCACTGCGTTATTCGAAATATTTTTAAGAATTGATTCTATTGAAAATGTCATTATCTACCATAAGAAAATATTACGTTGATTTATCACCGGGTGCTGTTTTCAGTGTGTATTATGAGATTCTTGGAACTGTTAATTATATTTATAGAAGTTCTGAGAAAATCACAGTAATTCGGTGGAAAATTGTCCTTTCACCATCTATACGTTATGTTGTTTTTTTCATTGATCTTTTCGTAAAATGTATCGATTTCACAGAAGAATATGTAAAGTTTTCGTTTGCAGATCAACTTCCGTATTTTTTTTAACAGAATTCTGGTATCTCTACACACAAAATTTCTTCAATTTATAGATATCCGTCAAAGAACTGCAAGTTTTCAGCAAATCGTTTTAAAATATTCCTGACTATTTGTATTTATTTTACAGATGTACTTTTTAAAGAAATGAATTATCATTGAAAATCCGCAATTTATTAAATGCTTTACCGATTTTCAGTAAAATCATAATAAATACTGCCGCAAAATGTGAAAATCACTGGAATTCAGTAATCTTTACTGAACGCGAGTGTGTAAATCACACCTGTCAAACCTCTGCCATTTTCGCGTGCTCCAGCGGTGGCAGCTGATCAAAATATTTTTTTTTTTTTATTCTTTCCATTGATTTTCTGAACGAGTAAAAGGCATCAGACTTATTTGCTAACGTTCAAACGTAGGCAACAACAGATGTTTCTAAAATCGTTAGCTGTCAATGATCCTCAACCAACTCCTAAATGCATCGGAAGCCATGCCGTCGTTCACTGTATTGATGGTGTCAACAAAACTGTCTGCGTCGATGAGCCATTCATTTATATCCCCATAATCCAAACCTCGCAGCTATTATTTCGGAATCCTGAGACTAGATCTCTTCAGGCGATTGAGAATACAGCTCATCTTTTACAGGAATCTTTTATTAGAAAAATGTTTTTTTTTTTTAAAAAAAACCACCCGCTTTATGCGTTTAAAAGAGCAGGAAAAAACAAAATTTTAAATTGATGATTTTGTAAATTTAACCGAAATTCAGTATTGATTGATATTCAGTAATTTTTGGTAGCTATCGTGCTTCCAATTTCACAGTTTATTACTGCACTCAAAAATATCGCCACGTTGATTTTACGTGAAATTTCACTTAACTTCCACCTGAACACGTAACCAAATCTTCTTCAGTAAAATCAGGTGAACATTACGTTTCCAGTGAATTGTACGTTAAAAATCACGTAACATTCATGTGATTTTCACGTAGAATGTGAATTTACGCAGAAATCACGTAGCTCTTACGTGAATTCCACGTGTTTATTACTGATTTTGGCAGTGGACGAAAATTATGTGCGTTTCACGTGAAAACAACGTGTCGATTTTTTTGAGTGTGTATATTTAACTAATTTTGCGTGTCGATTACTGAGTTTTTCAGTAATTTTTTACTAAAAATCTTTCGTGAATCGACCAATATTTCAATCGCGTACAACAAACCTTGTTGGCTGAACTCGACTCCTGATGCCTGTAGCCGGCCTCCTAGACGAAGCAATCCGTCGGTGTCCAAAAACTGTTGCATTATTGTTATCAAACTGCTAGTGGCTTTTTTTTTTTGTCTGAAGATAGTTGATTAACCTCTGTTGCTGCTGAATCATTCTTTCATACTTTATTGTGTGCTTGTTTCCGCTCATCCAAGGTGAGATGTCCAACAGTTCGATCCGATTTGTTAGTTAAACAGTTTTGTTTGAATTGTAAGCCATATGCCATGACTCTTAGCAGTTTGGTAAAACTGGAGTATCTATCAACCATTTCATAGTTCCGTTCTTCTACCACTGCTAGTGGTCGTTGATGAACCGACACTATAACAGTTTTTACTGATTTCCGCATCCCGCGTTCCTCCAGTAGGGAGTGGACCTGTCCATCAAATTGTAGCTTCTGCTAATTTCTTAACTGAAGCACTCCTTGAGACTAGATCTTCAGGGATTTCCTTAGAGCAAATAATGACTAGGTATAGAGTTGGTTCAATAAAAGTGGCAAAGAATTTAACAGCGTAAAGCATTTGGTTCAAATGCGATGCACGCAAAGTTATTTTTCAACCTGTTTTAAACCGAGCACCAAATAGTGGTTAAATTGACAACACAGATTTTTTTTACAGATTTTCTACAGCCGGATACAGATAAAAAAAGATTTTTGGATGTGAAAATACAGATTGACCATGAAAAAAGGTGGCAACACTGGTTGGAGTGGCGGAGCTGTGCGGAGCAACTTGCCAGTATTGATTGGCAGCTGGCGACGGCATGTACCCTGGAGTATGCACTAGTTTCATTCAGCAGTACGGAGCGGCAAGGCGTCAACGTTGGATTTGGCAGCCATTAATTATGCAGTGGTGTACTAGGTAGTCGGATGCCAACCGGTGCGCGCAACCACGAGGAAACGAAATAAGGTGCTTCCCATGTAACAAATTCAATTTTAAGGTACACTTGAAGAAGTTTTCAAGACTCATTTGATTAAACCACGCCTTAAACGAGATATTCTACATCACATCGATAAAACTGCCATAAAACCCTCATAAGTTCAAAAAGGCCCATACTACAGGTGGTTGTCAAGACTATTTCCCAAGGTTCGCTTAAAACTTGATAGTTTGATCAGTACATACTTGTAATGACATTCAAGACATGCTTAAACCTATGATAAAACTACCACAAGTTTTGATAGTCTTATGATCTTCTTCTCTAAGAACACTTCCAGTCCGCCACAAAAATGTTTCGAAGATTCCATTTTTGAATTCGTTCTGCTGAATGGGGACTTTTTTTTGTTTATAGTTGAGTGGAAGCTATTGAAGAAAAATAAACATCGATATACATATGATGTTTCTTTTCCAAAGTGGATACGTATGTTACGCATACAATTGTGTGTGTGATCTTGTTGGTAACCATTTTTTGGTAAGGCGCAACGTGCAACGGCTTTGATAACCTGCATCTTCAATACACCGAGAAGGGTTTAATTCAAATCTGCCCTTTTCGGGACAATTAATTCAATTTTGAGAGAGTTTGTTTGATTGGAATTTATTTAACATTACCTTCCAGGTTCTTGCTAATTGGCAGCCAGTGGTGGCAAAAACAATTTTGAAGATTGTTGCGCTTTTCAATTAGAGGTTTTAACGACATTTTATTTACTCAAGTATTTAGAATTTTATAAACAAGAGATGAATATATTTTGTGTATTCATCCATTGGTGTTGGAAAATGTTAAAGAATGTTACGTTCCGGCAAGTATCAAGAAACTCCCTATCACCGACAACGTTTTGATTCTCGAACATGATATTCCGAAGTAATTTTCTCTGCACATTCCAATTAGTACTGTTTTGAATAGTTATTCTGTTGTGTTAACGATTCGCGTTGGATAGAGTTTTACTTTTCGGAAGAAATAAGTTTTCAGAAACTGTGAAAGTGAGAATAAATGAATTCCTAATCGTTTTGATGCCAAACGTACACTGTATCAATAAATTGTCCGTACAGCACTAACTGAAATGTTGCATCGATGAAAGAAAAATTAAAACTGAGACGCTTTTGAAATGTTTTTGTTTCATTTACTGTGAGAATGTATCCTTTTCGTCTCACAGTCATTCCAGTAAACATAAATACATCTCTATCAGATAAAACCATCATATACCTAAAAAAAAGTTACAAAAATGATGTCGAAAAATTGTCCGTACACTTACGTCTTTATTTCAAACAAGTCGAGTAAACAAATGTACGTCGATCTGTCAAAAGCAAAAGCACGCCTTGCATCACAGAGAAGAATTTACCACTATTTACAACAGCAGAAAAAGTAAAATTTACAGATTTTAGTATTTTTCTCTGAAATTAGAGTATTCCAGCGTTAATGTTCAGGAAAATGGCCGCTTCTCACCGAAAAATCCGATAGAAGTTCGAAAACTTATTATTCGCCAGAAGAATGATGGTAAAAGCTTGTCCGAAATTGCAGGCATAGTAAACCGCCCACGATCATCGGTTCAGTATGTGCTTCAGAACTACCAGAGAACACAATCTCTAGAGATGACTCCCGGAAGAGGCCGTAAGCCAATGTTGACAACTCGTCACCATCGCATACTTTTGCGGAAAATTAAACAAAATCCTAGGTTGAGTGATCCCAAATTTGCTGACAGTCTGTCATAGTACGCCAATATCAAAGTTAACCCCCAAACAGTACGGAATGCTCTTTATAATAAAGGTTACCGAGGTTGCGTTGCACGGAAGAAGCCGTTCATATCTGCCAAAAATATGAAAAAGCGGCTGGAATACGCCCAAAAGTACGTGGTCGAGCCAGAAGAGTTCTGGCAGAATGTTCTTTTCACGGATGAGAGCAAATTCAATATTTTTGGTTCTGACGGATTAGTTAGAGTGTGGCGCAAACCAAAAACTAAATTGGATGCCAAAAATCTGAGGCCGACAGTAAAGCACGGTGGTGGAAATGTCATGGTTTGGGATGCTTTTAGCGCAAACGGTACTGGAAACTTGACGTTCATTGACTGCATCATGGATCGATTCGTGAACCTGGATATATTGAAGAGCAATCTGAAGGACAGTGCGATGAAATTGGGTCACGAATCTAATTTCTATTTCGTTCAAGATAACGACCCAAAGCTTTCCTCGAAACTCGGCTGCTCTACAGTGTCAAATCGACGCTTCCACATCCTCCCCAATCACCAGACCTCAACCCCATAGAGAATTTGTGGGATCATCTGGAACGGAAGATCCGAGAACATACAATTCAGAACAAGATTCAGCTAAAGGAAGTTCTCATGGAAGAGTGGCAGAAGATCTCGCCCGCAACAACCCAAAAGTTGGCTCTTTCGATGGAAAGACGCGTACAGAATGTAATTGCAGCAACAGGCAACTTTGTATTTTGATTTCGTTTTAGAGGAATTTCTTGTCCTGTACCGACCATTTTTTGTTTATAATTTTTTTTAACATAAGAATGAATTTTCTGTTGATTTTACTACTGGTTACAAATATGGAGATATTGTTTTGTGTAATGAAATAAATATGACCCCTTAGTTGATTGACGAAATATGTTTTATCACTTACTTTATATCAGAGCAACTGCTATACGGTCAATTTTTTGATACAGTGTATGCGCAAATTTCGGAAGTGCGTTAAGATCAAACATACGAATCTTCCGACCATGTACCGATGCCGAGTGAACTCGTGATTATCAGGCGAAACTTAAAGCTGCCAGAGGTAATTCGTTGCCAACTACATAGAAAAAATAATGAATATTAACAGGCGCGTAAAATTTTCCCTCGTTTAATTTCAAGCCAAAGGCTTAATCAACGAAATTGCTTGCGATCTTCCATGCGCCATGCAACAATGTTTGCAATCTTTCATACAAAAGGCCAGATTCAGGCGTTATCGGGATTAAATTTACATGAAATATCCCATTTGATTCTGCCAAATCAAGCATTCCCTTTATGTGCATAAGATAACGCAGAAAATTCAATGTTTCTTTTTATCTGTGTACTGGTTGAGAAGGGCTGGAGAAGCGCATTCAACTCAAGGCCGTATCATCATTTAAACCTTTCTGAAGAGTGTACAATAGAATTTCCTATTTTTCAAAGAACGTACTAACAAACTTACTCACTTATGCCAGCCCGTTTTTAGAACAGTACCTGCACAGTTTGAAAGAAACATTTAATTTTCTGCGTTATCTAATGCCCATAAAGGGAATGCTAGATTTGGAAAAAAATGGGATATTTCATGTAAATTTAAGCTAGATGACGCCTGGATGTAGTCTGTTGTATGGAAGATTGCCACCATTGTTGTATGGCTTATAAAATATTGCAAACAATTTTGTTGCTTACACTTTCTTTGGCTTACAACTAAACGAAGGAAAATTTTACGGGCCTGTTAAAATTCATTATTTTTTTCTGTGTGCGTTGCAACATAGTTTGAAATAAACATTAAATTTTCTGCGTTATCTAATGCATATAAAGGGAATGCTAGATTTGACACAAATTCATGGAATATTTCATTTAAATGTAAACCTGATATCGCTGAAATCAGGTCTGTTGTATGAAAGATTGCAAATAATTTCTTTGTTTACGCTTGTTTTGGATTGCAATTGAACAAGAAGGAAATTTACGCGTCTGTTAAAATTCATTATTATTTTTTCTGTGAATGTTCCACTACAAAACTAACGAAACGAATAAAAGATTTAACGTAGTCTACGTGAACCGGTCGTGTGTTAAACACAACCCCACTTTTTTTTATGTCAAAGCTCTTCTTCCTTGGAAGCCATCTCGATACCACTTGACAGATTGTGACGAAATATTGCACATGTAAACATTACACTCTAAACTAGTTACCCAAAATTTCATCAATTTTTACTCATGAAATAAAAAGCTATACACAAAATAAAGTGTTGCATTTTTTCCGAGTTAAATCTTTAATCCAATTAATCAAGACTAACAAATGTTTACCTTGTTTAAAGGGGATCCTTGGTGGGTCAAACCAAGTTCTAGCATTTTAAAATATATCTGAAATGTATAAGGACTTCGGTATGTTCCACAAACCATTAAAAAAAATAGATGTTCCCCTAATTTGAAATAATCTGGACTGGGGTTCGGGGGTTGATTGGATACCCCGTAACGCATCACGAGAAGGCGATACATCAGCGTTTCGGGTCATCCGGATCGTTCCACCTAAAACAAGTAAAATATGGGTAGTTCGAGAAGTGTTTGAGATGAAATTGAAAATTGAATTGTATTGTTGTCAGCAATGATGTCACGAGCTGCTTTCGATTTAGTCGATTTAACGGTAAAAGATCCGAATTAAAAGCAAAAAATACTTATGTTACATCAAATCGCAAACTGATTCTGCTATGAGCGGAAGCAAGTTGAAAAGCCGATTTGATGCACATTTTCCAGAGTTGATGGCAGAAATATGATTCAACTTTATGTTCTGTAAAGGCATTAGAAACAAAATTATTCTTTTAAACAAATATGGAAACAAGAGTAAAGCAAGATTATACGTACAAGCTGACCAAAGTTTCCAAACTATGTTATCAATTCGATGTTCGTATCGTAATCAGTTTTTAAATTTATAAAGTTAAGTAAACTTTACTCGGGGAGTATTCACACATGTGAGTACTTTTCTTCTATTTGATGTTCATTAGTTTGACCTTACCTACCTTACCAATCAGACTAAGGCCGGTGTGGCGTCTGTTGTACAGAGAAGTTGTCTCGATTGTAATCGGTCCACCCAACAAACATCGGTGTTGAATTAGAGCTTGTTCAAACAAATTTGGAGAAGCTATTCAGCTATTCTAGAAGAAACAGCTGAATAGCTTCTCCAAATTTGCTTCAACAAGCTCTAATTCGCCAGCCTCGCTGTCTGCGGAGGGTCTGCAGGTCGCCTTTTACTTGATCGATCCACCTTGCTCGTTGCGCGCCTCTTCTTATTGTACCCGTCGGTTCGTGTTCGAGAACCATTTTCACAGGGCTGTCGTCCGACATACTTACGACATGCCCAGCCCATCGTAGTAGACCGAAGTTTACGATGTGTACGATGGGAGGTTCTCCCAGCAACTGATGCAATTCGTGGTTCATTCGCCTCCTCCACGTTCCGTCTTCCATCTGCACTCCACCGTAGATCGTACGCAGCCCCTTACTAGCAATGTCCATGTTTCGTGGCCGTAGAGAACTACCGGTCTAATTAATGTCTTGTAGATGGTCAACTTTGTAGTTCGGCGAACTTTGTTCGAACTTGGCGACCCTCGGAGTCCAAAGTAGGCATGATTTCCAGCCATAATGTGCCTTTGTATTTCTCTGCTGGTGTCGTTATCGGCGGTCACCAATGAGCCCAGATACACGAATTCGTCAACTACCTCGATTTTATCACCGTCGATCTGAACTCGTGGTAGGAGGCTAACATTGTATTTTGTTTTCAACGCATTAATCACGAGCCCAATCCTACCGGCTTCAGCCTTAAGTCTGATGTACGTTTCCGCCATCGTCTCAAAGTTACGTGCTACGATATCAACGTCGTCGGTGAAGCCAAATAGTTGGACAGACTTCCTGAAGATCGTTCATTAGTTTGAAGTAGTTATGATATCAGCTTCATTGTTCGCTTCTCTGCAAAGAACCCGTTTTTGATTGGCAAAGAGGCGAGCCTCTTTAAAGGGTATAAATAGCGAAACCTTTCATTTTTGCAATAAAACTCGTACTATAATTGTTATGTTTGTGTTCTCCGTACGTGGAGTAACGATTATGATGTAGATGGAGATGTTCGCTCCATGAGGCCCCAAGAACGGACAGTAATGTTTGTTAGAATGAAAGATATGAAGAAAAAGTGTTGACGGAACTATCAAAACTTTCTCTTCATATCTTTCATTCTAGCAAACATTACTGTCCACTATTGAGGCCTAATGGTGATGAGTGAACATCTCCTTCTTCAATAAAATTCGGTTTATTGCGATGAAATAAACAATTTGAACTATAACAAAGTTATTAGTGCACTCAACAAATAAGTTCTTCAAAAAATATTACTATTAAATTACTGGACTGGACTGGAATTACCGGGGTAGGAAAAGAGGAATTATGAGAAACTGTGAGAAATCGATTCTGCCTCTCCAAATACGATTATACCGAGTTACACAAAAAGCCACGAATTAAAACAAAATCCGGAGTTTTTTAGTACAATTCAGGAAAACCTAAGTTCAAAAGAACATGTTTCTTCCAGATTACCATCATTAATATTTAATACCATAATAATTTTAAAGTTCGAAATTTTCAGAAGATTTTAATTAGTTTTCAACTACATCTTTTAGTTATTAGCGTCATCATTATAAATAGCAGACCTTTCTCAACCCGTTAACTTAAAAATGCCATTACTTGAGCCCATTGAATCTGCTCACATGTGCATGCTAGGTATTCATTTTCACCCTTATAGGAAAAAATGCTCTATACCTGTAATTATTTTATGACCAAAGGACTGCTTGTTGGCCGTTTAAGTCACTCGTAAATTTGCAACGTCTCCACGTACCAACCGTTTGTACAGGCGACGGACGTGTTGTCGTGCAAAGTGAAAACGCCCGCTGCCTCCAAGGGGGACTGAAACGGAACCGCTTCATACAAAGCAGTAGCACAACTTGTTCTGTTTTCGCTTTTCTCACCTACAATCTGAAGCACCCTCCGTCCAACAGCAAACATATTTCGCCCTTCTTGCCTTCCTTCCGCTTCTTTGACAGTGCTACACGGTCAATGCGAGTAATCCGAAAACGAGTTGTTTGAGGATCAACGGTGGATGACTTTTTTGTTCTCAAAAAAAAAACAGCTTGAACTGGTTTGGGAAATCAGGGGATACTTCAGTCAGTCTTTTAGGTATTCTATTTGTCTTTTAAATATTCCATTTGTCTTTTAAATATTCTGTTAATTGGTTGCATATTCTAGTGAATTATCCTCTGAAAAGTGTTCTGTTTTCCTTATTATTCTATTATTATTGCATTTTCAGCCTCTGGCTTTATTGTGCCATAATTGTCCCTTCAACACATTTCACACATGTGCCGGTGATGATTTTTGAGTTCGTGACTTTGATGTGAGGGATATGGACTTTATCCACTATACTAGTCATCAGGTTTACGGCACTCATGATAATTCACTTATATTCGTTTGTCGATAGCTAATTCTAGAAACTGAACTTCAAAATATAATTTATGAAGAACTTGGTTATCGAATATAAGTGAATCAAGAATGAGTGCCCACTAATCTGCCGGTCTACCTGAGTCAGTAAACGTTGAACTCCAAAGCATGGTCATGATGGAGAAATTTTGATGTTGAATGTTGATAAATTCATTGAATTGCATAAAGCACTAGGCAGTGAAGCAGCTTCAAATTTACAAGTAAACGAAAAAATAGCAACTATCATTTTCGCACATTTCAGTAAAAACTACTCAATTTTGACCGAATCTCATCTGCCGTGTAATGAAACGCGTGTTCCGATTTTCACCGTCATGAATTATCATCGCGTAAGAGGCTCTCGTCATAGTGGACGAGAGGACGTGAACGGTGGTATGATTTAGTTGCTGTTTGTCGCTTTTCCATTCGTGTGGCCATTCTTCACAACTTGCAGCAAATGAAAAGCCATTAACATGTGCTCGCTCTAGTACCGGTTTATCACTATGCATCATTGTAGTTATTGCACCATTTAGTTTATGCCATTGAAGCAGTCATGCCGAGTAGCAGCTATTCGAGCCAACTTGAGGACTTTTTCGAAGATGTGAAAGCGATTGACAGGTACTTCGATAAAATGGGTATGTTTCTCAAGATTTTCCGATGACTGAACGCCAGGAGAGAGAAAATGACTTATAGGGGAAATAGAAGTTATGTTGGCTTATGGCTCAAAAACTTATGTCATTCCATTTTTATATTTATGTTTCTTCATTATAGGACCAACGTGTCATCTGATATATTCATATGAATATTTAATGTCTCTGGTGATGAATTGTTCAACATTGCTTTTGTAATATTTTTTTAGATAATCGTCTATGAGGCACATCAATCCCAACACTGGATTTCTAATAGGGTGACTTCCCCGTTCAGATACTGAATGTGTTTTATTTGGGTTAATTCATAATTCAAAAGCTGTCATGAAACGGTGGGCGGAGCTTAAGAATCAAACGATTATTACTACATAACGCATTTGTACTTAAACAGCGCTGCTATGCAAAACCCTAGCGTTGGATGCAATTTTATCCTTGCTGTGAAACTCCAACATGCGCGTAGCAACTGGCTTCTCAGCTGACTAGGTATTTTCAGTCAGTGGGAACGGTATGATAAAATTGTTCACAGACTAACTGAACTGATGATGTAGTGATTCGTGGGAAAGGTTCACATTACACTTTTGTTGCTTTTTTTTTTTTAAAAAAAAACTCATCTGCCAACATAGGCAACATGAATTCAAAAGAAATATTTTTACCAATTATATTTCTGAAACTAAAAATGAATTTATTATTCAGTTCAAGAAAGGCCAATATCAGAGCCATTCACCCTATTCTGTTACATTTTACACATCCGAATGCAATTATTGCGAGAAAGTAGCTGCATTCTAACCCATTGTTCAACCAATGTTGACTTACTTGTTAGTATTTAACTTATTTATTCTACTTGTATACTGATAATCAGAATAATTGTCATGCTGAAATGAACGTAGCAATAAAGTCCCAGAAAGTATAAACACGATTAAAAATCAAGAGAAAAACAAATTTTTGGAATGCCTTTTTTCTATTAGTGAGATTCGGGGTCACCCTTTTGGGAATGACATTTTATGTTGATTTTAAGAATCATTTCTCTATTATGTTCTCTATTAGTATAAACAAATCTTATTATCGTTAATCATAAGCCAAGGAACGCACTTTAATCCAGTCCTTTGCGAACTTTTCGATGGTATCTGCTGCCTTTACATGTTTCCTTGGGTATGCCTTGTTCAGAGCCCAAAATGTCTCAATTGGTCGGGCTTGACGACACTTCAGGATTTCATAAGTTTTGGCACGTACTGAACTTTATTGGCGCGTACCATGCTATGGTGTCTTTCGCATAATGCATAGATGCCAAAGATGGGTCTTCCCTTAGCTCAGTCGGTACACTGCAAAATCAACATTTATATTGTACAAATTCCGGACAAATTTGTTGTTGTCTCCAGCCGTTCAACTGGCTCAAAAAGCTCAAGGATAGTAACACCGTGAATCAACATCTCGACACCAGCTGTTTCTACACGTTCCTCAAACACTCTGAACACCGGCAATAGGGCAATGTCTCCACGTAGCAATTGAAATGATACCAGCGTAACCAGCATCAACCCTGAATCCGAACGTCCACCATTGAGAGCAGCTAACAGTTCAAAGCCCTCTAGTGACCTGTACCTACGTCACCTCATTTGAGCCAGATCAAAATGAAGAAGAAGTTAAGAAGCATGTTATGGACATCTCTAACGCACACTCAGCCCATGTTAAAGTTACCAAACTCGTTCCTCGCAGAAATCAGAACGAAGATCTTTCGTTCGTGTCGTTCAAAGTAACCGTATGCAAAACAGTATCGAGATTGCCGGTGTCAGTGGTGTAGTGGTAAGCGTTACTGCTACTTGGCACCCCAGGGGGTCTGGGTTCTGAGGCGAAAAAAAATGTCACGTCTTCCTTCGGAAGTAAAGCCGTTGGTCCCGGCTCATATTCATGAGTCGATAGGTAGGGTCCAGGTGGTAGAGTCGTCTTCATGGCGTCGGTGATTGTCACCACGTGAGGAAATAAGCCGACGGATAGTAAAAATAAAAAAAATAAAAACAATATCGAGTGTGGTTGATGACCCATGGTACTGGCCTTCGGGGATTTTGCTACGACTGTTTGAGCCAAACCAAAAAAAAAACGGATCAGCTGTACGTCTTCCCAATCTCGCAGTAAAACATCACGTTTCATCTCCACGCCTAGACTGCAGATAAGTTCATGGAGCCTTGTCCATCATCATTTCGCACCTTCAAATCGTCAGCACTCAAGTCACCGGGATGTACGCCTGCAAGCCATATGGAATCTCTCAATCCTCTCGTCACAGCCGAGTCACTCCCGCCAGCGGCCAGCAGCCATCCCAGCCCTGCGTACGAAGCTGGAGAAAGGGGATTCCACTCCGTCGCAGAAAATACTCAAGATCCAGTCATCAACGCGAGTCCAGTTGCTGCTGCTGCTGCCTGCATGCAATCAGTTACGATTGCTTCTTTCCAGCTGTGACTACGATATAATAATCTTCACCGAGACTTGACTTGGAGCAGATATTGATAGAGCAGAAATTTCACCCGACTATACGTTTTACCGTTGTGAAATTTAACATCATCAGCAGATATTATTATGTCTCTGGGTGACTTTAACTTACCAAACATGCAACATGCAGGCAAGTGCATGAGGATGTGAATGGTTTCATACCTCTGAATGTTTCTTCCGAGCATGCACAGGAACTCATTGAAACCTAGGAAAGGACCTGCCAGCTCAGAAAATGATGCCCTCTTATAAATTTATGTTTGCTATGATACGAGGGTCGCTCCAGTGTTGCCAGATATGTTTACACAGTAATTAAGTAATTAAGAAAAACCAAATTTGTCGATTTTTTTTTATGCTTGGTAATATTCAATAAAGTAAACGTTTGAAGATTGTCAATATTCAAAATGGAGAGGTCCAAAAATTTAAGGCTCTGAGAATACAAAACTGCCTTACAGGGAAGTAAAGGATGGTATCAAAAATTAAAAAAAAACACGTTACTTTTGAATCTTCTTAAGCTTATTTTTGGTCTTAATTTTTCCAGAAAGTATCATTTTTATGGAAAGCGATCCAAAAACCCAACAGTTGATTTTCATAACTCACGGTATTAATGAATTTTTTTTCAGCAATATTTAGCGAATATTTAGCACTCTTCATCCGTCGGAGTGACGGCAATTGAAATATTCCAAGTTCCATTGGCATTTCTTTTGCCGTTCGGGAAATGAAGCTGCATCAAACTAAATGTTAATTTATGAGGTTTCATTGCATTTCATCGATGCTGCAAATTCTGCTGTGGGGATAAAGCTTGAGCAAAAGAATGTCGTCCTTGCATGCGTTCCCAATGCAGGCTTTAACCCACTCTCGGCGAACGATTGGATCTCTCGGGAACCGATGAAAATGGAGACCCGGATGTGACACGTCACTTCGACCACAATTTATCACTTTGCACTTCATTTCAAACTGATTTAAAATAAACCACTGCAAAAGTGAACTTTTATTTCTGCATTTGTTTTAGTTGTCACAAACGAAAAAAGTGAAAAAGCAGTGACTACTAGCAACACGGCCAAACCAACAACAGACTTCCTGCTCGTAACATAACTCGACGGCGGCGGTAGGGGCGGTTGTCACAGCGACCAATAAAAAACGGTCTTTTTTGACAGGTAAATGGTGATGTTTTTGCACTAACAGCTGGCAGGTCCTGTTCTGGATTAAAACGATGTTTTCTACTGGTTTGCAGCAAGCTAATCGATATACAAATGCAAACGGCAGACTTCTCGACCTTTTATTCGTTAGTGTTCCAGAGCGACTAGATATCACCGTACCTCCTTTTACCCGTTGATTAATATAACGTGCCATTTGTTTTGCTATTTGATGTGAGCAGTTACGATTTAGTTTCAACGAATGAGTCAGATGACAATCTCTGTTGTGATTTATACTCGTGCGATTTTGAACAGATGAAAAAATTGTGTAAGATGCTATCGACTGGGACGGTTTATTAACTGGACCACTGGATGAAACAATATCAATGTTCTATGAAAAGGTTTACACGGTGCTTAATACCTGGCACCCCCCCCCCACACCCCCCCCCCTCCCCCCCCTTCCCCCCCCCACAACAAACAACCCCCCCCCCCCTTCCCCCCCACCCAACCCCCCTTTTTTTTTTCCCCACCCCCCACGCGCCTTTCACCCCCCACAACACCCCCATATCTTTCCCCCCCAAATAAAACCTTCACCCTTCACCATACGACTTTTTCCCTTGAGAAAAAGTTCATCGTTTCGAGATCCGCAATACGACCCTTGCTTTCATTGTGTCTATTAGGCTTAGTGACCTTGAACGCACACACACTACAGCGCCATTTAGATCAAAGGAGTGCAAGTAAGAAGGAACATCTTTTGGAGGAAAACAAACCATCATTCCTCTGCATGTGCTAGA
Source organism: Aedes koreicus (assembly GCA_024533555.2). Classification (NCBI taxonomy): domain Eukaryota; kingdom Metazoa; phylum Arthropoda; class Insecta; order Diptera; family Culicidae; genus Aedes; species Aedes koreicus. The sequence goes on along the minus strand of JAHHFK020001754.1, from coordinate 432,612 downwards.
AAAAGAAAGGTGATTAAACGTCAAAAAGCCTAATTCTCAAGACGGCCGGCAGTAACCAAATATCGAACTATCGTGGCGTATTTATAACGTTCTGTTCCCACAAAAGGGTTGAAAGACTGGGGCCCAACGTTAATACAAAAAGGGCACCCCCAACCACCTTTAATGTCCACCAGGGTTTTATAAAATGTCGTTCTACAACAACGAATCTCATGTGTTACATCACCTCACTGTCACGCGATGTCGAAGCGAGGCGCCAAGTCAACGCAGGGTTCGTTGATTTCGTGAAAGCCTTCGACACTGTTCTTCATATTCTAGCCGTCGAAAATCTAAGGCACATAGGCTTTCCAGAATCGATTGCGGAGTGGATTTTGCGTGATTGTACTGCATACGTCGTGGTCAACTCGGCCAGATCCCGTACCTTCAACATCACTTCTGGTGTACCCCAAGGAAGAGTTCTGGGGCCACTATTATTCAACGTTTGCATCAGTGACCTGTGTTCGCTGCTTTCTTCGTTCAAGCTGTCGTTCGCTGACGACCTTTATCGAGTCATAGCTTCTCTTGCTGATTGCGCAGCCCTACAAGCAGATATTGATGTAATTTTGACATGGTGTGGCAACCACGGAATGCGAGTAAACAACAACAAATCTAAAATCATTTCCTTCGGGCGATGCCATAGCCCTATTCTTCATGAATACAAAATGGAAACGACAACACTGGAACTTGTGTCATCCCCTCGCGACCTTGAAGTTACAATCCATTCGAAGCTCAGACTCAACGAACTAGTCAGCACGCCAAGGTCAAAAAAAAATTCAGACATTTCTGAGCTGATATATCTTCTTCAAATGTGGAAAGCAGAACAGGACGAAGCGAACTAACCACTGGAAACCATAGATTAAGTTAAAGTTTATTACATATATCATAACCATGCTTCTTGGGCAAGTACAACCGATATTCTAAAAGAAAATCAAATTTACGAAAGTACTTAAAGTTATGGTTGTAAATGTTCCATCAACCATTCCTGAAAAGTTTAAGATTTTTTTTAAATAGTTTAGCCATAGAAGAAGTTTTGTATGGGATTTTAACTGTTTCAATATGGGGACAGTAGTATTTTCAGTTTTTATTCACAAAAGCTACTTTAAATTATAGCTGAAAAATCGAAGGCACCTTGAAAACACGTGACACTCTTTTATGAAGCATTTTAAACGAATCGTGCTTAATTTAAGTTTAAAATAGAAAAATTATTCAATTTTGAAGTGCTGCTCAATTTGGTACAATAATTTCACACTTTTCAGATGGCACCTCTGTCTGAAAGTGAGTGGTGGCACCCGGCGAAAGCAATTTCATCCAGGGATGGAGGCGCACGTAGCTGATGAGATTAATTTAATTTGAACGTGTACTATTCTTGTGATTTTCACCTCATAGATGCATGATATGAAGCCTTGGGGAAATTTATAATGAATTCGGAATTGGATAAGTAGATGGTGCTAGCTAGCATGCACAATGTTTGTATTAATAGGGTCCATCATGGAATATCTAGAGATCCTGGCCGTATTTGAAGTTACTGTCTTCAGCAAAGTTTTTTGGTAGGTCAAGGCCTTCCGGTTGGTAGATAGTTATCCGGAATTGTTATTGTACTATGAATATCTTGTACAAGCTGTATCTCGAAATAATGGTCATCGAGAAATATGCCGTCTTCGACATAGTTGTTCAGGTGGTCACTTGGAGGCCGTATGCATTTTGGAATTCAAGGTGGTGGCTTCTGGTTTTAGAAAAACTGGCAAATACTGTCAAAATTTCTCCAAAATGGATATTTTTGGATTTGAAACGGCGTATAATGGCTGAAAAACTATGTCCGACGCAATAACGGGATCCAAACTGCGGTATCCGTTTCTTAAAGATTGGGAAATACTATCGAAAAGTCTGCAATATGGGTACTTTTGAATCAACAACGGTGTATAAAGACTGTAGATCTATGTTTAGTACCATTTTGGAATCTAGAACGGAGGCTTGTTTTTCAGAAGAAAAAAAAACTGTGAAATACTGTCAAATACCCTGCAATATGAATGTTTATGGCTCGGGAAAGGATGAGAATCAATGTCCCGTGGCATTTTGGAATCCAAGGCCATTTTATTTCGGTTAAAGTGGGAAATAGTTACTGTAAATAAAAACCTACATTATAGATTTTTGTTTTAGTCACGATTCCGGCAATAAAGGGCGATACGGTCAAAATTTGGTCAATATCAACTTGACGTATTTCTTTCAATTTTGCATTTAAAAAACCTGAACACCCCTCATTTTGAAGGTGTGTGTGTGTAGAATGTTGCTCCTATTTTGATTTTGGAATTCACTCTTCAGTTGTCAAAATGCCGTCCAAGCAAGAAGAGCAGCGTATCAAAATTTTGCTCGCGCATCGCGAAAATCCGAGCTACTCGCACGCAAAGTTGGCAAAATCGCTAAAAGTTACCAAATCAACCGTTACAAATGTAATTAAAGTGTTTGGGAAACGTTTGTCGACAGCCAGGAAGTCTGGATCGGGGGGAAATCGAAAACCGGAAGCCGCTGAGACGACAAAGAGAGTTGCCGGTAGTTTCAAGCGAAACCCTAACCTATCTCTCCGAGATGCCGCAAATAAGCTGGGTGTATCGTCTACAACCGTGCATCGAGCCAAAAAACGAGCCGGACTATCGACTTACAAGAAGGTAGTGACTCCAAATCGCGATGATAAACCCGGAGGCTGTACACGACGATGCTGACGAAGTTTGACTGCGTGGTAATGGACGACGAAACCTACGTCAAATCCGACTACAAGCAGCCTCCAGGACAGGAGTTTTATACAGCAAAAGGAAGGGGAAAGGTAGCAGATATTTTCAAGCACACGAAACTGTCAAAGTTCGCAAAGAAATATCTGGTTTGGCAAGCCATCTGTACCTGTGGCTTGAAAAGCAGCATTTTCATAGCTTCCGGGACTGTCAACCAAGAAATTTACGTGAAAGAGTGTTTGAATAAACGTCTGCTGCCTTTCCTGAAGAAACACGGTTGTTCCGTACTGTTTTGGCCGGATTTGGCATCTTGCCATTACGGTAAAAAGGCCATGGAGTGGTACGCCGCCAACAACGTGCAGGTGGTTCCCAAGGACAAGAACCCTCCCAACACGCCAGAGCTCCGTCCAATTGAGAAATACTGGGCTATTGTCAAGCGGAACCTAAAGAAGACCAAAAAAACTGCTAAGGACGAGCAGCAGTTCAAGGCAAACTGGCTTTCTGCGGCGAAGAAGGTGGACAAGGTGGCTGTACAAAATCTGATGGCAGGGGTCAAGCGTAAGGCCCGGCAATTCGGATTTGGAAAAGCGGAAGCCTAACTGAATATTTTTCCTGAATTTTATACTAATTGAACTTGAAAAAGAAATTTAATTTGATTTTTTAAATAAACGATTTCACCGATTTACACGCGTTTTCCCTTGACCAAATTTTGACCGTATCACCCTTTAAGGACTGTACAAAATTCCGACTTCTGTAACAAAAAAAGTTTAAATAGTTGGCGCTAGGGTATATACAAACTATACGTACGTTTTTCATGCCGCTCCAAATCATGAGGTACAAAATGTAGGTATTTCGAGATTTTGAGTATCTAGAATATTTCTGTCTTCGGAAAAATTGTTCAGTTGCACAAGTGCTATCGATTAATAGATGAATATTTAGGCTTGTTTTGTTCGGGCTCTTACATTTAGGTAATTATTTACAATAATAAAATATTTGAAGGGGGCTGACATATTGGCCATGCCCTTTCTCTTGCAATAAAATACACTCTTATTAATTAACTAACTTTTTTTTTTTAACTTAACTCTTATTAATTCTTGCAAGGTACCATTGTGCGTTTTTATTAATATATTTACATTTATATCATTTAGTAAAAAATTAACTAAAATCCTGCATCCCATTTGTTGCACTTGCACACAGCCGTCACGTTTTTCAAATGAATAGTATATATCACAGCAGCTCCGGAAACTTGTTTTACGCAACGTTCAATGTATTGTTCGTGGCTTGGCCGCTTTGTTAAGCCACCTTCTTGGATTCCAAAGTAGTTTCAGACATCGGCATATGGCCTCCAGGTGACCAACTGAAAAACTTTGTCGAAAACGGCAACTTCCTAAATTGCCAGGATCTCGAGATACAGCTTGTAGAAGAGATTCATAAGTACAATAGCGCCGCGTAGTGAGACAATTCCGAACTATTATCTACCAACTGAAAGGCCTTGACCTACTGAACAACTTTGCTGAAGACAGTAATTTTTCATATGGCCATACTGTAGAGATATTCCATACTGGAACCAATTGATCAAACATTGTGCATGCCAGCTAGTGCCATCTACACTGAAAAACCGATGCCTTCTTTATTAATTTATAGAAATTTAATTGTCAATCAATATTGCAATGAATGGATTGGATATTTCCCGCAACATTGGTTTACATGTCATTTATATTTCACTATTTTTTGCTGTGTAGTATTGAAGACTTTTAAAATCGGTTGTCGAAAGTAGTCAACATTTCCGAAGCCTACATTTCCCCTACATAAGTTTCATTTATTAATTTATTGAACACTAGAAAAGTGTAGCTTGTTAATATTCTAAACAACTCTATAGGAAAGTAAAAAAATCTACTCTTCTTCCCTTATATTCAGTCTTATGAGATCCTTGACAGTGCTCTGCCTCTTGCTTCTGTGGCAGTGCGTGGAATGAGTAGCTAGTCTATCTTACGCTGACATCAGTGCTAGTAGGATTGTGGAAATTTCAATATGATTTATTTCAACCACAACGATGTCGCTTCGTACATGAATTAATGGATTGTATATTCAATGTTTACAGCGCTTATCGCACTACCCGAGCTGAGTCTGAGATCAAATAGAAAACTAAATATGATGTTGTGATGTTGCCGATAAGGATTACTCAGGTTGCTGTCGTTTTGGTCGTTTTAACGGTTAAAAGATCAAAATTGATAGAAAACATTTATTCCTGTGACATCAAATTTAAAACTGATCCTGCTATAAGTGAGTGCAAACTGAAAAGTCATTTTGCTGTACATTTTCCACGGTAATAGCAGAATAAGTATTCCACTTGATGATCAGTCAATACAATGAAAACAAAACCACTTTTCTCAAAGAAGAGTGAACGCAAGATTACAGCAAGATGAAAACTAAATTTGATATCCAATTTGACAATTGTGAAATGAAATCAAATTCTTGATTTGATTTTGATGTTGGTATCAAAATAAGTTTTCGAATTGCTATCTTTATGATGTTAGACTTTACTCGGGTAGCCATCCAAAATAAGTCATTTTTTTTAATTCATACGTTTTCAACAAGAACAACGTCATCGACACACTTCATTTAGATCACCAGGCACGATAATGCATTACCGAGCTCTCCACAGCTGAGATGACTCGGTATACTCGTTTATCGATTTTGAACCAAATCTTAGTTTTTACAAAAATCCAGTAAAATTTTAAACAAAATTTAGCAATTCAAATTTCAGAGTGTACACGTTTGCAGTTCAGATGTCGATAAAAAATATCAGAGTCAAAAAACTAAAAGTAAGTGTGAATAGCATAATGTATCAACTCTATAGTCTGAACAAAGCATTAAAAGACAAAATCGATTGTTGAGCGGTGAGTCAGCAATAAACGTTAATAAGATATTTCTTGTAACATTTGAAAAGGGAATATCTTCGTTGATCTATTCTCTTCATCGAATTTCTCTTTGATTTATCATGTCAAAATGATTGAAGTTGTGGCTTATTTTTAATTTATTTATTAATTTATTAAATTTATTCATCTGACAATATGTGATAGTCTCAATGAATCGATATTCTAGTTCTAAACACGTCAACACTAATATTAAAATCAAAGTTAGGATACGGATGGTTAAATACGTTCATCATTGACCGAACTGGCTCGTTCAGAGTATACTCGTAGTAGCGTCGAGGCAAGCGAAAAAAATCACTGGAACGAAGTGTGTACCCAGGTACGTTTACGTCTAACATAGCCAGGAGATGTTGGACGTAAACGTACCTGAACCTGTTTCAAATTCACCAGCCAAAATTTTGAAGACGAACACAGCATTAGCAGGTTTTCAACGGTGATCCAATGTAGTCAAGTCCAGCAACTGGCATCTGGCTTCGTACACACTTAGAAAATTTTACAGTATTCGGTAATTTTTTACCGAGCTTTCAACAGCTGAACGTTCGGTAATCCGATTTAATGGATTTCGGTAAAATTTGACAAGTTCCGGTAATTTTTTTTACCGAAATACTGTACAATTTCACCGAAATCCGGTAAATCGGATTACCGAACGTTCAGCTGTTGAAAGTTCGGTAGAAAATTACCGAATACTGTAAAATTTTCTAAGTGTGTATGGTGGCAGATTCAGTGGGTCATTCCAGGGAAGGAAGCGTAAGGTGAATCTAATGAACTTCCGTTGTACAGCTTCAATTCGAACGACTACTGTTGTATGGTACGGGTCCCACACGACAGATGACGTTTCCAAGATGGGTCGAACCAATGAAACATACAGCGATTTCAGCGAATACGGATCACGGAATTCATTTTGGATACGAAACCTAGTTGACGACGCGCTTTCTTGATAATTTCCTCTTTCCTCCCAGTGTTCCTTGAATGTAAGCTCCTTGTCCAAAATGACCAAAATCCACCCGTGCAAGTGTTTCATCGCCGATGACATGAGAGGTCGTTTGTTTTCGTTGAAAACTAATTACCGGACATTTTGGGACACTGAGCATCATACTATTTGCGCGACACAAGGGACTAAGCCGATCAAGAAGATTTTGCAATTCGATACAGTCCGAAATTTTTTCAATAATTATGTATATTTTCCCATCATCGGCATATAGTATGCAGAAATCTTCGCCAAGGTGCAAAGCGACATCATTGAAGAAAAGCGAGAATAGCAACGGACCCAAGTTGCTTCCCCGTGGGACGCCAGAGCCGTTAGTGAACCAGTCAGAGACAGCAGAGCAAATTTTAACTGCCAGTTTTCTACCACACATGTAAGACCTAAGCCATGCAACAAGCTGAGCGGAAACTCCAAGCTTTTCAAGTTTCGCTAAAAATCGATCAAATGCTGCTTGCAAACCGGTGTAAACGGCATCAATCTGCATCCCACGTCCAACGTTTTGAATAAACAACAACGAAATTTCCACGAGATTAGTTGTTACACTTCGCCCAGGAAAGAATCCATGCTGCTTTGGGGTGATGTATTGTTTCACAGGTAATTAGAGACTACTAATTCCTTGATTATCGAGATTTTCAGCCTTGGGCTGGTTCATCTCCCTTTTGGGTATTTTCGTAACTTGTCCGGGGTGAGATTCAAACTCGTGACTTTGGCGTGAGAGGTATTGGATGTTAACCACTACGCTGAAATCGCCCCCCTTAGAGACTACTATTTCCAGTAATTTAAAACACGCGCATAAGGACGTAATCCCTCGGGAGTACCTTACATTATTCTTCACATCTTTTTTATGTATCGGGAACACGAAAGAAGCCTTTTTTTTTTCTTTATTTTACGTCGGCCTATTTCCTCACATGGTGACAATCACCGACGCCAGGAAGACGACTCCACCACCTGGACCCTACCTAACGACTCATGAATATGAGCCGGGACCAACGGCTTTACTTCCCTTCCGAAGGAAGACGTGACCAGATTTTTTCGCCTCAGAAAAACCACCGACGTCGACTGGGATTGAACCCAGACCCACTGGGGTGCCAAGTAGCAGTCACGCTTACCACTACACCACCAACGCCGGCCTGCGAAAGAAGCCTTGGAAAGCTGCATTGCTGCATTGACAAGTAGAAGATGTGGAGTAGAGAAACAATCAGACTCGCATAGCATTTCTTCAGAACACAGGCAGGATGTCCATCCGGTCCAAGTTGGTACGACGTTTTGAGATTAGAGAATGCCTTGGTCAAATTTTCTCCAGAAACAGTGAAGGTCTTAGCATCATAGACATCACGTGGTACATACCTCAGCGCATCTGAAGTAATGCAGTCATCTCGCGGTGCCTCGAAGACTGTTGGAAAAATTGAGCCAGCAAGGAGGATTTTTCTTCCTGTGTACTTGCCGAGCGATGGTCCAAGTGCAGTACAGAAGGCAATCCGGTACCTTTACGCTTGGAGTTAACGAAGTTCCAATTTGCTTAGGTTTTCGCTTCATCTCACGCTCAGTTTTTCTTGCGTAACGTCGATAGAGCCAGTTGTTTAGTCGTCTATACCGTTGGACAACATTTATAGGAGAACTTATTTAGAGATGATCGGTGAGAATGTACGGTTTGTACGACTAGCAGTATTTCGTTCCGTTATACAAACTCGAAGTTCACGGCTCTACCATGGAGGTTTCAACGGAGGACGTTGTAGTTGAAAACTTGGTGAAGAATCTGTGTAAATTTTTCTGCACAATCATCGACCTCAGTGCAGTGACAGACAGCAAACCAATCGAATTCCATCATGACTCATCACATCATAGTTAGTATTTTTGAAGTCAAGGCAGTAAGGTCATATTTGTTGTTGGCACTACCTGTTTCAATATCGCCTTGAACTATCAAAATATGGGCAGGATGAGGTGAAGATGAATCATTAACAAGAACGAGGTCAAGCGTGTGTCCTGCATGATTCTTGATATCGTTGACTTGTTCTAAGCCGTTAGAATACATGCAATCCAACAAGGTAGTGCATGATCGAGATTGAGACAGGTGGCCCGCAAGCGAAACCGTGGAGAGGCCCTCATAGTCAACACCGAGGCGTTCTAGTACTCCGAGGTCTTGAAAACGATGCGCGGGGACGCTAAATTGGCGGGCCTGAGCGCCGATGTGCGGAGTATACGCCGTACCCGCACCGGTGAGATGCTCCTGGAGCTGAAGAGAAAGACAGGGCTAAAGGGTCCGGCTTATAGGAACCTGGTAAGACAGGCCTTATTTGAGGGTGTGGAGGTTCGCGCCCTCGTCGCACAGGTTACGATCCAGTGTAGAAACCTAGATGAGATCACAAAGGGAGACGAGATCTCCACTGCACTGAAAGAACAAGATCGAGGTTGCCGCCGCAGACATACGTCTGCGGAAGAGTCCACTTGGGACCCAGGTGACAACCATGAGGGTAGCGTCAGTTGACGCGGACGCGGCATTAAAAGTGGCGAAGGTGAAGGTGGGATGGTCAATATTCCCACTTAGCCTATAACGGCCGCCGAAGGCATGCTTCAGATGCCAAGAGAGTGGGCACATGTCCTGGGAGTGCAAAGGCCCAGATAGGAGCAACATGTGCAGAAGTTGTAGCAGTACAAGCCACAAGGCGAGGGACTGCAAAGGTCCCCCAAAAAGCCTGATGTACTGGACGATAAGCACGACAAGTGCCTGGCCGCTAAAGGTATTCTAACGAGCCAATCGTACCCAACTAAACGTGCACCATTGTGAGGCAGCCCAGCAACTGCTGTGTCAGACAGTACGTGAGTCTGGCGGCATTATGGACGACGGGCAAGTACCCGGTCCAGGAGGTTGTGAATCGCGGCTTGTAAAGTGAATGGAGTGTTCAAAGATGGTCGGTTGAACTGTTTTCCAATATGCTCGATCGTTTGACAACTGGGCTAACTAACACAGGTGAATTAGAACCTTCAACAATACAAAACGGCCCATCTAGTCTTGTCCATCGTAAACTAGGTAGATTGAAGTCCACTAAGACCAACCGCACCAATACGGTAATATCGGTAAATTTTTACCCTGTTTGACAACTCGACACCACACCGGTGGTTGGTAACCGGGTTGGGAAATGAGAATTTGCTCGCTCGGTGAGCAGCCGGTTCGTAAATTTGACAACCCAACCCAACCGAGCCGACCGTTGCTATTTGAAGAAAAATGAGCAAAACAAGTTGAAACGTTAAAACAACATCTTCATCTGGAAGACTTTTATTTCAATTTGAGCGTTTCCGATTTGTTTTTAAAGTGTTATTTGCTAATTTCACGTTTATTGTGATATGTTGTGAAAAATGAGTGCATCAAAACCCCGTGGAAGGAATTGGACGCAACAAGACAACGAAGTGCTTTGCAGAGCTTGGCTGGATGTTTCCCAAGATCCAATCTTTGGAACACACCAGAACGTCGAAAACCTGTACGGAAGAGTATTTAAACTATACACTGCACGAAATATTTAGCGAAACGAAACAGGTGCGACAATAAATTTGAGTCTTATTGTGTTACCTTTTTATGAACGACTGGTGCGAAAGTGGGTGGCTAAATCAAAATAGGAACGCTCTCTGTCATCAAAATATTACCCAGACCAGTGTTCGTACACCGGTAGGGATGGTCTAATATAGCGAGTGTGTGTCAGATTGTGGGGCGTCACATAACCTAAAAAATAATATAAACACCACAAACACAGCGAGAAGGGAGAGAGCAAAACAGAAACCCACCCACATAAAATATTAAAATGTTAACCCCCAACCCCCACATCAATGATAAAAAGTTATACCCACCAATTTTTCCCCCCCCCGCCGTTTTTTTTTTTTTATTTTGTAAAATACACACACCGATAGACCGTGTATCTCTCGTCATTTCTCTTGATACTCGATAGCGTCCCCCACCCCGCTTTCTGTGAAACAAAATATCTAAAGCAAACACGCTTTCCCCCCTAAGTTTTGGTAGTATATAGAGAGTCCTGTATTTGGTGTTTGGAAGACTTCTCCGTGATCCGACACAGGTCCGGGATGACTGTTGACCGCTGGCAGGAATGGCTCGGCTGTAATGGAGGGATACGGGGCTTCCAAGGTGCAAATACTGGTGCGTCCCGAAAAAAAAAATCTCAATTGAAATTTATGACCGGAGTGACATATGGCGATATCTCTTGTGGTTGAAGCAGTGGTGTCATTGGTCTCCTGGTTTTCAATGGAATGTGAAATTTTTAAGAACCATAGTCTTTAAATTCCCTGAACAGCAATCCCGCAGGCCAAGTTGCTGGATCCTGCGCCTTGGATTTTAATGATGGATCTAATACAATCTTGATGGACACGAAACTGATCATGCTGATGTGCTTATCCATTAGGACGAGTTTCAGTACATCTGAATCAATCCAACGCGAGGTTGGTTTTAACAATGCCACAGACTGCATTATTGGTGATATCTGGTCTAATCCTCGCAGGTACAACCAAAATTTCTGATCCCTTGTATCATTAAATATGGGGACAGAAACAACGTCGCCTTGCGGTTGCTGGACCCAATTCGACATTTTTCTGGAACCATCGGGAAATCGCGGGGGCACTTATTAGCCCGGCGTGGATCGAGTAAAGGCCAACAGTTGATTGCATGTGTCACGGCAGATGCAGGTGCTGGTTGTTTGATTTCGGTACGTAGCTCGGTAATTGCAGTGGTAAGGGTAACAAGCGGAAACTGTTTTCAGCGCGAAATAGAACCAGAATAGATTCAATTTAAGCGTCGTGAAGTACGACAGCATCACACGCGTAACACCACCAGAGCATGTTTGCATGTAGAAAGTAGCCCACAGTAGCCATGATAGATAACATTGTCAATGCCGGTGTTCGACTCACAGCATTCGACACAGGTTTTTACCATTTTGCAAATGCCTTTCGGTAGGCAACGTAGTGCAAAAAGTCCAAATAACGTTGATCACGTGCTCAATGCTTCTTCGTTGTTCTTGATCTACGGCGGATGAGAGAATGGGCGCGAAGGCGGGGAACTTTTTCAACACAATATGCCATCAAACACAAGATGACCATTAAACTATCGCAAATAACAAAACAAATTCACAGCTGGACGACACGATAGTTATATACATAAAAAAAAAAAAAACTTTTTTTTTAAACACCCCCCCCCCCCACGCACGGACTGCATGGGCATTTCGTCCCAGATTTTGAGAATTACCGTCTTGAAATGATCCAAAGTGCTGACCTTGTATTCGTTCAGCTTCGCCATCATATAGGACCAAACAAAAAAGTCGAGAGGATTCAAGTCCGGAGCTGGGAGGCACAAAGTTTTGTCCAGAAAGTCGGTTAAATTGTCCCGACACCAGGCTTGAACCACTTTGCCGTATGGGCTGGTGCACCGTCCTGCTGGAACACGTAGTGCTCATCGCCGTAGAGGCTTCGGAGACTGGGGGCAATAACCTTTTCCAAAACCTCAGTTTTGTAGTACGCCGCGTTGATTTTGACGTTTTTTCAAGGAATTAACAGTACACTTGCGTGGCGTGAGAACACACACATGTGATTGAGTATTCAGTTTGCAACAAATAAACGTAAAAAATTTCTAAAGGTATTAACGAGTAAACCAAACACAAGTAGCAACAATAATATATTACAGCCCTCACAGCTTAGGGTGATAGAATACGTCATTAGCTTGCACATTCAACAATAAATGGCATGGAAAGTTACGTTATTCAAAGAAGGGCAAGTCGATGAAGAATATCAATCAACGAAGATAGGCTTGACATTTTTCAGTGGTCGTAAAATCGAAATTTAAGGCGAAATAATACAGTGCAGTGTGATATTCAATTTATTAATCGTTAATTTTCATTAAAAAAAATTCTAAACAAAAATAACATATTTTCATAGATGTTCTTACATTTTTACTGTTAATCTTCCATGCGACCGGTTGGAATAAATATTTGAGACGTAACAAGGACAAGATAAGGATGATGATAATAAATGAGCTGGCTCAAATTTGGTGTGTTTGGTGGATATGTGTGAATTATTTTGTATTATGTATATTAGTGCAGGTATATATAAATATATAGAGAAGATCTCTCTCAATCAGTATAAAATGTGAAGAAAAGATTTCAATCCATGCACCTGTGTTCGCCATACCTAGCAGTGGGTGCTTCTTGTGAGAATATGATCCAAGGAGTCAACACTCATCCATTAGACCGCTTGGAAGAAATATTTAAAAACGTTACGCAAAATGAAGATAAATACGAACGAATGTGTTGTCACTAAGTGCAGAATAGTATAAGCACGATGTTGTAACAATCAATATCGAGGCATAGATAAAAGTATTACTGTGTCCAAAATTTTCCTTTCTAAAAATCCATTTGAAAACAACTTTGTCAGTTACAGTCTTCTTCTATTACAAAAATAAATCATTCAACCGCTCAAAAAAACAGCCTTGACGTATGAAAAACAGTGCTTTTTAAACAATGCCAAGGTGAAAGCATGTCTCATGTGCCTGTGCATCGAATTGAAAACGTTTGTTCCTCTGAAAAAAACAATGAATTTTGTGAAGCTCCTAACAAAAAATTCCGTGGTCTAATTTCTACCGCGTTTCTAGTGTTATATCTAGAAATGTTCATGTTTATCTACTCTGACCTATGATTAGACAGCTGTTCATTCTCCAATAGCTTTCCATGAGCAATCGGAATAAGAGTGATAAATGAAGTCCCATGAAACCATCCCGAATGCAATCTACAAAATATTCCGTTACCAACGCAATGCAACGCGACGCAAATTTAATGGTCATCTGAACACAGAGAACATACATCCAGGCTCGAACATTTTCTTCCCAATTCACTGTGTAAATTTTTAAAAGCAAACCGTCGAAACATCAGCGCATTCTGGTCTAGGTTCACCAAACTAAAATTGAAAGACAGTCAACGACTAATCAATCTCGAGGCGCGCAAGTGGCGCCATCGACATACGATCCACCAAAACTAAAGGAAACGAGCTGTAATTTTAAAACGGCCGTTACAGAAATTTATCATTGAGTGCACTCCAGCTTGGATGTCTGTTCTCTGTGATCTGAATAAGACAACCCCATAGCTTCGGATTCTTGTGAACAAGTTTTCCCGACTTAATTCTTTCAGGTATTCTCAATTTAAAATTACCAGGATAATAAAGCATAAATAAAAATGGAAAAATAGCAATAATAATATGTGAGATCGCCACTAATTCTTAAACACTGTGCTAATGAAAAAATAACAATTCGCACTAAAAAATCTTGAAATAGCAATAAAAAACTGATAATTCACTTTCAATAATTCGAAAGTGACCGGTAAAACATTCAAATAAGTCAATGGCAATTAGAAAAAACGCAATAATAAGCTGATAGTTTTCCGTCATAATAATAAGTTCTTGCGCTATACATGTTACAAAAGTCTTCGCATATTTCAAATCTTTCCAATTGAAACCAAACAAATCGCAATAAAAAAATCTAAAACTTAAAAAAAAATTAAAATAATTTGTTTGGTTTCAATTGGAACGATTTGAAAAATGTGAAGACTTTTGTAACATGTATAGCGCAAGAACTTATTAGGGCTATTCATAAACCACGTAGACTTTTTTTGGGGGAGCGGGGGTGGGGTGTTGACCAAAGTCTACGCTCCATACAAAAAAATTGTACGGAAAAAAGTCTACGAGGGGGGAGGGGGGCTCTGATATTTTCAAAAATGAGTCTACGTGGTTTATGAACCGGCACCTATTATGACGGAAAACTATCAGCTTATTACTGCGTTTATATTAATTGCCATTGCTTTATTTGATTGTTTTACTGGTCACTTTTGAATTATTGAAAGTGAATTATCAATTTTTTTTATTACTATTTCAAGATTTTCTATTGCGAATTGTAATTTTTTCATAGGCACTGTGTTTAATAATTTAGTGGCAGTGAATTTTCAATGCTGAATGTACTGGCAGTAAGCCAGTATTTATTTTAGTCATTCAAAGTTGTATTAATCTTGCTGAAATCCATTGTTTCCATTCAATGAGTAACCCAATTTCTTATCGAAACTAATTAAAATTTCTATAGGAGGGATCCAGTAATGGGGTAATGATTCTTGCCATGCATTTTAAAGAAACGATCTTTAATTTTTAACGTACATTCAGCAAACACTTTTATTTTATAAAAAGAGAGCAGGTTTCATGCCCCAAGTTGATAATTTTAAGCTTCGCCGGTGCAATGAACGAAGCAAATAATATCCATGATCACCCTAAAAGCATCATATTATCCAAACAAGCGTCTACTTACCCATGCTTTTGCAGGCACACGCAGCCAGCATCGATTTCGCCTACCGTGCTGCCATCACCGCTACACTTTGAGCCGCAGCCAGATTTCTCGCAGTTATTGCAGTTGCTAAAGCTGAACGAAGAGGTGCAAAGCGTACAGAATGAATCCAACTGCGATACCAACCCACCGGCAAAGCACTCTTCCAAGCTGTAGTGATTTATGATGATTCCATCGTCGTCGTCTTCATCCTCATCCTCATCGAGCGATCCACCTTCGCCCAGCAAACGTCGGCAGTGTTCATCATTGTCATGCTGCGAAAGCGACTTCAACAGGTGGTAATGTTCACCGTCGCCGGAGTAGTGCGAGCAGCTCGTCATCGTTAGCGTGTCGCGATCATCCGAGGAAAATTCAAAACTGGCACTCTCCACGCCCCAATCTCGAAACGATTTGCTCCGTTTGCCCTCTAGCAGGGGGTTCGTCTTGAACAGGTTGGTGTAGTTCGACGGTGAGAACCGAACATTGTCCAACTTGTTTACCATTGACATGTTCTCGTTGAAGTGAATTATGTTGATGTCGTTGTACTTTTTCATAAAATCCGCCGAGTAGCCAGCCGACATGTCTTTGAGGGACTTTTTCGACTTGGGGCTCACCTGAAATGAAGGATGAATTTGAATTATCAATGAATACAAATAAACTTTAGTAAGACATTTCAAAAACTTTCACGAAGAAATTACAAACCTTAGCTTTTACCTTGATCAAATCCAGGAGGCACATTTTTATATCGTCAAACATTGCTGTTTCCTCGGTGGGGTTGAAGTTTCATAAAATAGAAACTTCGATCAGGTGGAGTAAGTAATCTGTGACGAGACGAAATGTGCACTTATTTCAGAACCACAGATGAGGCAATTTGTCACATTTCACAGTTTCCGTTGCCGGTGATGCTGCTTCGCTTGTTGCTAAGGTTGATCCAAGATTCGATGTGATTCGCTCTCTCACGCCCGCCAACTGACATTGCTATTATTGTTGGTGTCGATGATGTTGATCTTGTTGATGCTGTTATTGTCTGTAAGGGCGTTATTCCACTTATTTCTTGCAGATCGGAGCATTACGAAGGTGTTTCCAAGTTCTTTCACCTATGAAGAGAGGGAAGAAAGAAAAACACAAAAGAAATTGAAATTTTCTTTTCCTTCCATAAATTCGTTTATGTTCAATGAGAAGTATATGCGACCGTAATGAGGCAGGAGGTGAAGTTCGCGATCGTTAATTTGGAAGGTTTATTGGTAAACGGATCGTCAAAAATTTGGATACGAAAGTTGCATAGCAACGGATATATCAGTCGAAAATAAGGCAAATGATTTCTTCAGCGGACCACCGAATAGTAACTAATTAGAATACCTTTCTGTACTTGTGTTATGCAATCAAAAAGCGCCTGCTGTGTCAATAAAGGCGTAATAAACGCTAATACATTTTGGAAACATGAAAAATCATTTATTTTTTTATTTTTCCATACACATCATGTCAACGCTTTGTCAGAAAATGCTGCAATGGAAGTTTTATCGGCGATTGATTTTGTAATTAACAAGTTTGGAAACAACTTATTGCCCAGGTCCACTTTATAACGAGATAGCTTTTGAAAACAATCTGGAACGCCTGGAGCAGCCAATGGTAACAGTACCGAGATCCGTTTGTACGGAAAATAAAAGGTTTCGGCCAACAATGGGAGGACCCAACTGACCACCGACAGGCACACAAGAGCGTCGCCGGAAATGTCCGGAAATGGATCCTTCCACGTAAGCTGCGCCTCGTGTAACACTCCCCACCGAGTAGAACCATTGCCATTCTGTCATTCTTCTCATTCTGCCATTGTTCCTGCCAGTACGAGGGGCCACGCCAGCTTTTCGGACTCTCACGCAGCATAAGCGACGCCAACTGCCAACTCTTCGATTCATTACGAACCTCAAAGGTTCATCCAATGATTCGACGCATGCTCGGTCACAAATTGAACTCAATATGAGAGTTCACTTAGCTAAGTCGCATGGAAACTACGATTCAGTCTCGTAAAAAGTGGAGTCATTCATAGACTGAGTTACTCGTGTAATAAATCTCCCAAAGCAATGAAGAAGGAATGTTTGATTTCATAAGCGAAAACGGTTAGCGATGAGTTCCTCTCATTCAAACGAAAATATGGAGTTACTCGTATGATGAAGATGATAAGGAAAAGTAAGTAAGTGAAGATTAAGATACAACAATAGGAAGGCTGTGTTTTGGTGAAAACTTTGTACTAAAGGTTGTAACGATCATAGTTTGGGGAAACAAGAATGCGTGTAAATCGATTAATGTTTTAAATAAAAATTATTTGCCGTTTAAAAGTTCATATCTATCAAAGACAGGAAAAAATATTCAGCTAAGCTTCCGATTGACCTAATCCGAATTGCTGAGCCCTTAGTTCAACTCCTGTTATCTGATTATGTACAACCACCTCGTCCACTTTGATTACCGCTGAAGAGCAGTTTATCTGGCGCTGGTTCTCGCATCCAACAGTTTTTGAGTCTTCTTCGGGTTCCGCTTGCCTGTGACCCAGTATTTCTCGATTTGGTGGAGGTCTGGCGTGTTGGGAGGTTTCTTGTCCTTGGGCTCCACAAGCGCGTTGTTGACGGCACTCCGTAGCCTCACAGCTCAAAAAAGTAGTGTGAATTCCTGTTAAATATCATGCACATAAATGGAGTTGTGACGCATACATACACATACACGTTTAAAAAATATATCGTGTAAATTTCTTGGACATTTCATACATTTGCGATAATGTTGTATGCAAAAGCTCGTCTTCGTTAGAACTATTTCATGCAAGTTGCAGGTTCGTGTGGAATGAAATACAATTTCAGATGCTCTGTTATTTACATCACTATGAAAATTCAGATTTTTTTTCTGTGCTGTTTTTCCGTAATAGCAGGATTAATTCTTCAAAATCTGGCCTAAACAGCTCAAAATATAAATTTATGAAAAGCAGCAGATGTTAATCCAAATACTCGATCACGTTAATTTCCTGGTCAACGGTCAATCTGAATGAAAATGTCTACGCTCTTTCGATTAACGCATAAAACTTCTGTCTTGACGTAGATTCCATCGTCTATTACCACGGAATCAGACTTCTTCGGATCGTCTTTTACAGCTTCCTTGTCATAAGTCAACAGTCCAGCTAGTTATTTAGCTCAATGTTTTGTCCCAACCTGAAGCACGAAAACGTTTTTCTTGTAGTCGGCCGCGTTTAAGGATTTCGAAACTCAGCGTGTGAGTTGTTTGAATTTTCGCGGTGTGCGGGAAACATTTTGAGGCACTGCTACTCCTGCTTGTACGTCAGTTTGATAACTGAATAGCAAATGTCAAAATTAAAAGAGAGGCATCATTTTGCACACACGCACCTACGGAATGAGGGATGTTTATGTTGTTTTAAATGCACGATTAAAAAAATGCGTCACTCAATTTTGATCGTAACACCCTTTTTCAATGAGTGACATTAGCTGCTCAGAATTCTTACTGTAGCATTATCATATTCATCCCCAAGTCATGAGATAGTGGTTTCTGCGTATACTTCATAGTTGAGCGTAAACTAGACTGTTGCAAATTTTGATATTTCGTTCTCCTATGCTTAGACAATTTCAAATTAGGTCCATATAAGCCTTCCGAATTCATTTAGCTTGAAACTGAATGTGCTCAACCACTTTGAATGTTGAATGAGAATTATTACGGGACCCCTCAAACTACAAACTGACGAAATGAGTCTGCTTTTACAACGTTCAGCTTAACATCTAGACAATTTTCTGAGCGACATCTTTGCTAAAGATCACTTTTCGATGAAAATTACGGAACATAAGCTGTTTATCATTCAAGTCACAAGTGTCTTAAAATTTAGCTCAATCAACTGCTCAGCAGGTAACATTGATGTGTGTGGCTCGTTGAATTGAGCACCAAAATCATGGCCACTATACAAAAAAAAACAACAAAAAAAAAAAAAAAAAAAAAAAAAAAAAAAAAAAAAAACCAACAAAAAAAAAAAAAAAAAAAAAAAAAAAAAACAAAAACCAAAAAAAAAAAAAAAAAAAAAAAAAAAAAAAAAACAAAAAAAAAAACAAAATACCCACTTCCCTTTTTAACTTTTTTCTGTTAGGTAGGGACAAAAAAAATGCATGTGCAAAGAAAAACATACAAAACTTTTCAGGCTATGTGCTACACTGAAACCGGCCAGTACCCCATTAATGGGTAAAATATCACCCATTTCGAACTTAAGTGGGTTAACTCCTTTAATGGGTAAAACGATTTTACCCATTAATGGGTAAATAGCCTGTACGTCAGGCTATCGGGTATTTTTTACCCATTTTTCAAAATGTTTGTTATTTGGGAAATGGGTATGAAATACCCATTTTTCGAAATGTTTGTTATTTGCGAAATGGGTATGAAATACCCATTTTTCGTGATTTGTTTTTAATTGTGATATTGAATAATGAGCATTAGAATAAACATAATAGATCACAATAACTGAATGTGTATTTGTATTTTGACAACCCTTTAGCCTCAGACGTTTTACCTATCAGGTATGTTAAGTTTCGTTCGGGAGTTTTCACACCGGCAAATATTCCGGCGACGTTCAAGTGGTCCATATCACATCGTTATCCTCCAGAGAGGATATCCGTGGAATATATCTGAAAGGATTTAAATGATTTTGACGTCAACTTGATGAAAGCTTGGATTTTACGCCCCGGAAGAGACACATACTCGGAAGTACGATTCTACTCATGAAATTGAAGCATCTTATATTATAATATTAAATTATTAACGTACCTCTTAGTTTTTGGAAGTTTTCGCTATCCAGTTTAACCTTCAGTTCTTCCATATTCTTCGCATTTTCGTGGAATGGATTACGCGAAGTTTTTCTATTCTTCGAACCACGCACTTTCAAATAAACAAAGCGAGCCAGGAAAATGCTAAGATATTGTTTACCCATTAATGGGTAGAAAAATACCCATCGTATGATCTCTCATTAAAAATAAAAAATGGGTATTTAGTATGCATTATTTTGATTTTTAAAGTACCCATTTTTTGACAGTTCCATATACTATCGAAAAATGGGTACATATTTACCCATTAATGGGTACTGGCCGGTTACAGTGTAGGCATTTTATTGATAAACATTTACATGAAAGTTTCCCACACGCCCGCCGCCCCACAGCACAACACTTTTAAATTTTTTTTTAAATTTTTCCCCAATTAGCAGACCGAAGATAACGTCTTTTCTTTGTGTTCCCCCTGTCCAGTATAGTGTTGCTGATCATGACAAAAGATTATCATTTTATTAAATAACTAATAACTTTTCATTTGACGTTTAGCTAAAAAATATTTTAAGGTACAGCCCCATTTGGTTGGGGAACGTCCATTAATTACGTCACGCAAAAATTGACCCCCCCCCCCCCCTGTCACATTTTTTGTATGAACCTTCGATTTTTTTTGTATGGATCGTCACGTTTTCTCAAACCCCCCCCCCCCCCTTACTGCGTGACATAATTAATGGACCTTCCCTTGTTTGAAATGATGACGTAGAACAACGCTACTAAATGTAAGCCATCTTGATTGTACTATGTAATATTTTTTTAATTTATATACTTTTTATGGCTTTTGAAGACAAGACTTAACATTTATTAATTTTTCAATAGTATGTGACCCGAAATCAACAATGTCTTCTATTGGAATTGATGCGTAGACATATTTCCGATCAATAAGTGCAATTTTTTTGACAATCTCTCCAGAAACGACTGAGATATTAACGCTCAAAACCACTTTTCGTGACGGTCGCAATGCGATTTTTTTAAATTGTACCCCAGTATAGAAAACAAAGACGTAGTCCTACGTCAAAACAACTTCAGCAACATTGTAGCTGATTTCCTATATGAAAATTTATAGATCTTGTCAGAAAGATTCAGGAAATAGATAGGAAACAGTGAATGAAAATTTAGCTGTCCTCATAAGAATTTCCACGTTAACTTCACTTCCACTGCTTAGGATGCAAATTATGTAGACGTTACCGCCAAACCCAGACGTTTAAAAGATAGTGCCACACTCACAAAGGCTGAGGTCAAAAGGTACAGTCAAAACGGTCCTTCGGGATAGGTTATAAGAGATGTGAGACAATATATTGAGATTATCTTCGATCGCAGTTTCCGTCTTCTTATCCTAAAAGATAAGTAACCATCTTCATAACGATCGCCCATCATCAAGCAATTTTTCATTCAAAAAAAAAAAAAAAAAAAAACATTCATCATAATGTCATTATGCGAACCTGTACACAGTGATGACTTTATCATTGCCAAAATTTGAGTTTTGATGGGAAAAACTAGTTTGAAACTTTTGAAAAAATGATGCTGATACCTTGCGCTTGTTAAAACAACGCTTACCCTCCTGAATCTGAATCCAACCTGTCTGATTGTTCCGTTCATATTTTGTGGAGTTTTCTTGATATGGTCTATTGGTCAAGCGGGTTTTACCAGTTCACTAAAATCTTACCACCCAATGCTTCTTAATAAATTGAAAGAATGAACAATCAGCTACCATTCATAGTAAACACCAGCACACAATTTCAAATGGAGAAAACACTTAGTATTTATTTAATTTTCACTGCGATTCACTGTTATTTTATTATGCTTTCGATGTTGACATACAGAAGCATGGCCTGCTAGTCATAGTAATCGCTTCAAGTTTGAAAGGTAGTGAACGCTCATGTTTCTCTTTATTGGCAACATTTCAAGTTGACCAGCTAGTGTATTCATAAAGTATTGATTTATTGTTTGCGTTCATTTCAGTTAAAATGGACCAAGCGCAGAGGGCGAAAATGTCACAACTAACTATAATCTCCCCTTCTTCAAACAAACAGCCATTAAATATCTTTCACAAAGCTGTAGCTTCAAGTAGAGCTCCTGAATTAATGTTTGAAACTGCAGTTGTCAACCAATATCTTCAAGGCCTATGAAACAGGGGAATATTAAATCAATTTATCTCTTTTATTTAAGCAACATGTGCATCCAACATCCAACTATATTGGTATCCGAAGTGAGAGTATAATTAAGCGAAGAAAATGTTCATCCCGAAATACATCGAATGATTCACCCAATTCAGTGAAAGCTGGAAATAATTTCATTACCTCAAGAAACATTTATCACAATTTCACCTGAAGTATCATACGACTGGTTGCCCTCTTGTACGGCAACATTAGCATTTAAATTATCCTGACAAAATTACACGCAAAACCGATCCCATGTTACTTTCAATTCGTACTTTTCCTTCTGCATTTCCTGCTGTTGTTTCGGTGTTATTTTTTATTCCTCAATCGTCAACAGGTATTAATATCAATCCTTGTCCGGTAGTCCGGCAGCAGCATTGTTCAAATTAGTAACTGTACTCCACACCCCCAGTATGGTTGAAGTATAGCAATTTAGCTTATACTGCAGTCATGTTTCAACAACAGGATATGCGTTCGGAAATATGTTTTTGCCAGTGTTGTTAATCGCTTAAACAGCCACGGTACAATGCAGCACGTCGTACTCAATAAACACCATGGTGCAAATATTATCGAGCAATTATTTGATTTTGCACTGCTCACACACTTGCCTTTCAGTTATCTTGTTCAATTATCAGCTGGCTCGCTTGAGGATGTTAATAAACCTTACCGCGAAGCTTCGAGAGGCAGAATGTCACTTCCCACATAACATACAGTTATGAAATTGCTACTCCTTGGTGGGTAAATCGCAATGAACAGAGAGCTAATACTTACATACATAAAACAGTTTAGTTCAAAATGTACTAATCATTTTTGCCAATAAAAGTATGGTTCTCAGATTGACCCTAAGAAAAGTAATAGTTATTCAAAAATGGATGCTTTGAATTGAGCGTGAGCATGAGCATACTGACCATCAGAGGTTTGCTGCTCCGTGATAGATCAAAGTCACCTGAAGAGGACAAACAGACTGTCACTTGGGAGTCAATTACTTGTCACCTATTACTTGGCTCTTCTTCCCCCGCCTGGTTTTATTTCTTTTCATCCTTTTTTTTAATATTTATTACCCCGTCCTACCCCCCGCACCCCCTTTTTTTCAACAGTGGTTTATTTTTTATGGTTTTTTTGTGTGTATGGTTTTTAAATAGGGTAACGGGATGTAATATAAGCCTAGCTCCTTGATCCGGCCTATGAATCAAATATGTCATAAATCCAGCGATAATCGACAATTTAATGTTGGCATTATGATAATCGATTTATTTTGAAGCAGTTGAGACATTATTCATCAATTTATAGCTATAAAATTGACCGAGATTTTCCCTGACGTGTATGGGAATTAGATTGCTGCGTAGTCCTACGTCATCTTTGCGCACAACCCCATTGGGCTGTACCTTGTAGTTTTTAGCTATCATGATTTCACTAGCTATGCTGACAGATAACCCTCACGATCTTTAAATGACCTAAATTTGGCTAAATTTAAACGATATGCTTAGTGGTGCATTCTAGACGTAGAGATAATAGTTACACGTAAAAAATTAACTGTTCACATAAAAAAAATGAACAATGAATTCACAAGAATACCGTAGACCCACTTTTAGGAACACATTTCATCCTATGTTCCCAACTATGAACTAATTTACTCATTACATAGTAAAATGTTGGTGTTGATAAAGTTTTCAATGAAAATGTATGCGTATGTGGTTGTAAATATGTCAAAAGGCTTATCCAAACCAAATACTGAGCAACAAAAACTATATAGTAGAAGTTTTAATGTTTTGAGATGGAATGGCGGAATGATCATACCCCCCCAAAATAACAAAAAAATTTCTCCCCCAAACCCCCCCCCCACACACCCCCCTTTCAAACCACAAAAAGAATTAAAAAAAAAGAAAAAAAAAACAACAAAACACACATCTTCCGCCAATTGCTTATGTTCCATTTCCATGAGACATAATTTTCCACAAAATTTTTTTTTCCTTTCCCCGACTTTTTACAAACATGAATTACGTCTCGTGTAAAATTAATAATTTCTAAGTGTGTATGTTAAAATCATTTGAGTGTGATGAAGTAATTTAATTTTAATTTGTTTTGTGAAATTGGTGCTGAGTATAAAAAATAAAACTTAAACTTTAATGTCTAAAGAGATAATATAAATAAACTTTACGACGACTGTTTTGAACAAGAATCTTTAATAATGAGACGAAATTGCATCCACAAATAGATCCAATATGGTGCTTATAGACCGAAATTAAATCCCCAATCGTTGGAAGTGTTCAACTTAATAATATAAGTTGGTTAACTTTACACAATTCAGAACAGCAAACAAAGGTGTAACTAGTTGAGTTACGTTTCCAGCTCAATTATTTTATGAGTTAAAGCTAAAACTGTAATCGACCACTGCTGAGTCTAGAGACATGTACTCTAGTAAGGTTAAGCCTGTGTTATGGAAGATTGCAAACATTGTTGTATGGCGCATGAAATATTGCAAACAATTTCGTTGTTTACGCCTCGCTTGGCATGGAATTACACAAGGGGAAATTTTACGCGCTTGTTAACATTCAATATTTTTAGGCAGATATGGCAATATAAAGCACCACCTTCTGCTCAAACTTATGCTTAAATTTTTATTTCACGTTCGGAGATGCAGTAGAAATGTTATCAGAATAATATCGATAGTTTCCAGGGTTGTGGGTTTTTGAGAGAGAGAGAGAGAGAGAGAGAGAGAGAGAGAGAGAGAGAGAGCAGTATTCTGGTGCTCTTGATTTCTTGTGGCAGACTATTACTACCTTCTTCAACGTTTTGCAGATGTGAGGTTGCGTAGTCTTGAACTTTTTTGATTGACTAATCGAATCATCGTTGTTAAAAGAACTATAGAGCAATCTAAGTCGTTTCTTGTCCATTATTTTAGCCGGCCTCCTACTACCACTCCTACGAGCTGTTCCTGAGGATGCCAGGATACGATAGATGGTTGAAACTGGAACATTCTCGGTTTTAAAATGGTTCACAGTGAACTTTTCTCCCCCCCCCCCCCAAAAAACACCAATCTTTTTTTTCCCCCCTTTTTTCCCCAAAAAATTCAAAAAAAAAAACACCAAAAGTCCCGTTCCCAAAAAATTTAAAAAACGTTTATACCATTTTCTCCTCCCCCCACGCCGGCATACTCTTCACTAGATTCTTTAGGTGCTGTGGATCTAGATCTTCCTATGCACGGCTTCAAAATAGTTATTTTTATTAGTATCCCCAGTTTTGTCGAGCCTCAAATGATTATCGATGGGGTTGAGGTCTGGACTTTATGGAGGCTATTTCAGTGGTTTAATCAGACAAAAAAGACTTAGTCCTGCAGAAATACGAACTTCTTTCCAAGGCCCAACTGGATCAGCGAAACCTCCAGAATTTACCTCCAGGAGGATGATGTACGAATCTGTCGTCATTATCCCGTCGATTTTCCCACTCCACCCCACGAAAAACACCTCAGAACATCACATTTCCTCCTCCATGCTTCACCGTGTCTTGGATGTGGCACTCCTGAAGCTCCTCATCCAAACTGCACACCACATGAACCCGCCGCTTTCGGTTTGACAGCTCGAATTTTGAATCCAGAGAACCGTTTTCCAGAGCTCTTGGGGCTTATTAGCACACTCTTTAGCAAACTTAAGTCGCTTGGATTTGTTTTCCTTGCTGATGAATGGGCGCTACTGGACAACATTGCTGTTCAACTCCTGTGCTACGAGGCAGCAACGAACAGATTCACCGGAAAGTGATAGCTGACTGGATCTCGTGGACAGTTACTTGCTGTGAGCAATCTGGTGTAGTTCGATTCGATGTTTATTCACCAACAATCGAGATTTATCAATTTGAAATAGCGAGGTAAATTTGAGAGAGAGAGAGAGAAAAAAGATAGAAAAAAAAATACACGAAGCAACAATTCACCTTAACGCATCCATTTTGCGCTTCCTGCCTCTGCCAGGGTCACTGATCAGAACGTTTTGAGTTTCTGAAAAAACAGCCGGTGCGATTCACCATTATGCATATCACGAACACCAATTTTTGAACAAACAAACAAATTGCTGTCGAAATCATTAACTTCTCAATATTTTTTTTTCAACAGAATCAAATGCGTTCGAATGCGCCACGTCGATGCGTTTGCAACAAAATAAATCAAAATATCAATCTTTAACAATCGAGAGGTCTTCCGACGGAAGCTGATCGCAAACATATCGGTTGTTTTACCCTTCTTACACCAAAAGAAGGGTATTAAGATCGCTTGAAACTCGACTTTTTATCCGAGGCCCAGAGGGCCGAGTGTCATATACCATTCGACTCAGCTCGACGAACTGAGCACATGTCTGTGTGTATGTATGTATGTGTGTATTTGTGTGTGTGCGTTACAAATAATATCACATCTGTTTCTCAGCCGTTTGTGAACCGTTTCAGTTCTGTTTTTTTCCGTCGGCCTATTTCCTCACATGGTGACAATCACCGAAACCGTTTCAGTTCTGTTGGTGGCAAATGTAAGCTACAACATTCCCATAGAAAGCTATTTTTTCATTCGGACATTCCGTTACGAAGATATAAACGAAACAGTACTTTACGGCCTATTATAATAGTAATCAAACAGTTTAGTCTCCGATTACATACAGAGCTATTCGTGCACCGATTTTAGTTTTGTTGCCGCAAATCAAAGTTATAAAATCCTCAAATAACTGATTAAAATTTCATTATGATTGGATAATCTTTCATGAAGATATGACCAAAACAATACCTGAGAGCACATAAATTGTGAGACGAAAATATACTCCTTGCAGTTCAAAACCGGAAAACACAACTCGCACCATTCGATGCCGCTTGCATTCTATAGTGTTGCATCTGGTGCGTTGTATGGCGCATCAGATGCGACATTACAGACTCTATAGAATTAGAGCAGGATCGATTGTATCTTGTCCGGTTTTAACTGCAACGATATATTCAAAAATTACACAAAGTCTCTTTCATTCATTACAGCGCCATTATAAAACTTTCGATTCTTTAGTACAGATCGAAACATAACAGTGCTACCTAGCATACTCTTCAAAAGTAGAATGAAAAACGTAATATGTTTTATGAAGAAACACACCCCCCTCCCAACCCACCCTATCACACCAAAATTACTTATTTAGCTATTTGAATACATATCAATTATCAAAACTGACGGTTAGGATTGTGTTATAGTTCATTCTAAAGACAGAATATGTGTAATTTCTAATATTTATGTAATTTTCCTCTTTCCAGCACTTACATGAACAGCTTGTTGAACACAATAGTTGCCAATATTTTCATCACATTGACGAACAATACGTCCAGGGTCAAGGGGTGTCTCACTGAAATCGAGCGCAGCAAATTTCAGTCGATTTGCAGTCAATTCACAGCGAAAGGTTTCCGATTGAGTTCTTTTGGTCAATATGGCAACAAACTCATTACGTCAGTTCCACCGATTTGACGTTTGAGTTGAAGGAAAACAATGTTTTATGTTGTTTAGTTCAGCAGCTGCGCATTTTTTGTCAAGCTGATGCATTTCGATTTCCAGAGAAATAAATCTAATTCATCAAACCATGTTGATGGTATCCATGTGAGACACCCTTTGTTCAAGATAGTCTAATGATACATTTCATATACATACTGAACATATGGAATATCAAATATTTCTGGAATTTTCATTAATTACTGATGAAAATAAGTATCCAGTACCATATTTTCCATTTTTGATTTCGAAATACTTGTGAAGTGTAAGAAGGGTTCAGTCTCGCGATCGGTGGATTAATTCGGGTTTTTTTTTCAATACCAATTGATTTTTATAAAGTTAAACTTTTTTTTCAGTGTTTCGTGCATGAAACTTTTTAAGTATGATGATTATATATTGTACCACATGCCACCCCACACAAAAAATCAAACCCAAACCGACAGCCCCCCCCCCCTCTCACACTTGAACAAGACCAATAACCACCAGCTCACCCCACTCACCCCGCCGTATAAAGGGCCAAAACGGGGTGGGGGGGAGCGAATTGAAACACAACTACAAGAATTCACAGGGATAAAAAAAAAAACCCTCCCACCAAACAACAGAACAAATGATTAAAAAAAAAAAGCACTTAACAAAAGGAGGCCCCCAACGGGCGAGGAGAAGAACCCCCCCCCCTTCACACCACCTGTTAACTAGGGGGGTGGGCATCCCCACTCTCCCACCCAGAGTGCTTCAATCGGGTGCCCCGATGGTGAAATATTTATATAATGGTGTATATATTTATGTAAATGAAAAATACTACAAGCATTCGTATCTATAATATATGATCTTCGTTCGGTTGATCCTGAAATGCAAGAAATGTTGTAAAATGTTAAAGTGTAGAGTTCTGTGGTTTCGCGCATAAGCACGTTTTCGTTCGTTTTCAGCGATAGCAGCATTTCACCAAAATCTTGATTTGAGGTATCCTGAAAAAGTTTATTAAATCTATTGAAATTTTACAAAATTAACATTTATACATTTTAATTTACTGTTGCCATGGTCACTATTTGCTACTTGACGCTTTTATTTTTGCTGACCTAATAGTTATTGCTACCGAGTAAGGAATGGGAAGATTCAAGTGGCAGTGGTAATTTTCAAAAGCCTACCACAGCTGTAATTTTCGGCGTAATATACTGGACATATAAGGAATGCTAGATGTCATAAATTGAAGGTATGTTTCGTGTTTAAGCCAGATACCGCCTAAATTTTGTTTTATAAAAAAAAGAAAAAAAAAAAAAAAAAAAAAAAAAAAAAAATGTTGTAAAGAAAAAATACATATTGTACATATAATAATTAAATGCCGCTATTTGTCTTTTCCGCTGCGATGTAAGATGATTGAAACTCTAAAATAGCAAAAATTCCAACGTGATATAATGAAATAAAGTTGATCACATGGCATCCTGGCAAAATAGCAAAGAAAATTTATTCAAATAAATTTCATTTTTTATTTATTTAAATAGCCATACATCGTATTTACGATATGATTTCATCTACAACATTTCGCCAATATACTCGGTCTATGGCTGCCTCTCTCCAACCTCGTTGACGACCCACACTCGCCAGATCCTGTTGCACCTGGTCCGCCCATCGTGCTCGCTGTGCCCCACGCCTTCTTGTACCGGCCGGATTCGAGGCGAACACCATTTTTGCAGGGTTGTTGTCCGGCATTCTCACAACATGCCCTGCCCACCGTATCCTTCCAGCCTTCGTGACCTTCTGAATGCTGGGTTTGCCGTAGAGTTTAGCGAGCTCGTGGTTCCATCTTCGCCACCACACACCATCCTCCTGTACGCTGCTAAAGATGGTCCTAAGCACCCGGCGTTCGAAAACACCAAGTGCTTGCAGGTCCTCCTCGAGCATCGTCCACGTCTCGTGCCCGTAGAGAACAACCGGTCTTATCAGCGTTTTGTACATGGTACATTTAGTGCGGGGGTGAATCTTTCTTGACCGCAAGTTCTTCTGGAGCCCGTAGTAGGCACGACTTCCACTGATGATGCGTCTTCGGATTTCACGGCTGTTGTTGTTGTCAGCCGTAAGCAAGGATCCAAGGTAGATGAATTCTTCCACCACCTCGAATGTATCCTCGTCTATCGTAACACTGCTGCCTTGGCGGTCCCTGTCGCGCTCGGTACCTCCTGCTAGCATGTACTTTGTTTTCGACACATTCACCTCCAGTCCGACTTTCGCTGCTTCGCGTTTTAGGCGAGTGTACATTTCTGCCACCGTTTCAAATCTTCTGCCGACAATGTTCATGTCATCCGCAAAACAAACGAACTGACCGGATCGAGTGAAAATCGTACCCCGGCTGTTGAGCCCGGCTCTTCGCATGACACCTTCTAGCGTAATGTTGAACAACAGGCACGAAAGTCCATCACCTTGACGTAGTGCCCGGCGTGATTCAAACGAGCTGGAATGTTCGCCCGAAATCTTCACGCAGTTTCGCATACCGTCCATCGTAGCTTTAATCAGTCTAGTGAGCTTCCCGGGAAAGCCGTTCTCGTCCATAATCTTCCATAGCTCTATGCGGTCGATACTGTCATACGCCGCCTTGAAATCGATGAACAGATGATGCGTAGGGACCTGGTATTCGCGGCATTTTTGGAGGATTTGCCGTACAGTAAAGATCTGGTCCGTCGTCGAGCGCCCGTCGATGAAACCGGCCTGATAACTTCCCACGAACTCATTTACTTTTGGTGAAAGCCGGCGGAAAATGACCTGGGATAGCACTTTGTAGGCAGCGTTTAGGACTGTGATTGCTCGGTAGTTCTCACACTCCAGCTTGTCGCCTTTCTTGTAGATAGGGCATATAACCCCTTGCTTCCACACCTTCGGTAGCTGTTCTGTTTCCCAGATTCGGACTATCAGCCGATGCAGATAGATGGCCAGCCTTTCCGGGCCCATCTTGATGAGTTCAGCTCCGATGCCATCTTTGCCAGCTGCTTTGTTATTCTTGAGTTGTTGGATAGCATCCATAACTTCCCTCAGAGTGGGAGCTGGTTCGTTCCCATCCTCTGCTGTGCTGACGTAGTCATTTCTTCCACCGACTTGGACTTCAACGCCCGCGTCTCTGCGCCATTCAGGTGTTCGTCGTAGTGCTGCTTCCACCTTTCGATCACCTCACGGCCGTCTGTCAGACTGCCCCCATCTTTAACCCTACAAATTTCGGCTCGCGGCACAAAGCCTTTTCGGGACGTGTTGAGCTTCTGATAGAACTTCCGTATTTCTTGGGAACGGTACAGCTGCTCCATCGCCTTGCACTCAGCTTCTTCCAGGCGGCGTTTCTTTTCCTGGAATAGGCGGGTCTGCTGCTTCCGCTTCCGTTTATAACGCTCCTCGCTCTGCCGGGGTCCCGTGCTGTAGCATTATTGCCCGCGCTGCGTTCTTCTCCTCCAAAACCTCCCTGCACTCTTCGTCGAACCAGTCGTTCCCTCGACTCCGTTTAACGTACCCGACGACGTTCTCTGCTGCGTTGTTGATGGCTGCTTTGATATTCCTCCAGCAGTCCTCGAGAGGGGCTTCGTCGAGCACACCCTCATCCGGCAACGCTGCATCGATATTCTGCGCGTAGGCCGTGGCGACATCCGGTTGCTTCAGCCGCCCTAGGTTGTACCGTTGTGGGCGTCGGTACCGTACGTTGTTTACGACGGATAGTTTTGGGCGCAGTTTTACCATCACCATTATCATTAGTGGTCGGAGTCGACGTTAGCGCCACGATAGGTCCTGACGTCGGTAATGTCGGAAAAGTGTCGTCCATCGATCAGAACGTGGTCGATTTGCGATTCTGTCTGCTGCGGTGATCTCCAGGTGTACTTATACTGGAGGCTGTGCTGGAAGTAGGTGCTACGAATGGCCATATTTTTGGAGGCGGCGTAATCAATAAGTCGGAGGCCGTTGTCGTTCGTTCGCTGGTGAGCGCTGAACTTTCCAATAGTCGGTCTAAATTTCTCCTCATGGCCAACCTGAGCATTGAGGTCCCCGATGATGATCTTGACGTCATGGTTTGGGCAGCGGACGTACTCACGTTCGAGCTGCGCGTAAAATGCCTCTTTGTCATCATCGGTGCTTCCAGAGTGTGGGCTGTGCACGTTGATAATGCTGAAGTTGAAGAACCGGCCCTTGGTTCTCAACCTGCACATTCGGTCATTGATCGGCCACCACCCGATCACGCGCTTCTGCATGTCACCCATCACTATAAAAGCTGTTCCCAGCTCGTGTGTGTTGCCGCAGCTCTGGTAGATGGTATGGTTACCTCTAAACTTACGCACCATGGATCCCTTCCAGCACACCTCCTGCAGCGCCAAACTTACGATCCTTCAGTGCATCGGAGAGTATGCGGGTACTTCCGACGAAGTTGAGCGATCGGCAGTTCCACGTACCGAGTTTCCAATCGCTAGTCCTGTTTCGTCGCTGTGGTCCTCGCCGATTGTTCTGGGTCGTATTCTGCTGTAAATGTTCCTGTGCTTGCTTTTTTTTACGGCTGGCTTGCAGGGCCTGACACCAACCCCCTACTTTCCGGAGGACCATAGTGCTCAGTGGAATTTAGAGTTCCATGCTGGCACATGGACGGTGATTCAGCCGCCCCTGACATGGGGAACAGACGCTGTTTTGAGCCGCTCCTAGCCTGGCATTGGCATTTCCTCCGAATGCAGCTGCTAAATTTCATATGAGTATGATTACTGCCAAAAAACGAAAACTCAATAAATACAAAACAAACAAAAAATTAAAAATGAATGACACGAAATTCTTCGATAACTCTTTTTCCCTACTGGGCCCATAAATGATTCTTTATGTCTGTAAAATAGAAAATGTAGGATCATAAACAATGTTAGTTTTTAAATTAATTATTTTGGACGAAGAATTTTTTGACGTAGGACTTACGTCTCTCTTTTCTATTCCTGTATAGGGGCCCCGTCTAAAATTTCTGAAATCGCAAGCGTTACGCGGGTTTGGAGACTTTGAACGATAATATCTCCTCTCTGGCCCACAGACATTTTACGATAAGTATTTCATTCGCAAGGTAGAACATCAACGCTGAATCCCTGTTGCAAAATTAATTCATAATGTTTGTTTAAACTAATTAAAATGTACTTAAAAGAAAAATGTCTAAACGCACTACGCTATTGGTCGAAAATGACATCATGTTTGCGCCTCGTTCTGATTGGTTCATACTGCCACAGTTACCGTGCCAGCGAATTTCAAACATGTGGGGACGACCGACCAATCATCAGTTCTCGCTGTGCATTCGTATGCGACGGACTTGTCTGCGGAGCACGTTGGTAGAAAACGCCACCCGCAAAAACAAGAAGACCAGAATCATTCCACGTCACCTGCAGCTAGCCATCCGCAACGACGAGGAGCTGAACAAACTTTTCTCCGGTGTGACCATTTCACAGAGTGGTGTCCTGCAGCCCAAGAAGACTGAAGAAAATTTTAATCGCGAACCATGTTATCAACTAAAATCCGTCCTTTTCAGGACGATCAAATCAAGTTGCCAACTAAAGAGTATGTTTGATAGAAA
The DNA here is from genome assembly GCA_024533555.2 of Aedes koreicus. Classification (NCBI taxonomy): domain Eukaryota; kingdom Metazoa; phylum Arthropoda; class Insecta; order Diptera; family Culicidae; genus Aedes; species Aedes koreicus. Next base: position 399,528 of record JAHHFK020001754.1, on the reverse strand, counting down.
TTTCTCTTGAGCTCATCGAAATTTTCATTACCACGCACCGGCTCAATATGGCGTTAAAAAGCGGCGTCTCGGAGAAAATGGCCAAATCAATCGCCCACATCATCTTCGTGGTCAAGTGGTTAGCGGCGTCGCCCGTCGTTCATTGCCATGAAGTGAGGGTTCGATTCCCGCTCCAGCCGGTGGAACTTTTTTTGCAAAGCGAAAATGTCCAGTTTAATCCACTGGGTGTTAGGTTAAGTTGTTCGTTGTAATTCGCTCTATGGTCAATGTTCAGTGTGTACACTCTCGAGTGGAAGACGTTGCAAATGTCAATTTTTATCGTAGTATTACGTGCTGCCAAACACTCAGGCCATCCTGCTGCCCAGGAAGACCGAGAAGAAAATTTCAATCGCGAACCATGTTTCCTCCGTTAACAACTAAAACCCTGTATTTTCAGGACGAACGAAATATTAACAGTTAATTTGAGCGGAACTGCAGCACGGCAGACCAATTATGTGTTTCACATATTCAGTGTAGGGGGTAGGTTAGCTTCATTGTAGTTCTTGTTGTACATAGGTTCATAGTGGATTAGGAGCAGATAAAAGATTAGGTTAGTTGCAGGTAGTTTTATAATGTGAGTTATAATTTTTCTGGCCAATATTTACAAACTATTGTTTGTATTGTTACTATTGTTATGCAGTTTCAGAAGCAAGTGTGTCTAAATCTCAACTCTCTTGGGATAGGGTTCTGAGTCCCTGACAAGGGCCGTTTTTCTGTTGCCTGAGTAGAAAAGATGTCGCTCTAATGAAAACTAATGATTTTATTTCCACGCTGCTGTCTGGCGTAACAACTGAGGCCCGTCCCCTTTTATAAAATTTGATTTGCATTGCCTTCGTTGAGAACCCCCTTCTTGTCATGTTATGGTTTATGCCATTATATAAAACAGGCCAGGCATTCCCGTTAAAACAATAAAGAAGAAGAAGAAGAACAGTAATCATTCGTTATTGGATCATCAACACGTTCAGACGTGTGTATCCCGCTCTCGTGATAAAAAAGCACTTTTCCGAGTTTTTCGCCCTGCTGCTGGAGATCGAGAAGACGCCGCCTGATGTGGCTGGTGCGCTAGACGAGGCAAGCGGAAGAAGCCCGACGTCGACGCTGACGTAAATCATCCCTCCGTAAACAACTAAAATCTGTCCTTTTCAGGACGACCAAATCAATTTACCGATTAAAGAGTATGTTTGATTGAAATTTCTCTTGAGCTCATCGAAATGTTCATTACCACGCACCGGCTCAACATGGCGTTTCTTAAACTGCCGCGTCCCGGAGAAAATGGCCAAATCAATCGCCCACATCATCTTCGTGGTTAAGTGGTTGAGGGTTCGATTCCCGCTCCAGCCAGTGGAACTTTTTGCAAAACGAAAATGTCTAAACTGGTCTACTTGGTGTTAGGTTAAGTTCTTCGTAATTCGCTCTACATCCAAACTAAAAAGTAAGATTGTTATACAATTTCGCTTGATTTTGTTCCATTTTTGCTATTGATCGTAACTTGTATGAAAAATCTAACATTAGTTGTGGGCAAAACAGCAACAGCAATTCGCAATGAAAAATTGAACGTGTGCGTGAGATTGTTCGCAGTGATATTTAGTTGATGAGTAAGAGATGAGTGTTCGAAAGTCAGATGGCTCACAAAAAAAAATGTGCACATCAAGATCGAGATGCAGACCAAGACCGCTAAGCGCGGCGGCTCTTGATGGCAACCAATTAGCCACTTTGACAAGGTAAGAGTGTGGGAATAGAAACCCAACAGTTAGTTCACTTGGCGAGGAATTCAGGGTGTAGCAATGAAGCAAATGGACATATTTTTCTCCAAGCTATGTGCAACCTGTCGCTAACAAACTTGCATGGCATGGCATTGTTTATTTCATAAAACGCTTTGTCGATGATCAGTGAGAACAAACATAGAACACTTGACGGCGGCAATACAACCGTGGCCAATAGCGTTGCGGCATTTTGTGATATCGACTCATCCATATTGTATATTGTTGGTGTATGTTGGTGATGATTGAATATGGAGCCTACAGCGATAAAATTGTTTCGAGCTATTTTTGCTTGCCAGTCGCTTGAACACATTTGCATGGCTTCATTTGTACCATAAAACGCTTTGTGAATCAAAATGGGCGAAATTGCCTTTTCTGAATCATGCGGATTTCTCAAGATATCATAGTATAAACTGCAATTGCATTTTTTACCACCTTTTCAACTTTTGGGTATATGTTCAATCTTCAGTCTGTACAATCTCGAGTTGAAGACGGTGTGAATGCTTATTTTTATCGTAGTATCACGTGCCGCCAAACACTCAGGCTGTCCTGCAGCCAAGAAAACTGATAAGAACATTTCAATCGCGAACCATGTTCCCTCCGTAAACACAGGATCCATTTCACACTTACAAACACGTTGGACATTTTAGTTCCAACATTTGATTAGCAAGAATCTGCTTTTGTAAACAAACACTTTGTCTGCTAATTTATCGGAAGTTGTATACAATTCCTTCAAATTGAATATATCAGCGGATAGAGATAAAGCTCTTCTTCCTTAAAGAGTGCTTAATTTGTATTTGTGACCTTTTGTTCAAGAGCAAATGACTATGAAAGCCAATCTCATGTTGGCGATGATTTAACAAACAAAATATCATTAACAGTCAATTCGAGGCGAACTTCAGTTTCTATAAATTTTCGTGAAGAACCAATAGCGGAAGAAGAACCGGAGCCTCACACACCAACAGCACAGGGTTTCATGGTTCTTTAGACTGAATAAAATATAGTAGAAATTAATCAATTCGATGACATCAATTTCTTCACATCAACAAGCAGTCCTACGTCAACTTTGCAGTTATGTCACTGACATAACTCATCCTTTCGTTTTTTTTGTAGAGTTTGTAAGTATATAATCCACTCTCTAAAAAAAAATGTAAAAACCCATCCCATCTTTTCAAATACATCACGTGAGTTGGGTGGGCCAAACCTTAGGCTTTGTGCACAAATTACGTAACGCAAAAAACGGGATTTTGCACCCCCTGCCTCCCCTATGTAACAATAAGTAACACGTGACCAGACTCCCCCCCTTTAATTACGTAACGCTCACGGACCTCCTTCCCCCCTATTTCTCATTTGTTATAAAAACATCACAAAAACTGTTATTGTTGCTGCTTTTATGTTTAATTCTCATTTGATTCAAAATTGTAGTATCCAGACAACAGTTCAATCATTTTATTTGTGTAACTTAAAATTGATAAAGATTGCAAACATCAGTCCACTTATTTCATTAAAGTAACTTAGCCTCGGCTTTTTTTTGCACCGATATTTCACCATGGTCAATACCGTGTGAAAAATGGAAATACTCATGTTGGTGCAACAAATTTAACGCCACTTGATGGAAACAGTTCAAATTTATTTCCAATACTTTTTTAGGCTATGGTGAAATTTTTATTACGCTACCTAAATTTTTCACAGAAGTACGTATTTTAGAAGTTGGTATGTCCAAAAATGACTTATTTTACATGTGATATTAAATCTTCAAATTTATTAACCATACGAACATGAAATTTTGTTCACATGAGGTTAATACATTAGTTATAGGGCTGTCAAAAATTCAGTCAAAAATGTTTATAATAGACAAAGTTATAGGAGTTGGAAGCAAAATTTTGCTCGGCTTTTTTTTGCTACTGAGTATACTACTTTTTATTTTATTCGAATTTCCATAACATAATCTTTTGAAAAGAAAATAAAATTTATTATTATTTCAATGGTTTTAATATAAATAACAATATATTTATATATACTTTTTGTTACAATTCCACCGCTTAGGTCGAGTCAATGCAAAGGTGCATTGCTTTCAAAAACCTTATTTTTTGATTTAACAATAAGTGATTTTTGTTTCCAATAGAAGCCTCTTTTGCAGCGCTTTTAGAAACAACAATATTTATCGTTGGTTCAAAAATAAAATCAGTATAGTTTGAATGAATAAAAATTATGGGTAAGCCGTGAGTCAACAATAATATTTGTTGTAGCTATACAGAACAATACATTTCTCAGCGTGTAGATGTACCATTTATGGAAAATAGCGCCAAAGGGTGATGCAAATCGTCATAAGATACATTTCGTTTAGTAGATCATATTTAAATAGTACGTCTCTATTCATCGAAGCTTTAGAATTTGGTTTGAAATAAAAAGATAGACATAATTCATTTACCCTAAAATTTCAGATTTCTTGCACCACTTGGCCTAAAAAGTGTTTCTATTATCGCCACTCGCATAAGAAACACATGCGATTGACCATCAAAGGAACCAAAATTTAAAGTTCCAGTTCCAGTTATGGCAAACGAGATTAAAAATACAAAAACAAAGTTTTGGCTCAGTTTCGATATTTTTACTTCAAAATATGCATTGAAAGTTTTCATTTGACGTATTGAAAGTGGGGTTTTCCCAGAATTTTTAAACATAGTTCTTAACTAGTATTCAGTTTTGATTTTTTTTTCAAATTGGTTATTTTGTTACGCAACGATTTTAAAACCCCCCCCCTCCCCCATATGTCACAATAAGTAACGGTTGCTCAACCCCCCTCCCTCCCCTTCATGCGTTACGTAATTTGTGCACAAAGCCTTACAACGATGCTAATGCGAAGCTGAAAATAGCATAAAAAAATATTGTGAAGGGATGTTATAATATAAAATGATAATAACAATTATATTTGTAATGTCTGCATATCTGCTGATCCTGCTGCAATTGTAGAAGGACTTGCATTATCCTAGCCACAGGGGAAGAAAACAATTCAAAATTATTATACAATACTTGGGAATTCCATGGATGATCTGAAATTATATACCGTATAAAGAATACTTCAATTTTTCGTGGAAGTGTAAGATTTCAGCATGCTACTTTACCGGAGTCACGTTGCCTACATTACTTTGGTGCGGCTGCCACCTAATGTATAGTTGACGTGATACAGCGTTTTCTACACTACCGCTGGATGCCAGGACAGACGTTGTTTGAGCCGCACCTCCTTGGTGGACAGACGCTCGGCACGCACCTCCTCAATCTAGCGGCAGTCAGAAGGACAGCAGTGCCCAGGCTGCACTACCAGCTAAGTACGCAACCCTTAGCTGGCGGTCTTTGTCATCTCTTGACCCGTGGAAGCATGAGGTAGGAACTTGTGAGGACCAGTGCTATGTTGCGGGGACGCACGCTCCATCCCAGGTGTCTACTCACCATTTTGCAGCCCCGTGCGTGAAACTTTTTAAGTATATAAAAAATAACAAATCAATTTAATTTACTTTTAATCAAATATAAAGAAATACGATAAAATTATGAGATGGGTACCTTATTTTGCCTATCAGTGTAAACTAACTTTCTTATAAAATAACTCACAATAGGTGGATTTTTTTCATCTTTTAGTTAATGTGTAACAATTGATGAAAAATAGAAAAACTAGGGAAGATGTACCTATATTAATCTCATCACTTTGCAATTCATCCTACTGGAAATAAAACGATATACACGTGACAGGATTAGTTAGTAATGTTTGTAGTAGTTATTTAACGTAAGCAAACATTATTAGAAAACGAAACCGATCCTTCAACTGCCCAATTGTTTGATTCATTGTAGGATAAATGTAGAAACATTGAGATTAATATGGGGGTAGTTTCCCTATATAATTGAAACTTCATAGGACAGCATTTTTCAACTTGAAGTACACGCAGAGTGTAATCATAATAAGGAAGAAGACGTATACAACACATATCTGGCAGTGTGCCGCATATCGTTACATCTTTTACGCGTAATTGAATGGAAAAATAAATAACCTGCGTAACCGTTTAAAGAAACAAAACAAAACAATTCAAACCGACTACTAACTACAAATCTAGAAAAAAAACAAGGTGGAAAGGAAATCGTTTGAGCGGCAAACCCAGTCGGAAATTAATTAAATTCGTACATAGGTTCGGTTTTTTTTCCTACGCAGCCTAGTTCGAACTATATCCGCCATAGTGCACGTACCTGTTTAGTGATGATTTGCGTACACGATTTTTATCGTTTCGTAGCTTCAGTGTTTTCTGCAAATATTTTCTAGTAGCAAAATGCTACTTTAGCGAAAATGGAATGGATGAGGGAAGAAGTTTGTATCTCAATCCATAATAAAAAAAAAAAAAGATCCATTGGTGCGTTTGGCCTACGACAGAATGTTTTGAAGGTAAATTGATGTCTTAACCCTGCACTTGTTGTCATACCAAGAAGCTTAAAAAACTGTTAATATCAATTCATACTAATATTAAGCTATAGATATAGTCATAAAATAACTGTCAGCTCAAATCTTATTCAACTTAAGAACGCCAAATAAAACATGACGAGCTGTCAGCTTGTTCCATGAGCGCTGCCTACGTTATGTAATTTATGAACAAAGCCATCTGCATTGTACATTAAAGAGATACAAATTTTAAAATATTCGCTCCAAAGTGACGTTTGAAGAAACATATAGATATACAGGGTACGGTAGGAAAACCTATGGTATTTCTTTCAAATCCCATTTTCAACTACTTTAAGCAATAATATCAACATAATTGAATTCTGTAAACTTTAATGCGTCCTTTTAAACTAATTTGCACGATTTCTCCTCCATTTTCATCAATGACATACTCAAGACGACGTCGGAAGCTAGAGCACACTTTTCGAACGACTGCCATGTGCGCGTTATGACAGACTTCAGAGTCTTTTCACTAGGGTGAGATTTTTTGCAAGCTTGTGCTTTCCAAATCGAATAATCCATCGGGTCTGGACTGCTAGGAAACCACAAATCTTTCAGCCAAAATTTAATGTTTTCCCTTAGCCATCGTTGTGTCCGATTAAGCATGACATTCTGTTGTTGGACATCGTATTGATCCTCCGAAAAGTTGACCTTCACCCAGCGAAGCCCTGGTCTTTCAAAATACCGATATTTAGTTTGGAACTGATATTAACGGATGGCAACCAACATTTTGGAATTTCTTTCTCAAGCTGTTAAAAAAAGACAAACATAGTTGAAGAGGATCTGATTTATTGAAGATAAGTTGTCCATTGCTGAAAAAAAAGAATAGTGAAATTTGAAAACGATCGTTTGATGTCGAAACAGGAGCGATGTATGGCCTTCATGTAAACTTTGGGAATGCATCTCTTGATTCCACCAATCAACTGTTAGCAATTCGTGGCTCTCCAGTTATTTTTGTACACCAAGGAGCTCAAACTCCCGAAGAAATCTTCGATTGGGCGAAACTGAGGCAGATTTGTCGGGTTGTGTTTTTTTTCCACGGGCACAATAGCGGGAAATGTGCGATGGCGACTCACTAGGCGCTGGACTATCGGACTAGCGGAAATTCGACGCTATCCGGTTCAATGGATCATAATGTCGAGAGCAAAGCGAGCAGCTGCAAAATACCTCAGAGAATTCCTGTAAATTAACGATTTTAGGGTGCAGCAATCACCGGTAAGTTTTACCCAAGTTTCTTCCTTGTAGTCTTTAGGATGGTGGACTAGTTTATCGGAAAAGGGTAAGCACTCATATGCGATTTACTAAAACACACTTTATTTAAATTTAATTTGTTCTAACTAAGTTCACCGTTCTAAAATTTCCATATTTTTACACTAACTTTCACTGTGTGTTTCTATCTTCACTAGATGATTGTAAATGACATCGCTGCCGCAGAGAAGAAGGATGGCTCCTGTGAATCCTCGGCTCTTATATCAGGACGTGGCGGAAGACGGAGCAACGCCATACTACCAATCTAAATTTCCCTTTTGAGCGTTTATCGCCGTCGATCAACGAGGGGTTTTGTGATGTTACCGCTGAGGAACAGATCATGCGTCGATGTAGTTTTCGTGATCACGAACATAATCCAATAAATCTTAAAGTTTGAACCTTTTCGCATTTTTTCCTGCCGCACCCTGTATAGGGATCATGAGAACTCAGTACGTCTCTCATAGGAACATAAGGCTGTATTCCTTCCATCAGACATTCATTTTGTAGAAAAAATTGGGTTTATTTTCTGAAATATCTTCTAATCTATCTAATCTAATCTCACACTAACGCAGCCAATTCTTGAAGGCATCCTGGAAAATGACGACTTCTTGAATGCATCATTTTTCTTATCACCGGCCACGCCAACTGCGTAGCATGTGCCGCAGAGAGGACTCCAAGAAAAAGAGCGATTCCAGAAAATGTCTGCAATCGCTCTACTACATAGAATCAAGGGAAAGAAAAAAGTGTGGACCTCCCGTACCAAACGCTTCCATATAGAGTTAAATAATGTGAACATTTATATTTTATCGTTTGGAGCATAGATGCTAGGAAAATTATTTTATGCTCCTTTTGCCTGTAGGTGGTCTGTTGTCATTTGAACCAAAAGTCTGGCATTAATTTGCCAAGGTTGTAGCGCCTTATCTCGCTCACTGAAATTGAGATTGAAATTGAAAATTTACAGAGCAAAACATCTAGCCGTATGTTATATAATAGTCTAATAATACCATAAATGAACAACCCAGGTAACCAATTAGCAGTTCCAAAGCGTCGTTACGTCAGCCTATCAAGCAATTAAGTCGCCTTAAATGCATGCATTCGAAATGCTTTTTACAGGCTACAAACATTTAAATAGCATTTGAAATTCAACTTAACAATAGATAGCTTTCAAGATGCTGTTATAATGCTATTATAATGCTTGTAGCATCTGAAATGCAGATTAAGGATTGATTTACTGCATATGCTAATGCTAATTGGTTACCTGCGAGTCCACGCTAATTCATTCAAAACTAAGATTCAGGGACCTGGTAAAAATATGAGTCCGTAGATGCATTTCGTGCCTTCTGTCAACTTTGCTTCTATTGATGTCCAAGCTCATCGATTTAGCACCACCCGGGGGAGACTTGGTCCTATACCCAATGATTTCATTATCTCCAATCTGCTCAACCAATCGCAATGTGTTGTGATATAGTGGACGGATTATTATAATCTGAGATAACTCAATGCAGGCGTCTTCCAAATTTGGCAGATCGACAGGCAATCAGTGGAGACCCACCTGGTACCTCATAGCAAGATGCTTAGAGGCGGATCGGAAGATTTGATGAGCTATCTACCCCGGATTTATTTTCTGAAATATCTGCAATGTGAAATTGATGAAAAATAATAAAAATCAACAAGAACTAGGTTGCATTTAAAAAAATGGACAAAAATTGGCGATTTTTCATGGGTTTACCTTAACCCGCACTGACAAAACTACCCATGCAGCATCAATCATAGTAACCCTTGAGTCAGCAGACAAAATTTGACAGCTCTATCAGTCGAGCTCTAACCGTGATGGCAAAAACAGTGAAGCATCTCCGTTCAGAAGTGTGCGCGTTCAAAGAACGGCACCCCGCCGCGTCGAAAACGGACATCGTGCGGCACTTTGTGGACGCCGGATACGCCCGTTCCGGCATCTACAACATCTTGGCACTATTAGACAACAATCAAAGCATCGAAAGAAAGTCTGGTTCCGGACGGCCGACGACCCTGAGCGACAAGAAGCTCCAAAGGATGCTGAAGCGGAAGACCGAGAGAAAAGTGGCTACATCGCTGCGCCGGGAGGTCGGTTCAACCAGCCAAACAGTGAAAAAGTACCTGGCGATCATGAACATACATGTTAGGAAGCAGAAGTCACGTCCACTGGTTTCGGAGCTGCAGGCAATGACGCAGCGGCAACGGCTGCATAAGATGGTCAACTCGATTTTCCCGGCGAATCGCGACGTGGCGCTGGTGATGGATGACGAGACCTATCTAGCCCTGGATGGCAACGACTGGCAGGGCACTTCGTATTTTTTTCAAAGCCGCTCGTCTTTCGCTCCAGACAGGTCGTGAACGGGTATATTTATAGTACGAAATGCTTGCCGGAAGTTGTGTCGTTCATCAAGAAATACCATAAGGGCAAAGACGCGGTGTTCTGGCCGGATCTGGCGTCGGCTCACTACTCGAAGCGATCGTTGGAGGAGATGGAGCGGCTGAATATCGATGTGGTACCCAAGTCGGCGAACCCGCCCAACGTCCCCCAGCTGCGTCCCATCGAGAATTGCTGGGCCAACCTGAAGCGTAAGATCTACTCCAACAATTTTGTCGCGAAAACTGAGGAGTAATTGATAAATAAAACGAAGAAAGAACTCAAAAGCATGCCTACACGCATGGTTTCGTCTGCCTTGGCGTATGTTCCGGTTAGCTGCCGGAAGGCCGCTCGAAAGGACGTAGATTTGTTTTTGCAAATAAGCTTAAATAATGACCTTCTATGGGAAATTTATCAAAAGCAAATATCTGTCTTAGCTTTTTTGACGTAGGACTATGTCTGTGTTTTCAATACTGGGGTACACGTTCGAATTGCGAAAATTTGGAGCGTCACGAAAAATATATAGGTTTTGAACGTTAATAACTAAGTCATTTCACGATTGATTTACAAAATGTTTTCACCAATCGATCGGGACATTTTCTACGCTTCGATTCCAATATTTGAATCTATTGATTTATAACATTCAACTATTGAAATTAGCGCAAATATAAGGTAAAGTCTTATAATGTCGATTTTTTCAGAGTAAATTTACCAAATACACAGTACTTTTCTAGCACAGATTTCATATTTAAGTAACGAACGACTCCTAAGCAGCCATGAATGTTATATAACGGGTACACCTTCGCATTTTGATTTAGTTTTCCGGCGGTCGTGGAGCTGTGCAGAGTAGGATCTGCAGTTGGACGAGCAGTCACTGCCCAAAGAGGCGTTGGTGCAGTTGGCTGTTGTTGCCGATGCTTCCGTCAACCTCGCTGTGAGAAATATGGCTGCTGAAGCCTACAATTTGGCGGGAAAAAGCCGCCCGTGACAACGAGACAAGAATCAATCATCCCACGAGATGAACCAAGAAAGAAAGCCCAAGTTCAATCGCGAACTGTTTCTCCCCCGTCAACTAAATCCGTCCTTTTCAGGACGACCAAATCAATTTTCCAATTAAAGAGTTTATTTGGTTAACATTTTCTCTTGGGCTGTTTGAAATTTCCATTACCGCGCCCGGCTGAACATGGCATTGCTTTAAACGCTGAGTCCCGGAATAAATAGCAAAGCGCGTTGAACAACCAATGAACCAACAGATCCATAACTATCTTCTACGCGTTAGAGATAGTGGCCCTACTACTACTAAAATGTGTCTTTATTTGTCTTTGTTTAAATTTTTACATTTGATTTTTACAGTTTATTTGTTTAGCCAGAAGGGCTCTTCATCTTTGTTCTTTGTTTTATTTTTGTGGTGTGCTTTGTTAATTTGATAATCTAGTTTACATGTCATCCTTGATGGGGATTGGTTGTTTGAAATTATAAAATTTGATAACCTACCTAGCTACAATAACTACAATTTGAAAAACCTAGGGAAGGGGTACCAGATCGCGGATGACTTGGTGGTCTGATAGGTGGCAACGTGTTCTGTACCTATTGATAGTCTCACTAAAACGATCTTCGAATGTTTTAATCTCGGCCAGACGGTGGATCTCAATGTTTCTCGTCCGTGGAGGTGTGTTCAGGATTAGCCTGAGAAACTTGTTTTGAACCCGCTGTAGCTTCAGGTGGTGTGTTTTTGCACAACTCTCCCAGATCGGCATGCCGTACCCAATAACCGGGAGTATGATCTGTTTGTAGATAGCAAGCTTGTTCTTCAGGGACAATGTAGACTTTCTGTTTAGCAAGGGGTACATAAGCTTCAACAGAACGTTAAATTTTGTGACAGTCTTGTCAACCTGTTCCCTGAAGTTCATCTTGCCATCTAGTGTCACGCCAAGATAGATGGCTGAGTTGGTCCATTCCACCGTTGTGCCGTTAAGACAAATTTTAACATCCTCAGCCAGAACAAGTCTGGGAGATTTTGAGTGAGGGAAAAGAATGACCTGGGTCTTCGCTGCATTGATGCAGATCTTCCAGTCTGTGAGATACTTCAACAGAACATTCAGGCTTCGCTGCAGTTTCGATGCGATCTCTCTTACTACCCTACCATTGTGGACGACTGCGGTATCATCGGCGAACAGCGACAGAGATCCGTTTTCAGGGAGTGGGGGTATGTCCGAGGTGAACAGATTAAATAAAAGTGGACCTAATATGCTTCCCTGCGGAACACCGGCAGAAACCTCCTGCGCATTGGAAACTGCACCATGCAGCGAAACACAGAATGTTCTGTTTGATAGGAAGTTTTTCACTATCTTTACCAGAAAGACTGGAAGATTGTACCGATGCAGCTTGTACACCAGGCCATCATGCCAGACGTTGTCAAACGCCTTTTCCACGTCAAGAAGAGCCATGGCAGATGTGAGATAGTGCCCAAGAAACACAAGTTTTATAACGGTTGAAAATACTTTTATGTGACTAGATTTGGTTATATAAAAGCTTACTCAACATAAAATCATGAAGATGTGCTACTCGGGTGGCCCTCTCATCCATCGTAGAAAATACAACCGGGGCCGTATCATAATTAAGAGCCACCAAATGCTTTCTAAAGAGTGTACAATAGAATTTTCTTGGCCCTTTTCAGAACTGACTTAAATCAATTAGCGGATGGCCCTGACGTGTATGGGAATTCGATTGCTGCGTAGTCCTACGTCAACTTTGCGCACAACCCCATTGGGCTGTCCCTTATAGTTTTTATCACCATCCTAAAAAAGTCCATTTTTTTTAATGCAAACGTTCGCTACGTCTCGTAGAACATAAGAATTAACTGTAGCGAAGGGGAGTAAACGAACAAAATGCTGCATATCGTCTTACTTCAGGAAGTATTCATTCACGTTGCAGTGAAAAAAAAACTGGCTCCGGTAACTTTTTCCCCCGAAAATCTGCTGCAAAGGGAACGAAGTTTCAGTTTGGCTGTGTTAACAGAAATGCATATAAAACATTCCAGACTCATAATAGAGAACTAACAAATCGTCCTTTGATGGCGCTGCAGTCTATCTTTGCCAAATGAAGCTCTAGAGAGTTGTCGTCTTCGGCATAGTTGTTTGGAATTTAAAATGTAGTCATTTGACATTATCAGATTAGTTCCAGACTTTACCGCAGAGATCGTGGTACAGTCTATATTTGTCAAATTAAGCTCTAAAGAGTTGTCGTCTGCCGTAAAGTTGTTGAGAATGCAAAATTTAGTCACTTGACATTATAAGATTAGTTCCATATTGCGCCGGACAGATTGCACTGCAGTCTATCTTTGCCAAATGAGGCTTTAGAGAGTTGCCGTCTTCGGCAAAGTTGTTGAGAATGTAAAATGAAGACATTTGAATTGATCACAGTAGTTCCAGATCGTACCGCAAAGATGGCGATGCAGTCTATCTTTGCTAAATGAAGCTATAGACAGTTGCCGTCTTGGATAAAGTCTCTCAGTATGTAATTTGTTGTCTTTTGTTATTATTATATTAATTCCAGATCCTGCCGCAGATATCGCGCTGTCGTCTATCTTTGCTAAATGAAGCTTTAGACAGTTGCCGTCTTCGGATAAAAATTTAACTATGTAATTTTCGTCTTTTTCCATTATCAGATTAGTTACAGCACAGAAAATACACATCTAAGCTAGAACAAAATGTCTTCAAGCAATTGTGTACGAATTCAAATCAAAATACGTTAATACCTCGATAACACTTACGCCGCACAAACAGCATGTTGACAGCCAGTGGTGAATACAAATATAGTAGATTTCCGCTTTTGGCAACATGGCCTAATAAACCAAGTATTTCCTCAGAATTATTTAATTCTGTTTAGACAACCATGTTAAAAGGATCCCTAAATAATGAAATCAGAAATTGCATTAAGCGTTAGATGGATTTCCGTCATGTGGATTTTTCGTTATGCGGGTACTGAACATCATTGCCGCAGACGGCCATTCTTTAGAGCTTCAGTTCACAAACTTAGACTACAGCGCCATCTCTGCGGCACAATGTGGAACTAATCTGATAACGCCAAATGACTTAATTTGGTGTACTGAACAACGTTGCTGAAGACGGCTACCCTCTAGAGCTTCATTTGGCCAAGATAAACTGCAGCGCCATCTCTGCGGCAAAATCTGGCAACATGATAATAACAAATGACGGCATATTATATACAGAAAAACTTTGCCTAAGACGGCCACTCTCTCAAGCTTCATTTGACAAACATAGCCTACAGCTCCATCTATGATGAAAAATCTGGAACTAAAATGATTACGTTCAAAAACACAATGAGAAACTTTGCCGAAGATTGCAACTCTCTAGAGCTTCATTTGAAAAAGATAGAGTGCAGCGCCATCCCTGTGGCAATATCTGGAACTATGATGATTATTTTAAATGACAACAAATGACATACTGAAAAACTTTGCCGATGACGGCAACTCTCTAGCGCTTCATTCAATAAAGATAGACGCAGCGCCATATCTGCGGCAAGCTCTGGAACTAATCTGATAAGGACAAAAGACGACAAATGACATAATGAGAATTTTTGCCGGAAAGCGCAACTCTCTAGCGCTTCATTTGACATTTGGCTTCATTAGACTGCAGCGCCATCTCTGTGGCATGATCTGGACCTAATATGATGATGTCACAAGACGGCAAATGACATATTGAGAAACTTTGTAAAAGACGGCAACTATCTACAACTAGTCTGGATTGTTTTGTTTGCAATTCTGTTCACACATCGAAATCAAGACCTCCGTCCCTTTGTAGCTGATTCTCGGTGGCCAATGTTACTGGAACCAGGTTTTTCCACCACCAATGCATTTGGTTTCTGTCAGTATTACCAATAGGCGGCTTTAGCCGGCCCAAAACAACAACAACAACAAACTATTGTGGCATTTAACTATGCAGTTCTTATATGTTTGCCAAATGTCAGCAAATTTTTCAGTATAGATCATCCAGCTATAAATTTGACGTTTGTCAAATGATGCGATAACAGCTTGAGCAGCGCCTAGATAACGCCTCGCTGGTAGTGATAACGAACTTCTTATTGGCACATTTGCGGTCCGTGATTTGCATCTATAACTAACTGACAGATGGCAAAAGAAACCCTGTCACCTTGCAGCTTGCATAATCTTGTAATCATTTCAGTAGCCATATCCGGCTGATTTCTTGCTGAAGCCGAGAAAGTAGACCATTCACTCTAGCGCTGAGATAGTTCACATTCTCATTGATATGTAAATTATGGATCGGTTATGTCGTTGATATGGTGCCCAATCTGCACAATCTTGTCGAAGCATAAATCGTTATTTCTTATAGAGTACACATAATGGCTCAAACATTTTATTGGTAGAAAAACGAACGCTGGGAGAGAATAAAATCTAATTGTATGAGCATTCACTATCTTTAAACTGTTTTTTGGCTAATTTTCTAATGCAGATAATTTGACGTTTTATGGGTTATTTTTTGTTCTATCGCCACATGCACTGTTCTGTCGTTGAGTCATTAAACCTAATGCCTATTGCAAAACCAAGAGAACGGAAACCTGCTGATTCGAAAATTACCCAAAATTTGCAATAAATCTAAAGCGAGAGCCTTCCAAAATGAAATGCTTATGGTCCAAATAGAGCACGAACTGTTCGGCGGTGCTTAACCTTTATTTTAAATAGCGCAGGTTGAAAGTGTGTGTGTTTGTCTGTGTGTATATGTGCGAGCTTGTGGGGAAGCGCGAGAACAGACTCGATGGTTGTGGATTTCTTAGCTCAGCCCAATGTTGAATGTTTTCTGCATTTCTTCAACCATTAACCAATTATATTCCACCTTTAGGCAAATACGCACAACGATCGCTAGACACAAGAAAAAAAAATCGTTGAGAAAACAATCATTACTGCTCGTTTATTTATTATCGCACCTCCAAGCGAGTTGATGTGCCGATTGCGGTAATCTAGACGGGTTCGTTTGGCGGTGGTTTTTGGGAAGCAAAAAAAAGGTGAGAATGTTGAAAGTGTGAGCTGAAATAATTTCATTTTGTTGCCAACACGTGGTCTTAATGAGGATTCCTCACCGCATTTTGAGGAAAGAGAAAAGATTGCTCCAATTTGAAAATCATCCTCGTTTATGGGTACGCCTCATCGAAATTACGGAAAATCTCTCGATTTTGATTTGAGAGGCAATTGAAAACACATTCTTGATGATATTAAGTAATCAACGCAGTATTATGTAACTCCAATGATTTCCGAGAATCATGAAAAGTTGATATTTATCACAATGTTTTTGTTTTTGTTTTCTGTACAGGTAGCGGAAAAACAAACATACGCCGAAAGGTTTATTTAACTTAATGTTTGTTTTAACACGCAGCCATGCTACTGTTTTCCCACGACCACCAGTGTACAACGGAGTACTTAAATGCAACCTTTTACCCATAGCAGTACTCATCGTGGGTTGAAACAAATATAATGGATGGGTTTATTCGCAAGGAGGTTGAATTAAGTGCGTCATGAAGGAAAGTTTAAGATTTCTACGTACGCAACTATTTCTTCATCTGGTAAATGCCAAGTACCTCTACATAGTCAAATGAGTTTGAAATGGAGAAAGAAAAATAATGAAATTTAGCAGACTGTTGTGTAGGTTTATCGAGTTGGGCGCTACTTCGCTGTGTAAATTAAGCATTCATTGCAATAAACGCAAACGGAGACAAGGCTGCGGAATCCGTAGGAAAAAGAGATGCTTTGCCGTTCAATTAAACAAGTAATTTAAACATAAAATAATAATAATACACATAAAAACATGTTCCTTATGCTAGGGATGGATTTGTCTGAAAATAATGCATCAAGTTCGATCCACTGTTTTATGAAATTTTAACCTGTGTTCATTTCCCACAACTCTTCGATGTATGCAATTTGTAGAACAAATTATTCATTCACTCGACAACATTGTTTGAGTCGACTCAACGTATGTCAAATTTGATATCAAATATCTTCGTAAAACAAGAAAACTATCGGACACCTGTAAATCATTCAATGCATTTAATTTTTTACTCCTATGCAACAGGCAAACCGAAGTAGGTACTTGTATGCTTACTGTAAGATCATTGTTTAAGTCTTCCTTCTTACCATTGCTCAAACTTTGCTTCCTACATGGTCTATCATCATTCGCACGAGTTCTGTTCCCAGTTGTTTGACTGCCAAATTCCAGTTCCGTGTGAAATCCTTCAGGTCTATTGCAGTGATATCCAGTTTTTCTTTTCAGTTTCAGTATGGTTTTCACAATTAACCAGTATTCCTTAATTGGCCTTAGTTCCGGAGTATTGGCCAGATTAATCTCCTTGGGAATCACTGTGTCGCTATTTTCGCTGTTCCACTGTTTAGTGAAATTTGAGTAGTGGCAACTTGCCAAGTCCAGCCAGAATATGCAATCCGTCATGCAGACAAGTCAGTAGGCATTTCTGCAGCTAAATCTGCTTATTCACGATCTCAGAGCTAACAACATTTTTCGCTTTTCAGATCACAACTGCAGACGTCTTCCCAGACAAGGAACTTGTTGTGGAACTTAGCTTCCTTTTTCATCTTGGGTCATATCGCCAAATACAACTCCTGTCCAGGAATTTGAACTAAAATTGCCAAACAGCACGTTTCATCTCAAATAACACAATATGATTGATTTCATGGATATTTGCTCTAGTGACAGATAATTATAATGCTATTCAAATGACGGAAAATATTTTAAGGTACTACTATTGACTTCTATTGGAGTTTGACAGTTGTCATGCATAAAAAATTCTGAAAAAGGTATTCATCAGTCAGCGAAATAAACTTTCGATATTCATAAGATTGCATTTTGATTATTTGCTATAAGAAAGCAGAATGAATTGAACGTTGAGGATATGGGTCGAGAGACTTGACCACTAGTGTATATCAACACTTGTAAATAGGAAAGCTTAAAGCGAACAAAATCCATTCATAAGTCAACCTTATGAAATTTAAAGCATCGTTCATAAGTTGAACTTTATGAAATTCTTGAGATTATTTGGCTGAGTGATGGACCATGAACTCCACAAGCTTAATAGATCCGTCTTCGTACCACTCTGCCAATTCAACATGTGAGCTATGAAACATCCTTAAATCTTACCATTATCCTTATCATCAACGTAATATTGGACTTAAATAGGTATTAGCTTCAACGTGAATTAGTTTAGACATAAAGTAAAGGTTCTATTTCGTAGCATTTGCTGTTTCAAAATTATTGGTCTATTATAGTTCATTTTTTTTTTATTATCTTACACGTCATCGTAAAGACTGTACTTAAAATGAACTGGCAACACATTTTTTCTCATAACATGAAATAAAAATTTAACAAAACATTAAAAAACAACCGTATCATTCAATTCAAGTCTTGCTCTCTTAGTTTAAACAAAAGAGAGAATGAAAGCAACTTTATTTCCAGAATGTTCTGATTTTGGATTTGACTCCACTCATGAGGCTTTGGACTGTAGTCTTATGGCATATTCTGGAAGCCTCCTTACCACTTTTGTTGAAGTTGCGCTTGCAAAGCATTCATTGTATTGTTTGACGTAATGGACGTAAACTAGGCCAAAACCAAGGTGGGACCCTGTGCTGCTCAAGTAAGGGAAGCATCCTATTCTGCAAACAATCAGTACGGTAAACTTCAGCATTGATTGTACCTTTAGTGTAGAAAATCGATGACTTGAAGCCGCAGGAACAATTTGCCTGCCATTCGAGAAACTTCTGGTCAAATGACTTTTTAGAGATGCTCACATTTTCCCATGATTTCGGAGTAAAATTGCGGTCCTGGATGCTGGAGTCCTCTTTCACATATGTTTTATCATCGATCAAAACGCAGGCAGACGGTCGTTGCAAAAGTCGGCTAAGGAGTGTATCGAATATAAGCTATCCACATACATTTGCGTTGTAGGCATGTATTTGTGATGGTTTTTTATGCTCTGAACACTGCATGCTGTGCGTTTGACTGTCAGCTTTCTTTTGTTTACTTGTTTGTGCGGTTCAAATTCTGCGTTTTCAAAATGTCGCGTATTGAAAAGGAAGTGAAAATTAAGGATCTGGACACATGGCTAAGTGAGAAGGGTATTACTATGCGAAAATTGGCGAAGCGGTTTGGAATTCATCATGCGAGTGTTAAAACCATCATTAATAAGTTTGGGGAACACTATTCTTTGGATGAGCTACCAGGAAGAGGCAGAAAACCCGGTTCTTCCAACCCGAAACTGGAGCAGAATGTGGTATCTCTAATCATGAAGAACAAATCAATGTCAATACGTGATTTAGCCAAAAAAGCAGGAACGAGTGTCGGAATGATCCAGCGTATCAAGAGGCGAAACCACCTGAAGTCCTACAAGAAGCTGAAAATCTCGAAACAAAGTTCAGAACAGAAGAAGCGAGCAGCAACAAGGGCCCGGAAATTGTATTCGCGTCTTTTGCAGCGTCCGGATGCGTGCGTTTTGATGGACGATGAGACCTATGTAAAGGAGGACTCAAAAACCCTTCCAGGTCCACAATACTTTACTGCCGTCGTTGGGGAGGATGTGAGCGATGCGGACAGGTCGATTCAAGTGGAGAAATTCGGTCGAAAGGTACTGGTATGGCAAGCAATATGTTCCTGTGGTTTGAAGTCAACCATTTTTTACACTAACGGAACTATATATGCGGAAATCTATCGATCTGAGTGTCTCCAGAAGAGATTGTTGCCTTTATATAAGAAGCATAGTACACCTCCACTGTTTTGGCCGGATTTAGCGTCGGCTCACTATGCCAAAACCACTCTCAATTGGCTTGCGGAAAAGGGTATAGATTTCGTTGAGAAAAATATCAATCCACCAAATTGCCCTCAACTTCGACCCATCGAACGTTACTGGGCAATCGTGAAGAGTGTCTTCAAGAAGACTGGTAAGGCAGCTGGGAACATGCAGGAGTTAAAAAAAAATTTGGGCTCAAGCGTCCAAAAAATGCGATGCAACACTTGTCCGGAACTTGATGAAGAGCATTCGATCCAAAGTTCGCAAATTCGTGAAGGAATAACTTAAATTTCATCCGGTCTTCATTATGTTCAAGTTTAACCTCGTACAATAAAGGATCAATTTTTTGTATGAATAAAATATCGGTTTTCAACGTAATTTGAAAGAAAGTTTGTGGATAGCTTATTTACGATACACTCCTTATATAACTTTGGTTCTGGTTTTCGCCCTGGATTTTTGCTCAGCACTTTGTTTCTGCGTCTTCAGGTTGTCGCGCTTCTTGATTCTTTGCATCATCCTGACGGAGGTACCGTCCTTTATGGCCAAATCACGAATCGACATCGATCTGTTCCGAAGGATGAGGTTGACTACCTTTCGATCCAATTTTGGGTCAGATGTCCCTGGGTTTCTTCCTCTTTTTGACAGCTCATCGAACGAGTAGTGTTCCCCAAACTTATTGAAGATAGATTTTACGATGTCGTGATGAATTCCGAAAATTTGTTCATCGAGTCATCCTTCTCAAGAAGCCATGTGTCCACGATTTGAATTTTATTACTTACTTGATTGCTATTTAGTGAAATTTCAGGAGCTGATCAAGTTGTAGACAGATGAACGCGTCGAATGTTGGTAGGCTCAGACCGATAGTCTTACGAATGACTGTGTGAGCACATCATAAGTGTTGCAGGTTTATTTACGATATAATTCTAACTAGCAATTTTAACGAATCTAATATCAAAGTTAAGAACCTACCGTTTGACGTCCAATACGACAAGAAAAAAACATACCTGACTAGTTTTGTTGACGTTTGACATTGCTCTCATATATTTATTTCATAAAACAAGGAAAGCTTGAGTTATAACATTTCAAAAACGTAGTATGCAAACAAAATGTCAGACGTCAACAATCCAAACGATGTCATTGCACACACAAAACTACAAGGTACAGCCCCATTAAGTTGTTCGAAATGATGACGTCTACGACTAGGACTACGCTGAAAGCCATTTTGATTGAACAATGAAATATTCTTTGAACTAATAGGTGAGGTGACGGTTGCAATTCAATTTTTTTTTTAATTTTATCGCAGTATATAAAAGAAAGACGTATGTAGTTCTGCGTCAAACACATCATACACAGACTAAGTGAAACTGAGTTTTTTTTTCCTGCGAAAAGCAAAATCTGCAATCAGACTCCTCCTGATTCCTCAGGGTGTGGGTTTGAAGGTGCCAAGCCCTTGACCCGCTAAAAACCCTCCCGTGCCTTAAGCACCTTTCGGTATTACTTCGTAAAGGGACTATTGTGCTTTGAGCTGTGTCTAACTACTTAAGGCTTTAGTAGTTAGCTAGTCTCCTCTAACCGGTCTTGACACATCCTCTGGACAAGATTATCCTGAGCTGTTTCTCTACTACTCACGGCCATCATGCCGTTCCTCGCTTCGATAAAGCGACCCTAGGAGCACACATGTTGCAATTCAGTTGACGCATCTTCAAAGTGACTCGCAACTTCGAAGAGAAGTCGCTGCAACTTATTTTGACGATTTTGTGTTGCTTGGAAAGGACATGCGAAGAACATATGATCTGTGAATTCCCTTGCGTTCACGCACTCGGGACTTGACAAGATCAAAAGGGAGTTAACTTCACCGTGTCGCCGACCGACCCATCCGGGTAACTCTGAAATCAGTCGATGGGTCCACCGACCTTTTATTGAGTTGTTCCATTCGCGTTGTCATTTGACCATAAATGCAACTCTAATGGTCTGCCGCATACCTTTTGATTGATGCACTCTAATTTCATTTTTATGATGAGGTTAATAGACATCATCCCCGCCATGACGCACACTGCTTCGCGTGACACTATGCGGCACACGCTGGTCACTGCCAGGAAAATTAGCCTGTGCGTACTGTCCAGTTTACCTCGGTATCTCTTAGTACTAAACGCGGTGACCCACGCCAGCCCACTATACCTAAGTATAGACAAGGCAACACTTGCCAAGAGCTCCCACTTGCTCCCTTGCAACGCTAAGCTATTGGACCTGTTGGACGATAATACCGATAAAGCCGAGGAGGCATTCTGGCAAGCGTAACGACGTAGCTGATAAAGGACAGCTTGTCGTCGATCATGACCCTCAACTACCTCAGAGACTGCTTTGAGTTGATATGCAGTTACCTGCACTCATCGTCACCTGTTGCTCCGATTGCTTGTTATTACCACAATAACCGCTGTTTTTATGATAGGCTAGCTCCAGTTTTTTGGAACGCATTTATCCCTCTACTAAAGGGTGATACGGTCAAAATTTGGTCAAGGGTAAACGCGTGTAAATCGGTGAAATCGTTTATTTAAAAAATCAAATTAAATTTCTTTTTCAAGTTCAATTAGTATAAAATTCAGGAAAAATATTCAGTTAGGCTTCCGCTTTTCCAAATCCGAATTGCCGGGCCTTACGCTTGACCCCTGCCATCAGATTTTGTACAGCCACCTTGTCCACCTTCTTCGCCGCAGAAAGCCAGTTTGCCTTGAACTGCTGCTCGTCCTTAGCAGTTTTTTTGGTCTTCTTTAGGTTCCGCTTGACAATAGCCCAGTATTTCTCAATTGGGCGGAGCTCTGGCGTGTTGGGAGGGTTCTTGTCCTTGGGAACCACCTGCACGTTGTTGGCGGCGTACCACTCCATGGCCTTTTTACCGTAATGGCAAGATGCCAAATCCGGCCAAAACAGTACGGAACAACCGTGTTTCTTCAGGAAAGGCAGCAGACGTTTATTCAAATACTCTTTCACGTAAATTTCTTGGTTGACAGTCCCGGAAGCTATGAAAATGCTGCTTTTCAAGCCACAGGTACAGATGGCTTGCCAAACCAGATATTTCTTTGCGAACTTTGACAGTTTCGTGTGCTTGAAAATATCTGCTACCTTTCTCCTTCCTTTTGCCATATAAAACTCCTGTCCCGGAAGCTGCTTGTAGTCGGCTTTGACGTAGGTTTCGTCGTCCATTACCACGCAGTCAAACTTCGTCAGCATCGTCGTGCACAGCCTCCGGGATCGCGCTTTGGCCGTCGTATTTTGTTTATCATCGCGATTTGGAGTCACTACCTTCTTGTAAGTCGATAGTCCGGCTCGTTTTTTGGCTCGATGCACGGTTGTAGACGATACACCCAGCTTATTTGCGGCATCTCGGAGGGATAGGTTAGGGTTTCGCTTGAAACTACCGGCAACTCTCTTTGTCGTCTCAGCGGCTTCCGGTTTTCGATTTCCCCCCGATCCAGACTTCCTGGCTGTCGACAAACGTTCCCCAAACACTTTAATTACATTTGTAACGGTTGATTTGGCAACTTTTAGCGATTTTGCCAACTTTGCGTGCGAGTAGCTCGGATTTTCGCGATGCGCGAGCAAAATTTTGATACGCTGCTCTTCTTGCTTGGACGGCATTTTGACAACTGAAGAGTGAATTCCAAAATCAAAATAGGAGCAACATTCTACACACACACACCTTCAAAATGAGGGGTGTTCAGGTTTTTTAAATGCAAAATTGAAAGAAATACGTCAAGTTGATATTGACCAAATTTTGACCGTATCGCCCTTTAGATCAATAGAGTGAGTGACCACTAACTCCACCACTTATATGGATTCTCCATAGACCACGAAACCAACCATCTTTACGCCGTTAGGAAACTTAAGTCTCAACACCTCGGCATACATTGTGTTCAAAAGCAAGTGCCGTGATTAAAAGCTCTTTACAAACAACCCCTCACGTTTCTTAACTCATAAAGCACAACGCTGCTGTAACGTCGTGATTGATGAGCTTGTACGAATTCACAACTTTCATGGTATCCAGAGTACTACTTTTCCCTTCAGCTGGTTCAGCCCAAAGGCTCTCCACTTTAACATTTTATTAGGTCCACAGTCCGATGTTGTGAATTGCACTTTATGCTTGAGTGACTCAGCCCTGTTGATAATGTCCAAAATGTAAACTGATTTCAAAAATCCGTTCGGAATCGAATTAACAGTGAAAACATATACGGCAATTTGCTTCCATCGGCTGTATACGCCTACCAGCATGAAAATCAAGCCATGTGTTGTCCTTTCCCTTTGACCAGGAAGTCCTTTGTTACAGCAATAGGAGAAACATTGGTCGATTGACATTTCATCCAACAGCAAAATAAAACCTCTGTCAAATAACGAAAATTGGATGATTGAATAAAAAACCTGATAATCGACATCAAAACAAAACAAATTTTCCTTGATTCCTGTATTAATTCTTGGTTTTACAAAAATGACTCCACACTCTGTCGGGCGGTCTTATGGCAGTTGCCCGAACTTTGGCTGTGGCTGTGGTCGAATGAAAGATGTTGGCGTACTATTCAACTCTCTGGTCGCTTTATTTATCACTTCCTATTCAGTTTTTTGCAAGAAATTGTTCAAATAGATCATCTGCTTCTGGCTCTCCCAGAAATTTTCAATTGGCGCAGCTGGGGCACGATTGGGATCTTCAAATGCTCCATCTCGTCCAGCGAACGCTTCGCATAATGTGCCTAGGCCAGATCTGGCCAGAACACGACAGCGCCGTTCGGGTGGTATTTTTTGATGAGGGCTGCAATTTCTAGTAAGCACTTCGTGCTGTACACCTACTCGATGACCGCAATTCCGAAGAAAAGAAGAGCGACTTTGACATCCCCTTCTCACTGATTGTCAGCCACAAGAGAACCTTCTTCGGGAGCTTCGTGTGGGAGATGTACTTCGCGTTGCTGCTCACCTCCTTCCTGGGGGACGTGAAAAAACCCGTCCCCTGCGTCTTTGGCAGACGACAAGGACTAACGTTTGCATTAAAAAATTGGACTTTTTTCGGAAGCTAAGACAGATAATTGCTTTTGATAAATTTCCCATGGAAGGTAATTATTTAAGTTTACTTACAAAAAAAATTCTACGCCCTTGCAAACGGCCTTCCGGCAGTTAACCGGAACATTCGCCATGGCGGACGAAAACATGCGTGTAGGCATGTTTTTGAGTTGTTTCTTCGTTTTATTTATCAATTCCTCCTCAGTTTTTGCGACAAAATTGTTGGAGTACATCTTACGCTTCAGGTTGGCCCAGCAATTCTCGATGGGACGCAGCTGGGGGACGTTGGGTGGGTTCGCCGACTTGGGTACCACATCGATATTCAGCCGCTTCATCTCCTCCAACGATCGCTTCGAGTAGTGGGTCGACGACAGATCCGGCCAGAACACCGCGTCCTTATGGCATGTCTTCCTTATGGCATTTCTTGATGAACGACGCAACTTCCGGCAGGCATTTCGTACTACTAATTTTCCCGTTCACGGCCAGTCCGGAGCGAAAAGAGAGCGGCTTTGACATCCCCTTCCCGCTGATTGTAGGCACATCAGCAGCTTTTTGGGGAACTTGGTGTGGGCCTGTTCATAAACCACGTAGACTCATTTTTGAAAATCTCAGACCCCCCTCCCCCTCGTAGACTTTTCTCCATACAATTTTTTGAAATTTTGTATGGAGTGTAGACTTTGGTCAAACCCCTCCCCCCAGAAAAGTCTACGTAGCTTATGAATAGCCCCTGTGTGAAATGAACATCACCTCGGAGCTCACTTCCTTCATGGTGGAAGTAAAATACAAAGTGTCCTGCCAGTCGTTGCCATCCAGGGTGAGATAGGTCTCGCCATCCATCACCACCACCACGTCGCGATTTGCCGGGAAAATCGAGTTGACCATCTTATTCAGCCGCTGCCGCTGCGTCATTGCCTTCAGCTCCAAAACCAGTGGACGTGACTTCCGCTTCCTGACATTTATGTTCATGTTCGCCAGGTACTTTTTCATTGTTTGGCCGGTAGAACCGACCTCCCCGCCAAGCGCACGCAGCGATGTAGCCACTTTTCCCTTGGTCTTCGTCTTCAGTATCCTTTGGAGCATATTGTCGCTCAGGGTCGGCGGCCGTCCAGAACTGGGCTTTCTTTCGATGCTCTGATTGTTGTCTAATAGTGCCAGGATGTTGTAGATGCCGGAACGGGTGTATCCGGCGTCCACAAAGTTCCGCACGATGTACGTTTTCGACGCGGTGGGGTGCCGTTCATTGAACGCGCACACTTCAGAACGGAGTTGCTTCAATGTTTTTGCCATCACGGTTAGAGTTCAACTGATAGTGTTCGCGCACAATGCGAACATAATGTCTAATTTGTTGTTTGTTGTTATTAACCACATTCTTGGTCTTTAGGACACTTACTAACCCCGAGTCGACCGCGGGTAATCGGTCTCACGAAATATTATATGTGTTGTGCCACTAAAACCCTAAACCCTACCAAAAAGCAAGCTTTAGCCCTTCCTGGCTACGTCACTGGCGCTTGAGCACGACACTTTCAGCAGCATTGAGCGAGATCATCAGGAATGACGTCCTATCTTCCGTGAACCAATCAGCGTTCATAAGGAAGTGAGAAGAGAACTATATAAAGGAGTTGCATATCGTTCGTACAATCAGTTTTTTTTGGTTTGTTATACCGCTAACATCAAAAATAAAGTCATATTTGAAAGGTTATCCAACCGCGCTCATTTCTTTCTCCAAAGCCGAAACAAACAGCCCTTTTCAAGGCTTCAAGAGTTGAGTTTTCTCGTCGCTGTCGCTGTCGTTTCGTTCCTGTTCCCGTGAAACTTCTCACCAGGGAGAAGTTGGCCAATCGGTTGGGATCCTTCGAGCCAGGGATCGCCAATCACATATTCAAGTGTCCGTGAGCGGACAGATAGAGCTGTCAAATTTTATCTGCTGACTGGGTTACTATGAATGATGCTGCATGGGTAGTTTTGTCAGTGCGGGTGAAGGTTAACCCATGAAAAATCGGCAATTTGTGTCCATTTTTTTTAATGCAAACGTTACTTGCTCTTTCGGTTGGCTGAAGGTGACTCTGTGAATGCATGCATTCCATTTAAACGATATTAGATAAAGCTGATTTGTAATTTAGCAGCCCTGTTTGTTTTAAAAACATCTTCCTGGCTTCCTGGTTACTGTCCTCCTTCGTGGTGCCACTCTTTTTTACTCGGTTCATGAAAGCCAGGCACCCAACATATTTTGCCACTTGGTGGCTCAAAGTTCCGAACCGTTGATGAAATTCCATCAGTTGACCGACCAGCGAACGAGTCTGGGCGTGGCCCTTTATGGCATTCCAAAACTCGCACCTCTGTTGGTAGGTTCCTTTGATCGAGTCCTTGGACACTGTCAGCCAATATTGACATAGCTGCTCGTCCTTCTCCTCGGACCAGTGTTTTCCTCGTTTGTATCGGGCTGCGACATCCTTTACCGAAAAATTCATTTCTTTTTCAGTCTCACAGATCACAGGTTGCTAAGCTGTAGAAAAACTTACTTTTTTGCTAAAGTGTAATAACGGAAACGAAATAAAATGAACAACCGCAAACAAAACAGCAACACACAGAGAAAAAGTTGGTATGCGCGAGCGTTTGCGTTAATAAATAACACGGTAGATTAAATATACTCAATAAAGTTGAGTTTTTGTTTAATAAAAGCTGAAAGTTTTCTATGGCACGAAATTGACACCATTCGTCTTGTACCACCCTGGAACATCCTTGCCCAAGTAACATTGCCAAAACCATCCAGCTTTATTAAGTTTTATTAAAGTTTTATGAAAGCCACTAGAAATCAATTCGGCTTTATTATGGTGGCAAGAGATGCCAATAGGTTTCAAATTTTAGTCAGGTTTATAAGAACCTACACAGCTTCTATAAAACGATCTTATAACCTTGACTTCTAAAATTCCTTTTACTCCTATCAAAGGTTTTATTTTGACTTTATTAACTCATAAAATGCTGTTTTGAAATGCCTTTTTAGGACTCATTCATATTATCTTATTATGGTCAGTTGAAAAAGCATTTTAAAACCATTTTGCCTCAAGTAAATGCATTAAACGGCAAACTGGCATTGAGGAAAGCTACAAAGCGACCAGATAGTTTTATAGTAGCCATTGCTAAGATAAATTGGTTTTTTGGCAAAACTGTGATTTCTTGCAATCGCCATATTGAAATATATGAAATAATTGAAGTGTGGAAAAATAAATACACCAAATTTTAAATGTAATACAATTGAACTGTAGATCTGAGACAAACTTCGGTATTCGTTTAGATAATCTTATTGAATTCCATCAATTTTCAGGAGTTTCATGATTAATTTACGGAATATATTTTTTTCAATTTTGTTTTTGTTGTTGTAAACTCGCATAATTTTTAAGGCGCATTAATTTTCAGCTCTTATCGTGCCAATATTCACCATAAAATTAAATGCGCATATGATTTGGAGCATGATACGCTATAAAAAAAAAACTCAATTTGTTTTATATATTTTGCTATCAATCATAATTTCCCGCAACAGTAGAACTTTTTTCTTAGCCATTATTTACTGTTGAATGAATCAGAAGAGAAACAAAGCAAAACAACAAAAACCAACCACGATATCGCCGTGAAGTTTGACAGCTGTGGCCATTCAGCCCTATACTGGTTTTGATGGCGGCCAATAGGTTTTATGATGGTTCTCAAGTGGTCATAACATCTTTCACTAGAACATTTTCAAAATCTTTATGGTCTTAGAAAGGTTTTATTAATTTGTTTTCACAACCGTCTATAGAGTGGGCCACTTTGTACACATTTCGGCTTTAAAGATGCATAGAGGAGGTGTTGGTGGACAAAACAGTTTTGAATGTAGTGTCATCAACAAAGCCGGGAGGAGTGCTATACGGCTGGAATAGAACTGAAATTGTTACTTGGGTGGAGTAGTGACAAGAGGCTAGGTCTGGCCAAAAAATTGTAGGAACGTTGTGTGTTTAGAGAAACGGAAGCAGTCGTTTTTTCAGGCATTCATTCACGTATACTTGACCATTTACAGTTGAAGTTGTCACAAAAGGCTTGCTCCGTTTACCACACGAACAAATCCCCTGCCAAATCATGAATTTCTTGTGGAACTTTGACACTTGCTGTTTCCTGAGAGACTATGGAATATCGAACTAGTCTTTCGCAGTCACATACTGGTTGCCGGGAATTTGTTTAAAGTCCGCTTTTACGTGTGTTTCATCGTCCATGATGCAGCAGTGTGGTTTAGTCAACATTTGTGTGTACAGCTTACGCGCACGTGTTTTAGCTGTCCTATTCTGTTTTTCATTGCGGTTTGGAGCTTTCTGAACTTTGAATGAACGGAGCCCGTCTCGTTTCTTGGCTTTCTGCACGAAACTTTCGATCAAGTGCAGCTTTTTCGCGACATCCCGAACGGAACAGTTGGGTTTGCGTTTGAAGGCAGCAACCACTCGCTTGTGATCCTTCACACATTACGGAACACTTTTTCTACCACTCACCTTCTTCCGATCGACAGTTAAACGTTCCCAGAAACGTTTTATGACGCGAGACACTGTAGACTGGTGAATTTTCAACATCTTTCCGATGGCTCGGTGCGAAAGAAGTGGGTGGTCGAGGTGCGTGTGCAAAATGTTTTCGCGCACTTGCTGTTCCTTCGACTCCTTTTTTGAAAGGGGTTATCCATAAACCACTTTGACTTTTCTGGGGGGAGGAGGGGATTGACCAAGTCTACGCTCGATACAAAATTTCAAAAAAATGCCTGGAGAAAAGTCTGCGAGGGGGGAGGGGGGTCTGAGATTTTCAAAAATGAGTCTACGTGGTTTATGAACAGCCCCAAACTACGACAAATTTCACAATGAAACTCACGCACTGTAAACAATACACGCTGAGTTTATTTCACCCAAAATTTGATTGAAATCAACCCAAAGGGCAAAATGTTACAGCTTATTGAAAGTGATGCAATTTAACTGTGGACACCCTTTAACATCTCCTTGTAAAAGTCACACGTGTTTCAGATTTAACAGTTTCAAAGCAGCATCTTGGGAGACATGTTTCTTAGAGTGTTGTTGGAGACGTTTCATAATTTTGGTTTGCTGCTGGTTTCTCCGCCTATGCTTTGGATCATTTGGACAAGTAATTGATAGAACCTATGGTTTCGTTAGAGCTAGTTGGTAGTTGTTTCTGTTGTGCGTTAGGAATAGATGTACTGGTATTGATCATCTCATTGGCTGAAGAAACCTGGACATAAAATCAAAACAATACGATCTCCAAAGAAAATATGCAGTCTGGATAATGGCACACACTTGTGTCCTCGACATTTCCGCTAATATTCGGCACATTCTCATTCTCTGGAATAGCTCCCAGGACTGTCAATTAAATTGAATTTAAATGGGAGTTACTAATCTTTCTTCTCATTTTCTAGTAACAGGTATTCCACTAAAAAGCTCACACTGACCAGGATTCACATTCTAAATGGCAAAACAAAAACCACTAGCAAAAGTAAACGCAATCCACCGGGTTGCCAAAAAAAATAACGAACAGATCGGCGGTGATGAAATCGATGCTGTAGACAAATTCCTGTATCTGGGTTTATTGGTGATCATCAATAATAACACCAACAGAGCAATACAAACGCGCATTATGGCTGGCAAGTGTGCCTAATTTGAACTCCGAAAGACACTAAGATCGAACTAAGTTTGCCGAACTACAAAGTTTACCATCTACAAGACATCAATTTGATCAGTAGTCCTATACGCCCACGAAATTGGATATTGCTCGTGAAGGTCCAACGTGCCCTCTGTGTCCTTGAACGAAAGGTGTTTTGTATGACCTACACAGTTTGCAAGAAACATGTAATTTTCTGCGTTATCTAATGCACATATATGGAATGCTTGGTTTGGATTGATAAATACATTGGATATTTCTTGTAAATTTAAAGTTTAAAACCATAAATCTCCTATATCAGGTCTGTTGTATGGAAGATTACAAACAATTTCGTTTGCTATTGAACGCGTCTGTTAAAATGCATCTAGTTTTTCTGTGTCGGTGGAGTTCAGACGGAAGACGAAACGTGGAGGAGACGAATGAACCATGAATCGCATCAGTAGTTGGGAGAACCTGCCATCGCTCGCACCGCTAAAACCGATTGATTACGGTGGGCTGGGCATATTGTAAGAATGTCGGACGACAGGCCAGTTAACATGATTTCGATTTGACGATTACGATAACGATTTGAAGGGTACTGGAAGGAAAAGGGGGCAACAAGCAAGATAGATCGATCAAGTAGAAGCTGTACAACTTATGTGTACAGCAGAGGCCACCCAGTCTTAGCCTTATTAGTAATAATAATTTAATGAGTTTTGGTGTTTAAGATGTTGTACAGAATTTTGTTTACAGTCAAGTCTAGTAACTTTCTCTTTAAAAGACCGGCCTAAATTGAAATTATAAAACCACAATCATTTCATTTCAAAACATATCAATTCATATCATCTGATCTATTATAATTGATCAGCTTGATATAAACCAAAATAATCAACTCCTGTAAGCCTTCTCAACAATATCATTCCACAAATCGCGAGTGATCTCCATCACAGCAGTGGAGCTTGAAAACAGTAATTTTAATTTTAGCTCGAATTAGCATAAACCTATTTGGCAATTATTTAAGTCTTTCATTTTGCTCTCAGCCCAGCACAGCTCAAAGGTTTTCGTTTAATCTCCTTGGATACAAAGCGAAATCAACTAAACTGTAGGCGTCTGCAATAATAACAATAATAATAATCACAACAACAGGCATTAGCTACATCAATCATCCAATTTCCGATCACCGAGTTTTCTTGTTTATGCTTCAGTTGTATGCCTTAATACACTTAGACCAGAATTCATACTCCAATTAATTTCAATGAACGGCTGCAAAGCATGGAGCGGCGTTTGGCAGGTGGCCTGGAATTGGCATCGGGCGGCAACTGGGAAGGCATAACACGAAAACCCCGAGTTGTGAATCAATGTGGGCCGGATGGAACTGTACGTTTCGTAGTTGGATTAGGTAGATAGACTCTGCAATTGGCTGCTTGTCAAATCGTAGGTACTCATTGACTGGGCTGCAGCCTGGGCTTTACCGCTATTACTTTTGTGGTTGAGGTGGGTGGAAGGTAGTTTCCAACCGATCGGGAAATCTTTCCAAGTTCAATGGGTTTCTTTTTTATCTTTTCCCCTGCTTGGAGGGAAATGATTTGAGTAAAAGTGAGAATGATTATGCGGTTAAGTGAAATTGTGTGCGGCTTCGGTTTGGATTAGTGCGGTAGCTCGAGTTAAATTCGGGCAACCATTATTATGGTGGATACGAATTTCCCTTGGGATCGCATTCCCAGCTTTGAGCTGTATTTTTGTTTCGTACATTGTAGACAGTTTTTCTTTTGCGCAACTAGTGACAGTTAGTTTCTTTAAACAGCGCGGTACGCTTCTAGTAGCTTATTTTGCTGCACACAGCAATTTTAACGGTTAGCTTATGGCAGCACAACATCCCAGCAGTCACATGATTTATAGCTGTCGTCAGCACACATTTGTGTATATTTGCGCTGTTGATGGCAAGCCCAACTCATATTTTTTTCCGGGCAAAACGGAACAGTTGAAGATTGTTATCACTGTTGTGATGATTATGTTGGGGTGAAATAATGGGCTTTTATTTCAGTTAAGATGTTTTGCTTTATTCAAGCACTCATGTCTGTCTGCAGTTTGTACAGATGTGCTTTAAACACCATAGCAAGAAGATCATTGATAGAATCAAAACAAAATAAAATACGAACATGCTCAACAAGCACTTTCGTAGAACTTACATGCTTGGTTCGATAGAACGATTGTGAAGGTAGAACTCTTTCAAGGTAAACGTTTAATTCACACTTCTGGTGTTCAGATTTGTTGGTTGAGGTGGTTTGGAAATGAGACCATTTGGTTTGGTTGTATAGGTTGGAGCACTCAGCGGACCGATTTCCATCAAATTTTGCTATTATTCATCCGCATTCAACCCAAATTGTACATGATTAGCTTATGTGTGGCTTTACACATGTGCATAGTATCAAAACGTTTGAGTCGAACACGGCTGACAAATAAATTGATGGGAATTGGTCCGCTACCAATTTATTGCTTTACTTTATACCACGAGTTTAGTTTAGGTTGGTTCGGAAAAATCTGTGTTTAAATTATCAAAACTTTGACGTAACTGACAAACTGGTTTGATGACGAATGCAATTAACAGAGGAAATTAAATTAAGTTCGAACATTTAATTCTTATTTCTTACACAATACAAAAGCTTTATAATTCGCGTCAAGACAACATGCTGCAAACCTATATGTGCGAGGAATTCTTGCGACCGATCGTGCAGTGATTGTGGTGCGTAAGCAGCAGAAAAACATCTGAACGGCGTTGCAGTGGAAATGGAGGTCAGACAACAACAAAAAAAAACCAGCAGGTGCTGACGCACCTAGTGAGCTACTAAATTTGGATGGTGAAACACCGACAGCAGCACTACTCGGGATAATTGCAAAGATTTGCTTTCGCTGGATGAATGCATCATATTGTGTCATATTTAATCATTTGATATTCGAGCCTTCCTCTACCTGACCTTGTACGCCCATCGAGGCTTTGCCAGCCGCTCAAAATTTTCACATTTCTTGATTGAGGGTGCTGTTTTGGCTTTCAAAAGCATCAAATCGCATAGGGTGTGGCCAGCACAATGAAACGTTTATACTCCGGGGCAGTCTAAGGAAATTCACTCCCGAACAGTCATTCGGGCCTCTACATAAACCACCTAGACTCATTGTTGAAAATATCATTTTATGATTATTTAACAGATTATTTAACTCCTCGCCTTTGCACCTTCTCAAATAGCTCCAATTGCTAGGCCGCTTCGTCGCCGCTGGCTGTCAACTGGATCACACCAAACAGCAGTTTATTCAACTCCTCGTTGTTGCGCCTTCCATGTGGGCTGTGAACTAACGAGAATATGCCATTGTAAAACAAGGAAAATTTAAATTAACACTTTTAACGATTAACTATTAGTCGGTGGGGGCGACCCCGGCGTACTGGTTAGCATCTATACCTCTCACGCCAAAGTCACAAGCTCGAATCTCACCCCCGGACAAGTTACGAAAATGCCCAAAAAGGTATTTGAGTGGCTATCACGGGAGATGAACCAGCCCAGGGCTGAAAATCTCGATAATCAAGGAACTAAAAAAAAAACTATTAGTTGGTTTTCTGTAAATTTCAAATGAGAGTTTGGATCGTCAAAACGTCAAAACTCGCTTCAAAGAAAATATTGCAGAAGTCACTCAAGCAAAGAAAGACACCGATAAAGGACTCATAAACAAATTCAGTTCAAAAGTAGCTGAACATATGTTCAACGAAAAACACTTACCAAACTTGAACCACATACAAATTTCAAAACAAATAACAAACCCTTGGAAACTAAATGGAGCAGAACGCATTGAAATCCACAAACAAAATTTCAGTAAATTACTTCATAAAGATCAAAGAAACGGGTATTTGTGTCTGTTTAAAGATTTACCTTCATCCCAAAACAACACGCCACACAACACAACAATTAACTACCTACGTACTAAATTGGCATGCATCGCTGTTTAAAAAAAAAATGTTATCTATGCAACACACTACACAACAAAAATTGACTAACCTATCGAGAGAGTAGGAATTTTAAGATTTTAAGATAATAAAAACGACGAGCTACCATACGGTAGGAACTTATATGATAATTTAACCGTCCCCTACAGACTACACGATACAACAACAATTGACAACCTATCGATCAAGTAGGAATTCGACAAAGATTTTTCATTAGGGCCTAACTGACAAACGTAAACAATGGCTCTTAATGCGAATTTCTCATCATTGAAAACTCGCCTAATCAATCCACCACGGTCATTTCGAAGAGGAAGATTTCACCTATCCGATAGAATTGGAAGCTTAGATGGGTAGCCACTGTACCACGGGAAATTAACGGAAGAAGCCATTGTTTACGTTTGTCAGTTAGGCCCTAATGAAAAATCTTTGTTGAATTTATAGTTTTTAAGATGCCAAAACGACGAGCTGTCATGTGACAGGTATGACACAAACAAGTTCACATAACAGACACATGTCTTAGGTATAGCGGACACAAAACACCACACACATTTTGGGTATATACAAATCTTACTATAGACTGTTCCGATAATTATAAATACACTAATGATTAACCGTCACTTTAAAATGCGTGCAGTATTCAACCAACTTTTGGCTACGTCCTGTTGTTTACATCCAATTAAACTTATTTTTTTTTCAATTTTTCGCACAGAAGTTTACAATGCGTGGTCGAGCAAAGAAAACGGATTGTGCACAAACGCCCCCAGCCCCCACCCCCCCCTCCCCCCCCCCCACTTTCTATTCATTATTTCTTTTCCCCCTTCCCCCATAGAAAAGTCTCTCAATAAAGCACGAAGCGATCGAACTTGCAAACCAAATTCAGAGTACAGGGTGCGGCAGAAAATAATGCGAAAATTTGTTCTATTTCTTTCAAATCCCATTTTCAACTAATTCATGCAATAATATCAACATTTTCGAGTGCAGTTATCGTTATAAAGTCCTTTTAAACAAATTTATTCAATGTGTCCATTTTTATTAATAACATCCTCGAGCCGACGCAGGAAGCCAGAGCATGCCTTTCAGACGTAGTCCTCCGACATTGACTGCCATGTGCATGTTATGGTTGACTTCAGGGTTTTCACACTAAGATGTGATGTTTTGCAGACTCGTGCTTCAACATATGCCCAAATCGAATAATCCAACGGATTAAGATCTGGACTGCTAGGGGGCCACAAATCCTTCGGCCAAAACTTCAGGTTATCGTTCAACCATTGTTCGGTTCGATTGGACGTGTGACACGGCACTCCATCCTGCTGTAGGACAACGTTTTGGTCCTCGGAGAAGTTGGCCTTCACCCAGGGAAGCACTTGGTTCTTTAAAATACCGATATACACTTCGGTATTGATTTTAACTCCAGCATCAATGAAAACAGGCGGCATTTTCAAACCGTTGGACGCCACCAAGCCAAACATCATGACACCAGCCGGATGTTTGGTTTGAAATTTGAATTTCAATTTTTCCGGAACGTTCTCCATTTACTGCGCTGAAATGAGCCGGTCCGTGCGGCTGTTGGTCACAGCATCGATGCTGAAAAGCTTTTCGTCGGAGAACAGGATTATCATTTCTTCCTTCGTCAACAAGGAAAGCAATCTCTTGGAACGAGTCACTCGTAGTTCCTTGACCCGATCCGTAATCAAGTGGCGTTTCACTCTGGCTCTGGAAGATGCATGCAAGTCTTCTTTGATGATTCTCCGCATGGATTTCTCCGAAATATTGGCTTCCTTTGCAAGTTTTCTTATGGAACGCACTGGGTTGCGAGCAATTTTTGCACGGACCGATTTGATCCCCGGTTTCCGCTGCTTAGGACCATCCTGCTGGGACTTTTTTATGCGGTAAACTGTTGCCAAATGGCACCCTACCACCTTGGCAATCTCTTTCGGCTTCTTCTGGGCGAGCAACAAACTGGTGATCACTTCTTTCGCGAACATTTTGACGAATTTTCAACAAAACAAATAGAATATTTGGATGCAGCACTTGAAAGTAAACATAAACAAATACACTTTTGACAGAAATTAGTCACTAGCTACACGAATTAACCCAATACTCAAGTTTGAACATTTTCGTATTATTTTCTGCCGCACCCTGTACCCCCCCTCCCCAAATTTCTTTTTTGGCCCCCCCCCCCCCAAAAAGGGGGGTTCCCCCCCCCCCCCCCGGGGTGGTCCCTTTTTTTTTTCCCCCCCCCCCTCCTTCCTCCTTCTCCCCCCCCCCCCCCCCCCCCCCCCCCCCCCAACCTTTTTCCCTTTTACCCCCACTTTCCCTCCCTCTTTTTTAAATTATTTCTCCTCGCGTGGTTATATACCCTAAGAAACTAATTTATATTTTCAGCTTATTTGGCCAGCACGATACCATCATGTGCTGTACTCAATACAGCATGGTAGTTTATTAAACTCCTCGTCACAGTGAATGGCGGACGGCAAGATACTTGGGATGATTCTAGTAATTTAGTTGTCACATCGTTTTCCGCTGGGAGGTGCCCGGCTCCGGTAAGGCTTCCGAAGCGGATGCCACCCGCGCGGATTATCGAATTTAACGACTCATTGCCACGGCAATGGGTCGAGCGAGAAAATTTGCAAGACTTTGCAGCCCTTCTTTCTGGTTTGTAGATGAGCAAGCGCAGACGATAAGTTGCGAGCCAGACGCGCAATCGCGAGAAAATGGACGAGATAGAAAAAATCTTCGTAACAGGAGAGCGAAAAACACAAAGGAACGTGCCGCTCAATCGAACTTGGAAATCCCAATGAAATCATTTTGGTTCGAATCGTGTGCATTGATAGCATTGCCTACAGAGAAGCGAGGCACGAGAATGCAGTACGAAGCAAATTTCATAAGAGAGGACGGGCTTCAGTTATAAAACCAGACAGCAGAACAAAGCAAAATAAATTTGCAACTGAGAGGGGAGACTATGGCTGTCTTAAACATGGAATGAGACCTAATGAAATAAAAAGAAGAAGACAATTTGAACCATTTGTCAACCGTTTTTTGAGCACCCGGAAAGGGAAAACCATATTTTCAACCGGTTCATATGCAGATTTGTATGGGAGCAAAAGTAGGTAATTTCTAAGTAAAAAGTTGATCCACTATTAGTATAAGTACTTAATTGAAAATGTAATCAAAAATATTTGTAAGTTTTCCTGATCAAGCGGTGTATAAATGAAGTCATTCTGTTCAGTCAAAGAGTTATTAGCGTTCAAAAACCTTTCACTTTTGCGTAACGCTCTCATTTTTCAAAATTTTGAAATTACACCCGGTATAGAAAAGAGAAACGTAGTCCTACGTTTAAAAGGGGCCTGGGAAATATTATTTGGAGAAGATTTTCTCAAATAATAGTTCTCTTCGAATCGTGTCTGCTTATCAAGGTTGGTAGTGAGACTCCCTGGTGGGAGATTCTTTTCTCAGGAATTCATCGCATCTCTTCGCACTTCCATATCTTTCTAACAATTCAAGCGTCATCTTTCAGCATAAGTCCAAGATGTGGCGAAAAAGCTAAGTACTTCGGCGACTAATGTTATTCGTGCCAAGGAAAGATTGGGCCTACAGACTCGTCGGAAGCAGGAGCAGCCAAAACGAAGCACCAAACAGGCTAAATCTGTGAAACCAAGGGCTCAAAAGCTGTACGACAAACTGCTTACCAAAAAATCATGGGCGATGAAACCTACATAAAACTCTGACGGGACCACAGTGAAGGATTATCTGAAAAAAATGTTGCTATCCTTGATCAAACAGCATAACAAGCCTACAAGCTTTTGGCCTGATCTTGCTTTCTGCCATTACTCTAAGTATGCGCTAGAGTCGTACAAAAGGAACTATGTCGTATTTGTACCATAGGAGATGAATCCACCAAACTGCCCAGAGATTCGAAACTTTCTGGGCCCAGAGATCAAAACTTGCTGAGCTTTGACAAAAGCAAAGCTGAGAAATCTCCTGAAAACCAGCGGAAAGTGTGAAAAATTTAAGAAAAATTGGCCAAAAGTGCTGAAAACGGTAGGAGAAAGCACTGTGCAGAAGTTTATGAGTAGTGTTAAGGGAAAAGTTAGAGAACTTGCCTACCCTACGAAAAATCAAGTTGAAATGAAGATGGAAAGAAAATATTGTTATTTACTATGTTTGAGAATAAAAAAATCAAAAATCAAAGTATGGTCTTTTTTATTTGAGAAAGAAAGTGTATTTACATATTTCGGAATAATCTATAGTTTTCTAGCGATAGTTTGAAAAAGAGTCAGTTTTTTATGTATATTTTTTTTAAAAGGGATCAATTGACAACAATAACAATAACAATCGTTCTACTAAACGGCTGAAGATTCTGGTCAAAGAAATCTTCCCGACGAAGTGGAACGTGCGGAAGCATGCCAACCCTCCCAACGTGCCACAGCTCCGCCCAATCGAAAAGTTCTGGGTCAATTTGAAGAGGAGAGTATATTCTAATAATTTAGTGGCCAAAACGACAAATGATTTGATCTAAAAGGTGACCAAGGAACTGAAGAATATGCCCACAAGTTTATTTTTGTCACCTTTGTCCAAAGTTCCGGCTAACTGCCGCAAGGCAGGAATTAAAGTATTTTTGTGAAGTTTTTAATTTCTTAATATATGAAATGCAATTTGGTTTGTTAAATTATCTTTTTCTGTTCTTGTTTACCATCCATCCGAAAATAGTCGTTTATTTGGAATGCGCGCATTATGCAGTTAAGTATGATGTATGTATGATATGCACTACAACCCATTGTAGCACGGAAACTAAGTCCGACAGCAATCGGCTCTCCTCTCTGTTAGACTTGATCAAGCTTTAATAACCACTGATTATCCTAATCATGCCGTTGTATGAAGGGCCAAAAAGGGGTTGGGTGGATCGATATGCAACATCACTTATACGTTTCCACAGGGATATAAAGAATCTCCTTCCAACAACAAGACTGAACAATTGGTCAAAAGAGCAAGCTATCTAACATGAGAATGCCCCAATGGGCGGGGAGAAGAGCCCGCCCTCTATTCACAAACTGTTAGCAATGGGGAGTTGGCATTCCCACTCTCCCCATCCAGAGTGCTTCAATCGGGTGCCCTGATGGTCCCTCCCATTCCCATGAATATAATGGTGTATTTATTTATGTAAATGAAAAATACTACAAGCATTTGTATCTATAATATATGATCTTCATTATCCTGAAATGCAAAAAAATTGTAAAGTGCTAAAGTGTAGAAATCTGTGTTTCGCGCTTAAGCAAGTTTTCGTTCGTTTTCAGCGATAGCATCATTTCACCACAATCTTAATTTGAGGTATCCTGAAAAAGTTTGTATAATAGATTATAATAGCTTTATTGAAATTTTACAAAACTTTACAATTTATACATTTTAATTTACTGTTGCCATGGTCACTATTTGCTACTTGATGCTGATTTTATAACAGCAATCCGCTTTTATTTTTGCTGACCTTATAGTTATTGTTACTGAGTTAGGCAAGGGAAGATTTAACTGGAAGGGAGTTAAAGATAAATGGGCAAAAAAACAATAAGTAATCTTTGAAAAATCTATGAAGTAAAATAAATAAAACAATATTACCAAACATAATGATATTGTAAGTTATGATGAAGTAATGACAAGGATTGAAATGTAAAATCAAACACTAGCCAAATGGCATGCAGCGCTGCATGAATCAGATCAGCTCAGAATTGGTAAACAGTCCATTTGCAAACCGGAAGTGAAAAATACATTCAGCAATAAGTGCAAAAGCCTACCACAGATTCCGTAATTTTCAAAAGCCTACCACAGATGTAGTTTTCTGCGTTATATACTGGACAAATATGGAATGCTAGGTGTCATAAATTGAAGGTATATTTCGTGTTTAAGTCAGATACCGTTAAATCAGGTTTGTTGTATGAAAATGTTAAGGTCATGATATGATGGAAATAATACGATGTTGTAACGAAATACTAGATAATGTGCATATAATAATTAAATGCCGTTATTTGCCTCTTCCGCTGCGATGTTAGATGATTGAAACTCTAAAATAGCGAAAATTCCAACGTGATATAATGAAATAAAGTTGATAACCTGGCAGCCTAGCAAAATAGCAAAGAATATGAATATGACTACTGCCCAAAAACGGAAACTCAATAAATCCAAAATGAAAAAAATTAAAAATAAATGACAGGAAATTCTTCGATAACTCTTTTTTCCTACTGGGCCCCTAAATGACTCTCCACGTAAAATAGAAAATGTAGGATGACTCTGTAAAATAGAAAATGTAGGATCATAAACAACTATATTTGTAAAGTCTGCATGTCTGCGGATCCCGTTGCAATTGTACACGGACTTGCATTATCATAGCCACGGGGGAAGAAAACAATTCAAAACCATTACACAATACCTGGGAATTCTATTGATGATCTGAAATTATATACCGTATAAAGAATACTTCCATTTTTCGTGGTAGGGTAAGATTTCAGCATGCTACTTTACCGGGGTCACGCTGCCTACATCGCCTTGGTGCGGCTGCCACCTAATGTATAGTTGACGCAATACAGCGTTTCTTACTCAACCGCTGGATGCCAGGACAGACGCTGTTTGAGCCGCACCTCCTTGGTAGAGAGACGCTCGGCACGCACCTCCTCAATCTATCTGCAGTCAGAATCTAGGCTGCACTACCAGCTAAGTACGCAACCCTTAGCTGGCGGTCTTTGTCATCTCTTGACCCGTAGAAGCATGAGGTAGGAACTTGTGAGGACCATAGCTATGTTGCGGGGACGCACGCTCCATCCCAGATGTCTACTCACCATTTTGCAGCCCGCGCGCATTATGCAGTTAAGTTAGAAAAATTCCGATCAAACCAAATCTTCAACTGGGAAATTATAATTGGTTGTCCTTATAAGGATGGATTTCAGATGGTGAAAATGGTCTGTTATTGAATTAAAGCCTTTTTCTCGGTCTTCTTTGAAAGCAGGTCGTTTCACTTCCCATTGTTGCACCCTACCAGCTGGATGCAAATCCACTGCTGGCTGTTCATGACCCATTCACATCTTTGATACGGTTGTCCGACAATGAATCAGCCAACTATTAGCGTCACGTTAGCATCAGTTATAAGCTTCGGTTCAATTTTCGTCATTTGCTTCTAGAATCTACCTCACAAGCACAATCACATATAGAAAATATTTTCAAATAATTGTTTAACTAACGCGTGCTTTAAAAACCGGGGCTGATTTAATCGATTTTTCATGCGATTACACTGCCACCTGGTGGTGAATCCACCTATTCATCGCCAATCGTAGTAACCCTGTAATATACAGAAAAAGAAATATTCCATGAATTTGTGTCATATCTAGCATACCCTTTATATGCATTAGATAACGCTGAAAATTAAATGTTTCTTCCAAACTGTGCAGGTGCTGTTCTAATGGGACGTTGGGTTGGCGTATGTGAGTAAGTATGTCAGAACATTCTATGAAAATTAGGAAATTCTATTGTACACTCTTCAGAAAGGTTTAAATGATGATACGGCCTTGAGTTGAAAGCCCTTCTCCAGCCCTTCTCAACCAGTTGTTGGCAACGAATTACCTCTGGCAGTTTTATGTTTTTTTTTCTTATTTATAAA
Source organism: Aedes koreicus (assembly GCA_024533555.2). Classification (NCBI taxonomy): domain Eukaryota; kingdom Metazoa; phylum Arthropoda; class Insecta; order Diptera; family Culicidae; genus Aedes; species Aedes koreicus. The sequence continues at coordinate 357,468 of JAHHFK020001754.1, read as the reverse complement.
ATTCTTAATACTTAAGTAAATAAAATGTCGTAAAAACCTCTAGTTGAAAAGCGCAAAAATCTAAAAAATAAACCAATCGAGAAACGATCGAGTTATAAGCGTCCGAGGTTTCATTTTTTCGAAACGGTAGCCATTTGTGAATTGTACACAATGCTCAAGGTATGCAACGAAGAGAAAAATTAAATTGTTTTAGCCACCACTGGCTGCCAATTAGCAAGAACTTGGAAAGTAATGTCAGATAAATTCCAATCAAACAAACTCTCTCAAAATTGAATGTATCGTCCTGAAAAGGGCGGATTTGAAAATATCAGCATTTGAATTAAACTCTTCTCGGTCTTTTGAAGAAGTAGGTTATTACAGCCGTTACACGTTGCGCCTTACTAAAAGATGGCTACCAACAAGATCACACACACAAGCACCTTATTTCGCTTCCGCGTGGTTGCGTCCACGGGCTGGCAACCGACTGCCTAGTACACCACTGCATAATTAATGGCTGCCTAGCAACGGTTGCAACTGCCAGCTGCCAAATCTAACGTTGAAGCCTTGCCGCTCCGTACTGCTGAATGTAACTAGTGCACCCTCCAGGGTACATGCAATCGCAAGCTGCAAATCAATACTGGCCCGTTACCTCGCACAGCTCCACTACAACAACACGAATGAGAAAATTTGCGCAGGTGTACCCCTTTTATATCGTTCACTGCTGCACATTTGAAATCTGTGATAGAAAAGTACTGTGCATTTAGTAAATTTACTCTGAAAAATTGGCATTATAAGACAACACCTTTTATTTTCGTTATTTTCAATTGTTTGACATTGTTAACGGATAATTTTTGATAGTTGAGTTGATACACGGAAAAATTTCCAACCGATTGATATAAATATCTTGTAAATCTATAGAGCATTTATGAAGTCAGGAGCGTTTAATTTGTAACAATATTTCGTGAAGGTCGCTTATTTTTAAATTTTCAATTGACACCCTACCCTTGCCGTAAGACGTATTCTACGTCAAAAATTGGCAGCGTTATCGGTTGACCTGCAGCAGCCATGGTGAAAATCGTCAGCAACTACGCTCGAAAATGTGTTCGTACTGCCAGCTCTACCCCGGAGCGCGTAAGTTGGACATCGTGAGGCAGCTCATGACACTTTATGCCGGATCGCCAATTTGGCATTTACACCATTCTCTCCGTTTTGAAAAAGGTGAGAGCGTCGAACGGGTACCTGGCTCCGGACGCCCTAAAACGTTCCTCGACTGTAAAGGGTAGCAGAAGCTGAAGAAGAAGACTGAGGGCAAGAGGTTAGTGTAACCGACCAAAAGATGAAGAAGTACCTGTGCAAAATGGACATTGTTATGCGCAAACGTCAGTCGAGGTCACCCGTGTCTGAGCAGCAGGTAACCCAGAAGGGGCGGCTGAAAATGCTGGTGAAAACATCTTTCTAGCGTAGCGCGCCATAAAGCCGGTCATAAAAGATGACGAGACCTATTTGACGCTTGACGGCAACGACTGGCAGAGGACCTTTACGCCCTTCACTAAGGAGTTAATCGTTAACGTCAACTTTATTCCCCACACCAAGTTCCCGCAAAAGGCCCTTTTGTGGCTGACAATCAGCGTGAAGGTAATGTCCAAGCCGCTGTTCTTTAATACGGATCTTGCGGCGAACGAGGAGATTTACAATGCGAAGGGCCAGCCGAACGATGCCACCTTCATCAAGAAAGAGGATGTGTTCTTTTGGCTGGACTTGGCCTTGGTCCATAATGCCGAGAGATAATTGAAGGAGATGGACCTGCTAAAGATAAACGTTGTTCCAAAGACCGCCAACCCTCCCAACGCTCCCGGCAGAAATATTTTTGGCGAATTTCAAACAAAGCTTCTACTCTAATAATTTGGTGGTCAAAGCGGAGGAGCAGCTGATCTCGAAGGCAACGAAAAGGCTGAAAAACATGTCACCATGTAGTCTTTTCCGACAATTTTTTTTAAAGCTGCCTGGCAAAACGTTGACGCATTTTTGTAGAATTAATAAACTGAAGATTTGAGAGTGATTTGTTCTATTTAATTGAGTTTTTTAGCCATAAAAAACCGACAATGAGTTCATTTTTCTAACGCATACGAAAGGAATTCGTCATCTTTAAATCGGTGGTAGACATCAATTCTCGCATTTACTTTTAAAGCCTGTACCGCTGATCTTGCTATTCCGGAAGCTGCATTTTGGTTTAAGAATTCACTAATACTTATAAAGCGTGCATTAAAAATAAGCGAATAAATGTTCGAATTTTTCATGGCTTGTTCACCGTCCAGTAGTCAATATATACTAGTTGCCTATATATTGTGGAAATTTGAAAACTCCGTCAGTTTGTTTACGGCAGCTATGGTGAGAACAGTGAAACAACTTCGATCTATGGTTTGTTCGTACCACCTGCTCCATCTGGGCCTAAAAAAGTCGGCCATCGTGGCCCACTTCGTGTCGGCCAGATACAATTGCGGAAACTTTTACCGTCTGCCCGTTTTAAGCGACTGGAGGGTTCAACAGAAACTCAAACAGAAGACGGAAAGCAAGGTGGCACTTCTTTCCGTGCGTTGGGCCGGGAGGTCGGTGCGACCGGTCAAACGGTCAAGAAGTATTTGGCCAAAATTGATATTCATATGTGGAAGCGTCAGTCCAAGCCAGCCATGTCAGAGGACCAAGTGGAAACCCAGAAATAATGGCTGAAGTTCTGGTCAAAGAGATTTTTTCCGGGGAAACGGAACGTGGTGGTTGTTATGGACGACGAGACGTACCTCACGTTGGACGGCAACGATTGGCAAGGCAAAGGCTATTTCACCATCCAGTCAAAAGAAATTAGCAGCGGTGTGAAGTACATAGCCCACACAAAGTGGCTCACAGTCAGTGAAAAGGGGATGTCACGTTTCCTCTTTTTTTGTAAGGGCTGGCAGTGAACGGCAAGATCTACAGTACGAAGTGCCTCCCAGAAGTTTAAAACGTTAAAAAGTACCACAAGGATGACGACGTGGTGTTTTGGCCAGATCTAGCGTCGGCCCACTCAAAGTGGGCGCTGGAGAAAATAAATCGGTTCGGCATTCTGGTGGTACCCAAGCATGTCAACGCTCCCAACGTTCCCCAGCTCCGCCCAATCGAGAAGTTCTGGGTCAATTTGAACAGGAGAGTATATTCAAATAATTTCGGGGCATAAACAACGGATGATTTAATCAAAAAGGCGACCAAGGTACTGAAGAATATGCCTACAAGTTTCTTTTTATCACCTATGTCCAAACTTCCGGCTAACCGCCGCAATTCAGCGCGGCAGGAAGTAGAAGTATTTTTGTGAAGTTTTTAATTTTTTAATGAATAAAATGCAATTTCGTGTGTTAAAATATCTTCTTCCGTTCTGTTCTACCATCCGTCCCGAAAATAGTCGCTTTTTTTAAAGCGCGCATTAGTTAATTGCAATATCAAGTCATGTCTTTCCGGAAATTCCCAATTTGTTAGACTGTAAGCCTTCAGAATTGGTTACAGTTTTAAAGCCTTTCGTTGATTTTTTATTTGGTTCACTGCTCATTGCGGAATCTATGGAAAACATTACATTGACTGTGAATGCCATGAAAAAATGTTTAAAAAAATCTTTAGGTCTTCCTTCAATTTAGACGGTGGTCACGTACAACGCCTCAACGAACGAATAATTCCGACTATGCGTGGTTTTAACATCCTTTCCTGAAGCTGAGATTACTGTCAATACCACCCTCACCATCTTTGTTTTTGCTTCGAACATTCGTTAGGCATTACATGAGTTTCAGACAAAGACTAAACACACGCACCAACGAGTGATCTGGTTGAGTAAAAACTCTCAAAAAACTGACATGTTTTCACGTACGAGTTGTTCGGAGTCTCTAAGTTGTTGATGAATTGAATTTCAACCAGTGAAGCAAGCCTTGAGTAGTGAGGATGCAAAGGTCGTGATAACATAGCGGACTGCTAGGATGATTGTGCATTTTTAAGGTGGAAACAGTTGTCATTAATTCCGAAGAATTCAAAAGCAGTTCTATGATAGAACTCTATCGGCTCTATCGTTGAAAATTAATACTGTCAGGGGCTATTCATAAACCACGTAGACTTTTCTGGGGGGACCCAAAGTCTACGCTCCATACAATATTTCAAAAAAATATGATGGGGGTGGGGGGGGGCTTATTGGTTTCTGTGATTTTCAGAAATGAGTCTACGTGGTTTATGAACCAGCCCTCATTGTATTCAATTTAGTTTTAACTCACCAACCGGAATGCATTGAACACATTTTCGTCAATAGTAATTTGATATTATAGATTAAAACTGCTTTGCATTCTAAAAAAAAAATATTAATCTGTGGATTTTCTACACCTGCAAAATTCGATAATAGGGTATGTGTCCCTTGACTCAGCCTAATATGCAACGAATGATTACATTTTGTATCATAACTCATAGAGTATGTTAGTTAAAAGCGATATTCAACTTTTTTACACTTAAAAAATAAAAATATAAAATATAGAAAAAATATAGTCTTCGCACGATTTTTTTTTCTTATTTTCTACTTTAAGCCGTTGCCAGCTGTATGCGCTCTACCCAACACAAAATTTCACAAAACAAATTATAATAAAACTGCTTGGAAACACTTAAGTGATTTCCACATATAATTTATCGATCATTCGATAATCAAAACGCGCCACAGATTTTGTTCCTTTGACTTGTGTTTACGTGAACCTTTTGAAAAACATACAATCAAAACTCAGACAGTATTATTGACAATTTTACCAAAAACAACATTTTTAATACGGTTTTCATACAACAGACCCTAGTTGGGAACATAGAAAATAATATGTTTCTAACATTGGGTCTTTAAATAGGCCGATGTAAAATAAGGAAAAAAAAAACATTGGGTCTACGGTTTTCTTCTTAAATCATTGTTATTTTACCTATATGAACAGTTAGTTTATAACGCGTGAATATATTCTGTACATCTTGGCTGCATTACTTGGTACATAGGTTCAATTTACCCAAATTTAATTCATACGAAGATCGTGTAGATAATTTACTGAAGGTGGCTGAAAAGTTAACGGAATAGCGAATTACGCGAAAGTGAACAACTATAAATTGATTAAAAATGCCTCAATTGCTTTGGAATAGATTCCATCATCATGATAGAAACATAATTTTATTGATTAACGCTGAATTAATTAAATATTTGGAACATAGGCCGAATGAAGGAGCTAGCGCAACATTATATACCGTTACCCTTGGTAAATTTTGGTAGGTAGGTAATTTTAGGAAACGTGTTGTGTTGAGCATAAGTTTCTTAAGGACACAGTTAATAGACTAAGTTTTTCCATACAATATGATCTACCAATTGGAATTTTCATGTGATGAATATTTTCATAACTTAGTATCTAATAAACGTGCCTTTTTCGAATTAACGTGATTTTCAGCATGTGGCTGGATCATCACGCCAGGAAGACGGCCAGTCCCCTACATATCAAACCCATCAACACATGGCTTGAGACCAACAGCTAATCTGCCCTTCCGAAAGAAAACGTGATCAGAGATTTTTCGTCTCAGAAAATACCGGCGGAGCCGATCTAAGGAATTATATAATGTATACAGCTTCTAATTTTCAATCTTTGTAGCTTCTCTCTCTATTGAATGTTTCAAATAACCCAGAATAAACAATGGTTACTCTGATTTAATCATAAATATGTCGGCAAAACATATTCTTTAGTGCTACTAACGTCATTTTATATGATTACGTACGTTTAGCATCAGCGCTATTCAATGTTTTTTAAATATCGTAGGAGAAGATATGATATAGGAACATCAGTTATTGATGAAGTCCAGAGGCCTTGAAAGGTCTACAAGGACTTGGATTGTCTGTGACCTTATGCATATTACTTTTCCAATGGGCTTCTTCTAGCGTGAGTTGGCCATAGTAAATAATCTACAAGCAAAATTAGACAATGCAATAGAGGATTGGGCTCATTTCGAAAGGCTTCGAGCATTTTCCGCTTTTCTCTAATATAAGAAGTTGTCTCATCCTCCCGTACGATGCTCAATTCACTGCTGCTGTTCTGCATGCACAGCGTGTATATTTTTTTCTTCTAATCTGCCAGGCTGGCGAAGTGCAGCCATGGACCGAATAGAATGGAGACAACTTCTGTATACATCCGAGGCCACCACAGCATCTGATTAGTGTAACGATAACAGTAAGGTAAATAAGGAAATTATGCACCCATGATGCACCCACGTAGTTCTGGCCTGATTTGGTATTTTGTCATTACGCCAAAGATGTTTTGGAATGGTATGAAGCGAATGGGGTCCATGTTTTACCAAAGAAGGCGAATCCAGCTGCCCGGATTAAGGCTCATTGAGCAATATTGGGCCGAAGAGAGAGCTCACGCAGTGCAAACAGCGAGCAACAACTATAAGACAACTATAGACAACAAGCCTTATTGTTTTCGAGTGGCATCAATTTCCCAAGCAACCAAAAGCTTGGACGAGGAGGTAATTTTTGGCCTAACCAGCTAAACGATGGATCGTCAATAGAAATTTATGTTTCTAACTATTTAAGTGATTAATAGAACTTTCAATTTCGCTTTTCATGCTTAAGCTTCTAACAGAATGTTTAGCAACTTCCGCAGTCAACTCTAAAAAGTTCGTTTACTCAGCTGAATGGAATAGTATGCAGCTCAAAAAGGAACTCGATTTGTTTAACTAAATAAAAACATAGAAAAAAAAAACCTTTATAAGTGCTAACGTTCAAAATTTTATGAGCATTTTAGGATGATAGTTCATTGCATTTGATTATTTTAAATTAATTTTTTAACTTGTGCTTACTACTAGCCTCGAACCCGTGTCCTCTTTGATGCAACTGTGGTTCATGTCACTACTTTATATCGAAAATACGGATTATCATTCGTCTTTTTCTGAATTTTGAAGTCTTTGGTTTGTATGTCCAGTACTCCATCACAACTTGAAAATCCACGGATTTATTACTCTATCAGAACTTAAAAGTTCACAGAAGCGGCACTCGGAACTTTTTCTGAACATCCACGGTTAAAAGTTCTGGACCATGAGAAAAATTTGGAAGTTCATGAAAAGTTTGTGTGCAACTTTTTAGAAGAAGTTTCATGTGAAAAAATACTGTGAGCCAAAATGCCTTGAAGGTTGATTGCTAATGAACCATAATACATACTCGCAAATTCAACATATAATAGACAAAGCTACCTCAAGTAAAACAATCTTCGTCAGCAACATTAAATGCTTCTTGAACCGTAATCATTGTGGCAAATGCTGAAGACAACGTCGTTCAGAGTGATCGACCTTCCGCTGCACGTTTTCGATGCGAGAATCTTTATATGGGAGTTTTATCCTTTTAGCGCTCGCGCTGTTGTACTTAGTACAACACATGTAGATTTCCCCTTACCATTTTGATACAGAAGTACCTAACGATGTAAAAAAATGTGTATTCCTCAAATAGCGCGGTAGAATGCGATATTCCGAGACGTGTCCACGTAAATAAAATACGCAGTGTATCAAGTTTGATATAATTGGTTCCAAATTGGTATATCTCGTAGTCCTGACCATCGACTTCTGTCTTCCACAAAGGGGTGCAGTAGATCAAGGCCTTTTCATTGATGAATATTAGTTAAGAATGTTATCACAACGCGGCGCTAGTGTGCAAGTAAATTTCATGAAAATGCTTTATCTTTAGATCCTGACCAAATGGATGGTTTCAGTCTTCGACAAAGTTGTTCAGAATTGTCTCAATGCGTGGTACTGGTGTGTAAGTGAATCTCCCGAAGATCCGTAACGCTGGTAGATCACCTTTTCGTGGTGCGTTACTGGGTTTCAGATCTACCACCGAACCCTTGTCCGAATTAGTTCTAACTAGGGAACATATTTGTTTTTGTAGTCAAAGGAACGTATATTAGTCCTTATTACATTTTATGACTTGTGAAAAGCGACAATACTCGCATTGACCCACCGGGGATGAGCTTGGAATAAGGAAAACATGATTTATCTTTCATTTCAAAAGTCTTCATTTATGCGAATTCTCATTTTCTATTTGATGTTCTATAGCTTGAAGTGGTTAGGACTAGGATTCTGATGCATTGTCAGTATCGGAGTCATTGTTTATGTTGTTTGCAATGAATCCGGTTTTGACTGATAAAGGGGCGCGCCTTTGAAGAGTGCTGTCACTCACAAAGGGTTTAAATAGCGGAAACTTTCAAAAAAATCGATTCATAGCCAACAAAACAAACAAAGACAACTGTAAGAAACAGCGAATACTTCATCATTTCTCAATAGTGATGAAGTAACTCGACATGCACTAAACAAAGGATACGGGATATACTACAATAGATCAAATTGCTGGTCGCAGTGGTTTATGTCCCGAACAGAGGAAAAAAAGAAAAAAAAATCTCCCGAATATACTATATCTTGGGATCCTGGCCATATAAACGTTCCTGTCTTGGATATAGTTGCTCCGTGGACTATGGCCTTTTCATTGGTGAATAATAGTTCAGTATTTTTTCGCAACGCGACGCTAGTGCACAAGTGAATTTCATGAACATAATGACCTTTTTATTCCAGTTCACATGAAAAGGTTCCTGTCTTCAATGAGTTTTTTCAGTAGTTCTGCACTATTAGTTTGATGGAAACCGTTCAGAATTTTCTCACTACGCGACGCCTTAGCCTACTGTACAATTTTCCAGAAACCTTCTTTGCTGAAAACTCCAAGTATGCAGCGTAAATATACATTTTATCTCCGATACTTTTCTTCTTCTGTAATGTTTATACTTTCTCTAGAATAAGAAGCGAGTTTGGGTGGAAACAGAGATATGAAAATTGAAGATTGAGAAGTATGCGAGCTGATGCAGAATGTAATAAATTTAATGTGCATATAGTCAGAATCCCAAGATAACGAAACATTTGTCTGGGTACCTGCACAGTTTGAAAGAAACATTTAATTTTCTGCGTTATCTAATACACATAAAAGATTTGCAGAAATTAATGGGATGTTGTGCTAATGTAATGATAATGTGTGATAGAATGTAATGTTAATTCATGTCAGATAACGCCTGAATCTAGTCTTTTATATGGGAGATTGCAAACATTGTTGTACGGCTTATGAAAGATTGCAAACAATTTCGCTATTTATCCTTCCTTTGGCTTGGAATCAAACAATACACAAAGAGGCTAAAAAATCTACCTCAGAAAATGTGAGAATGGGTAACAACCCGACCCACTAAAACACCATCCTTGTTCTTTGAGCCCTTGTCCTCCCCGGACTTACTTCGGGGAAGGGCTTCCAGTGCTCGTTGCGTGCATTTGAGATGATACCGATAAGAAGTAGCCGACTGTCATAAGTGCGCTCCCTCTCAGTCTGTCTCTTCTTCGAACACGTGTTCACACCATCGACTCAGCTGATCCCAAGCGGTGAACCTAGCCTACTCCGGCGGAGAGCTCCCCCAACGGAGAGCTCCACGATGTTGGAAGTATCCCGTAAGCGTTTCAATTTCACTTCGTTCAGTTTTGTGGTCACTAGTTGTTTCTCACTCGTTGATCCTCTTGCCACTTTCGTTGTAGATCAAGCATGATATGCGCTATCGCCCCATTGACCGCCTTCCACGTGTTTTCGTCGTGGCTCATTCGGCGACTAACGGCGACCATTCCACTATGGACTGCCTCGAAACGTGGGCAGTAGAATAGCATATGTTCTGGTGCTTCCTTTGCATTGCGTCAGATAGTTAATCTCCCCATGTTTTCTGCCCGTCCACATGGTAACATTCGGGATTAATAATCGGCCATTCTCCGAGATGTCACACTCATTCTGCCACTAGGTCATCGTTTGTGTTCTTATAGTATTACGGATGTCTTTCGTACTACGTTGCATGCAGCATGCTGTGTCTTCTTCTAATGCGATACATGTAGGGATCATTTCAGCTATGACGCAGACTGCTTCTGACGAGATTGTCCTGTATTCGCTTGCAACTCGCGTGACCACAATATCCAACACTTAGATACGGAGCTGCGTCATAGGTGACAACGCTCGGAGTTGTCATCTATGACGCAGCTCCGTAACTAAGTGTTAGCGTCGAGACGTTCGCTATAAGACGTTGCTTGCTGTTCCTTGGTCTACTATTGTTTGGCATAATCTTTACCCTCGATGTCTTCTCACAGACATAATCAACGTGACTGTTGAAGTTCAGCCGGTCGTCGACCATCACGCCAAGTTACCTCAGTGCGCGCTTAGATTTCACTGTTCTATCGCTTCGATTGCTAGCATTTCGACCTCTTCTGCCATTTCTCCAGTAACCGTTAGGACTATGTTGTTGGAAAAGCCAACTACTCTAAAGCACCACCGTCCAAATGGCATCCACCGTAGATCTTCCTTTTCTAAAACTTAACTGCCTCCCTGTGAGTCCATGCGCTTTCCGTTTCCTTCGTCAGCCTGTTCAAGATGGTTTTCTCCAACGGTATGCCGCGTTTGTCCAACAGACATATGGGTCTGTAGGATCCAGGTTCTCCAGGCGGTTTTCTGGTATACCTGGTAATGAGGCCGCTGATAGAATTGCAAACCCAGGCCGTCGGGCTCAGCTGAAGGATATACCTAACCCCTACAGCGACGTTACCTACTGGGTGAAGCGGACCTTCCGATGCGTGCAGGACGAATCCTGGCATAACAATCGTGATGCGTTGCATAAAGAACTTGCGTCGCATAAAGATCAGAAGATTGTGACTCGGCTGACGATAGAACGTTCTCGACTCACTCACGGGTCTCGTCTTAACGGCAGTAAGGCCCACTGTCAAGGATGCGGAGTGGAGTTAGATGGTAATCATCTATTGGTGGAGTGCCCTGCTAGGGCACAATTAAGGATTGCAACGGAAGTTATAGGCTCAATACGCAAAGTATTGTATAACGACCGTAGTACAGAAATAGCTGTACTGAAGTATCTGAGGGCACTGGACTTATATGACCAAATATAAGCCAGCAAGTAGAGGTAAAACTTGAAAAGAAAAGGGTCTCCTGGCCACAGACACCATTTTCAAGCGGCCTGTAGACCGAGGGTCAACGATGTCATCGTTGTCGAAAGTCTCGTAGGTTAGACGAGCGAAAAAAGGAAAAAAGTCTGTTTAAATTGAGCGATGAGGTAACAGGGAGCACGCTATCGTGCTCAAGTGCTGCGGTCCTTATGCCGTATCGAATGAACTAAAACTTCCACAGCAGACGTACAGTTTAGAGGGACGTTAATGCATTAAAGCATAAAGCCAAGATATAGCATATTCGGGTGATTCCGTCACATACTAGTGCCACGCAGCAAGAACATTCTGAACTATTAGTTACCAATCAAAAGGTCGTGGCCCTCTGATCAACGTTTTGAAAACAGAAACGTTAATTTGAGTGAGAGCGAATCGTTTCCGTCTGAAAACAAAGAAACAACCTTTTTTTATGAACAGAATACCAACGTACAACATACTCAGAAAAAGCACAAGCACACTAGCGCCACGTAGCTAGAATTTTTTCCAGTAGGTCATCAATCGAGAGGTTTTGATTCCCTGAACAACATTTCGATGACAAAATCATTTCAAATGGACAAAATACCAGGGTATCCCTTAGTCAGGAAACTAGTTGCACACTAGCGCCACCTACTGAAAACATCCGGAACTACTGGTCACAAATCAAAAGGGACCTACTAAACAGCCTTGCTGAAGACTGATACCTTGTATTTGAGATGAATAAATTCTAAAATTGTACAAGAACACTAGCGCCACGTGGCAGACAAATTCGATCCTGATAGTCACCAATGACAAGGTCTTGACCCAATGAACACCTGCACCGAAGACAGAAACCTCTTTAATGGTCTAAATTCCAAGTTACAGCTTGGTCAGGAAACTCAATTGTACACCAGCACCGCGTAGCAGAAATATTGTTAACTGAAATGGTCATCAATAAAAAGGTCTTGTTCTACTTAAAACTTATCCGAAGACAACATGTTTCCAAATGATCAGGATCCTCAGGTATGGCACCTTCAGGAAATACATCGGTACACTAGCACCGCGTAGCGAGAAAATTTTGAACTGACCCACTGAACAACTTTGTCGAAGACAGATGTTACAAAAGGTGTTGCGAATGCTGAAAGGTTAAAGCTAATTGAAGTGATCGGTTTTATTGTCAACATAACATCATTCAACATTTGAACGAAGGAAAATTTGATCAGAATTAAATCCAAGGATAGTATCGATTTAAGCTTATCTGAAAAAATAACATACAGAACGAACCACGAGCCAAAGCAACTGAAAGGAGTACATGCTACAAATTATTTATTTTTTTATTACGTGAAGTACGTAATTAATTATAATGTGTTGAAAATAAAAATATCTTCTCATCAACATGAGACCCTAGGAGTGGACAGCATTTTTGCTAGAACCAGAGATGTAAAGAGAAAGTATTTATAGGTCCGTTAGAGTACGGCAGGCTGTGAAATTGAATAGAAGCAGTTGAAATTGAGCGGAGGGCTGTTTTTTTAAAGAGAAACTAAACCAACCCAGATCAATGTACCGTAATGTGCTAATGGCATCCTCAAATTAGATTCGAATAGCATCATCAAACTGGAGATATACCCGAGCAATGCTTATACCAAATTGATAACAAGTTCGAATATAAGATTATCATTCTTTGATCACTGAATATGTTATCATTCAGGCTGAAATAACAGCCAAAATAACAAAAAAAATATTCCTTGGATATCGGAATATTAACCCATTTTATTATCATTGAGTTCATTTTGATAACAAATTCTATGATGTAAACAATTTTCTTGAGATGATTTCAAATTATGGTATCAATATGATATCAAATTCATACACTAATTACTGAAGTAGTGCATTTTATGAGGAGCTCAATTTTATATTCATAAAATGCTGGTAATATTTATAGTTTCACATGCAAGTAGCAACGTCGTCAAAAATCGTCTTTAAAAATTGATAACAGGTGATAACAAAATTACCCAATATGATAATCAAATTTGTTATGCGATAACTGGTGAGTTCAAAATGATATCTGAGATGACAAAGCTTGTTACTTATTTGATACCAGTTTGTTATTTTACTTTGCTAGGGTAGTGAGCAAATGTTCAGTTGTACGGAGGATCCTGGTAGGGCCTCTAAATTCTGACTTATGCGTCATACGACGAGAGTCGTCTGCTAAAACTCAAGATCGGTTTGCCCTGCTAGTTGGACTATACAGCAGGATCCACCTTCAAGGATATCCAACACTTCCAAAACTTCCTTTCCAAATTCCTTATCCCACGATTTACGAAACTAAAAAAAAGAATAAATTTCTTTGTTAAAGCCGCATTTATAAAAGTTTAATTTAAACTTCTATTTAGCTCTCATGCAATAATTTAATTTTAACGTTTAATGTAGATTTCCGAAGTCTATTGTTGTGGCTTTAAAAACATTCCCTTCTCCACTCCCTCTACTATCTTGTTACGTCATACCTGCAGTGTGTATCCTGTACGTGAGTCCTTTTACTTCCACTTCCCCTTTCCCCTTTTCTTTCCCTACTAATATAAACTCTAGGCCCTTCTAATGTTGGTTGTGTTTTTGTGTGGGTACTTAGAAACCGGTTCAGGTACTTACAGGTTTCGCCAGTCACTTGTTACCTGATTTGCCCGCCACTAGGCATCTGACATGCTGAATACGACGCCTTCAACGTTCGCTGTTCGCTATCGTTGAAATGGGTATGCGCCGAAAAGCCGCACGCTGAATTTTGTCGGTAGACTACCAACTGCAGGGACCCTTCGGTATGCACGGAAGATGGACGAAGTTACTGATACGGCACCGGATGGAAGTTTCCTGTTTTCCTTCGATCGGCGATAATGAACCGATGGATTGTCACGGATATTGCTGAGTTAGTGGAATGTCGCCGTGGGGATCCAGATGTTTGTCCGGAAAGCTGTCGTGATGAGTTCACGGCACTCCTAACGTTAACTTCTTGCATCCGCGAGGCTGGAGACTCTTATCGGGACTGGTTGTGAATTCTTTTACCCGGGAAGTGAATCTAGACGATACGCTCTGGTGGTGGCAGATTTTCCCCAGACATATCACTCGAGGATTGTGGCAACCTCGCAGTGACGGGTGGTGCTCGCGAAGCCGAACTTTCTTTCTGCAATGACCACACACTCTGAAACTATTCTTAACGGCACGCAGCCGTGAGACGAAGAATAGCCACGGGGGAGTAGTCCCGCTTAAAACAATCAGTTTCAACTCTCCGACAATTCATTAAATTGATAGTGAAATAATCCAATTGTTTATTTCCATTTATACATTTCTAGCAAGTTCTGCTTGTCAGGTTAATCATCAAGAAAGTTCCACTGAACTTAATTTCAACCAAATGCGAACTTCTGAGCTCGTTTCTCAAGTAAACACCGAACAGAAAGTTGCTTAGGTAAGGGCCATGAGTTTTTTTTTTTTCCTTTTATTTTACATCGGCCTATTTCCTCACATGGTGACAATCACCGACGCCAGGAAGACAACTCCACCACCTGGACCCTACCTAACGACTCATGAATATGAGCTGGGACCAACGGCTTTACTTCCCCTTCCGAAGGAAGACGTGACCAGATTTTTTCGCCTCAGAAAAACCACCGACGTCGACTGGGATTGAACCCAGACCCACTAACTGGGGTGCCAAGTAGCAGTCACGCTTACCACTACACCACCGACGCCGGCTAACAGCCATGAGATGAGTCGCCTCATATTATAGTCGATAAACGCGTCAGTTTTTCCTATCCGGAGTTCAAGGGTTCGATTTCCAATACAATCGAATATTTTTTCGGTTGGGGCATTCCTTTAACTGCCCAGAAGCATTGAGCTGACCAAACATTATACGATTGGATGCTTTGGAATAACAAAGCCAGCCCTCAACTAAGAATTGTGGAAGGTCTTCAAAGAACACTCATTTGACAGAGAGAGCCCAGAGCCACTCATTTGACAGAGAGAGCAAACAGAGCCCAGTAGAAGAAGAAGACATTACTCACCGAAAAAGTAACCTTGTTTTCAAACAATAAATGAAGTGCAAGTTCTCAATTTTAATAAAAGCGTTGATTTACTAATTCATCAAATCTTGCACCTTTTGAGAGCCTCCAACTCCGATTGATTAATTGTTACTCTTATAATTAACATTAAAATACACCCACCACGTGCGTGTTCCAGCTTTCGATTTTAATTTGAACTAATTAAGTTTCCAGGCACTATGCAGTAAAACAGTTTCATAATAAGAAAAAAATGTGTTGAAGCAGATCAGACTTTCTTCAGCATTCCAGTTATTGGCAGCTACAAATATGGATAAACTCGTTTTGCCTAAATGAATCGATTGGTTGGTCAAAACCACGCCGAATCAAATCGATACCATTAAAACTACACAATCAAGTTGTAAAATAAACCACCGCAGCTTACCAGTCTTTTGTCACACCTAATTCGTTTTCGATTTCGATTTCCCCGTCCGGCACACTATTGATCTGCTGGTTAGTTCGATGATTAGAATCCAAGAAAAAAAGCTGCACAATCCTCGTTCAGCATCCACGAACTTATTCCATTTAAGAGAGGTTGTGGTCGATTTTCTTCGGACACCACTACAATATGAGCACGTTTGGAAGATTTTCTTATTATTTCCTTTCACACACTCAGCACAGATAGAACAAGCCCTCGTCACACATGATTTTGGATAATTTGCTACGATTCTGTGTAGGTATTATTTTTCAAGCCATAACAGTGGATATCATACAATGGGAAAATTCCCAAATCATTCACACTTCACATCAATCAGCCCAGCAACTCTTTTGCACCTCTCAATGGATCTCCTTTTAAACTCACTGATATCAATTTCTTCGGATTCATTGAACTTTTCCCCCACGGTCACATCAGGAAAGCATAAAGCACATTCCTTCGATACTCCAGATTGTCACGCAACCATATGGATAAACGTCGTGGAAATGATAATGGAATTCCTCTGATTCACCACACACACACGATATGAAAATAGCAACAACACTGAAGCCCCTCTAACACCGAAAGTTCACATCCGACGCGTAATTTAACAATTGATGTCGAGGGAAACAAAAACTATTCAAAACACAGATCATGATCGTCGTCGCGTGTTGAGCGAGATGAGCGCGAAAGGTGAAAGAAATACAAACAATCTCACTTCCGAAACGATAATAGCTCTCCTTCAGACGCAGAACTGACAGAACTTTCAAAATCGAAACGAAAACAATGCACGCGAAGAGAACCGGCACCGTTGGCACGAAGAAGTATGGCCAAGAGCTTGAACGCGATGTTGTCGGACGCGCGAGACGAAGCATAATAGCGGCGCGTGGTGCTGCAGTTGTAAACAAAAGCGAAGTTGGGCTGATTCGAATGCAGCTCTCACTCGCGCCGCGGTCGTGCTCTTTCTCTTCTGGACTTTGGTTGGCCAGCTGCTAGTGCAAAAGCTTCGCGTCTAGAGTTCATTTTGACTTACAGTCGGCAATGAACAGAGCAGAGCTGAGCTTTTGATGATGAATTTTATTCGCTTAGAAGAGCTATCATGCAGTTTCGGAGTAATTTTTCGGATGATGAAATTGATTTAGATGCTGGAAGCACATTTGATTGATTGATTGAGATGGATTGTTTTTTTCTTCTGCCAATTAAAGGAGTGAAATAGTGTAGTATGTTGAATTCATTGTTCAAAGCCTTTTGTCGAATATTGAATTTGCTAACGATTTGTTCAAGTGTCACGAATAAGTTCCGCGAACAAACCAATTATCAACATGCCTCCAAGCCAATTGACCTTTCTGAAGAGGTTGTGACCGATTACCGAACACACTTTCATAAAAGTCAAGCCTTCATTTCTCCCTTTGTGGCTTTTTTCCGAGAAGAGTGTGGTCATTGTCTCTTTGAAGAGATGCTCTTTTGATAGTATTTCAGGTAGCAAGGTAGCTGATCCTACCTCCCTGCTTCGAAATAAAATTTCACCTCAACACTTTATCGAAGCGTTGCATGGGACACGCTGAAAAAAGAGCTTTGTTGATTTGCAGGGTTGTTACGAGAAATCTGAAAATAAATCCGCACCAAATCCGCGCAAGTTCAAAATTAAATCCGCGCCAAATCAGCGCCTTAATAAAGGGCGAACACGAAATTATTGCGACACATTCAACAGGGCATAACTTTTTTACCATTGGGTAAAAATCAACCAAATTTTGCACACTTTCTCATTGATGTGTATTGTTTACATGCTGTCAAAGTCGTGTTTTTCGATTCAACGAAAATGGAGGTGAACCAACGCGAGTCGAGAGAACAAATTCTTTCCAAACACCTGGAATTTCCTGACCTGTCGCACGGCAGTTGGGAAAATTGTTGAACATTCACCATTCAACCGTCTCCAGAGTGTTGAAGCGGTTCCAGGAGCGGTTGACGTTGGACCACGGCAAAGGAGCTGGAAGAAATCCAGGACCGGAGAACAAAAAGACGGAAGGAAAGGTGAAGCGGATGATTAAAGCAAATCCCAACGTCTCAAGCCGTGATTTGGCTAAAAAGATCGGCATGTCGCAGAGCTACGTCCAGAATGCAAAGAAGAGAGCTGGACTACATACATACAAGGTACAGAACTTCCCAAACCGCGATGAGCGGCAACAATCGACGGCTAAAACTCGGGCACGGAAGCTCTACGAGAAGATGCTGACAAAATATGGCTGCTGTGTGATGGACGACGAAACGTATATAAAAGCCGATTTTAAGCAAATTCCGGGGTTGGAGTTTTTCACCGGCAAGAGCAAGTTCTATGTGGACGACAAATTTAAGAAGAAGAAAATGTCGAAGTTCGCCTCCAAATATCTCATTTGGCAGGCCATCTGCTCTTGCGGACTGAGGAGTGAGCCTTTCGTGACAAAAAGGGCACAGTAAATGGCGAGATCTACAAATCTGAGTGCCTCGAGAAGCGCCTTTTGGCGTTCTTGCAGCAGCACGACGAAGTTCCGCTATTTTGGCCAGATTTGGCATCATGCCACTATTCTAAAAGTGTCCTGGAGTGGTATGAGGCCAATTCTGTCCATTTTGTTCCAAAGGACATGAATCCGCCAAACTCTCCGGAGCTGCGCCCGGTGGAGCAGTACTGGGCAATGATGAAGCGGGAACTTCGGAAGAGCAAGAAGACAGTCAAAGACGAGAAGGACATGTTAAGAAAATAGAAAAAAAAAACTGAGAAACTGGTACCGGATGACACTGTAAAGACTTTGATGGAGGGCATCAAGAGAAAATGCGTTCAATTTTACACTCAAGGCTCCATCGATTAACTTTTCTTTTGATTTTTGAAGTAAATATATGTATAAAACTACCCTACAATTTTGGTTTGATTCTAAACATTATAAGAAAATTGGCATGACATTTTCGGTGTCGCAATAATTTCGTGTTCGCCCTTTATCAAATCCACACGCGAACTTTCGAAGACTAACCAAGCATCAAATATATAGAGTGGAAAACGGCTTCATCAGTAGGAGAACCTTATTCAAACACGGCGTATACAGTAACATGTAACGCTCATTTTTGGCAGGATGATGTTTCATATAAAAAAGTAAAATTTTGATTAATTTTCTTCCGAAAAACCCCGCGATTGGAACAGGGCCCCGAGGGGCTGAAGCCGTTCCCCACCCCAAGGTTTTCTCCGTTTTTAAGCCAATCAGATGCATTGTTCAGAACAGTGATTTAGACAATGATTTTATTAGGGCCTAACTGATAAACGTAAACAATGGCTTCTTTTGCAAATTTCTCGTGTTACAAAGTTTACCGATGTAAACAACCAATTCTATCGGATAGAAGAGCTCTTATTCTTCGAAATTATCATGGAGGCTTAACGAGGCGTGGTTTCAATGCCACGAAATTCATGGAAGAAGTTATTGTTTACGTTTGTCAGTTAGGCCCTAATGAAAAATCTATGTTGGTTTAATCAAAAACCTCAGCGTGAAATAAAACCTGTAAAGAGGGAAACATAACCCTAATAAAACTCATATTGAAAATACGAGATAATCTATTGTAAATATACAGTGAAATGAATGATTGATACAATAGATTCTATTTCTTTCAACGATAAAATAACAATCAAAATTATTGTTTTCCACTATAGAATTGGGGATGGCAATTTAACAATCTAAATGGACGTTTGTTATGTATCAAACACAAAAAAAATTTCATATATCCACCAAAACATCATTTTTTTTTTTTTTTTAAAAATTACTACAACAATATTCCCCACAAAAAATATAATTAACAAAAAAAAACACAAGTTTGTTTCCCACCAACAACAAAATAATTATTTATTTTTTTTTATTATAACCCCATTTTTTTTTTTTACGGACACCAAAAGCCACCAAAAAAACCCCCCCCCAAACCCCAAAAAAACCACCACCAACACCCCAAAGCCAAAGATATGATCCCCGCTCCCCCACAGCACCTCTGAAGGCGCACCGGATGTACAGGGTGCGGCAGAAAATAATGCGAAAATGTTCAAACTTGAGTATTGGGTTAATTCGTGTAGCTAGTGACTAATTTCTGTCGAAAGTGTATTTGTTTATGTTTACTTTCAAGTGCTGCATCCAAACATTCTATTTGTTTTATTGCAACTTCGTCAAAATGTTCACGAAAGAAGTGATCACCAGTTTGCTGCTCGCCCAGAAGAAGCCGAAAGAGATTGCCAAGGTGGTAGGGTGCCATTTGGCAACAGTTTACCGCATAGAAAAGTCCCTGCAAGATGGTCCTAAGCAGCGGAAGCCGGGAAGCGGACGTCCGCGCTTTGCACGCACGCCGAACGTGATCAAATCGGTCCGTGCAAAAATTGCTCGCAACCCGGTGCATTCCATACGAAAACTTGCAAAGGAAGCCAATGTTTCGGAGAAATCTATGCGGAGAATCATCAAAGAAGACCTGCATGCATCTTCCAGAGCCAGAGTGAAACGCCACTTGATTACGGACCGGGTCAAGGAACTACGAGTGACTCGTTCCAAGAGATTGCTTTCCTTGTAGAAGAAGGAAAAAATGATAATCCTGTTCTCCAACGAAAAGCTTTTCAGCATCGATGCTGTGGCCAACAGCCGCACGGACCGGTTCATTTCACCGCAGCAAATGGAGAACGTTCCGGAAAAAGTGAAATTCAAGTTTCAAACCAAACATCCGGCTGGTGTCATGATGTTTGGCTTGGTGGCGTCCAACGGTTTGAAAATGCCGCCTGTTTTCATTGATGCTGGAGTTAAAATCAATACCAAAGTGAATACCGGTATTTTAAAGGACCAAGTGCTTCCCTGCGTGAAGGGCAACTTCTCCGAGGACCAAAACGTTGCTCTACAGCAGGATGGAGCGCCGTGTCACACGTCCAATCGAACCCAACAATGGTTGAACGATAACATGAAATTTTGGCTGAATGATTTGTGGCCCCCTAGCAGTCCAGATCTTAATCCGTTGGATTATTCGATTTGGGCATATGTTGAAGCACACCGGCAAAACATCACACCCTAGAGTGAAAACCTTGAAGTCAACCATAACACGCACATGGCAGTCAATGTCGGAGGACTACGTCCGAAAGGCATGCTCTGGCTTCCGGCGTCGGTTCGAGGATGTTATTAATAAAAATTGAGGACACATTGAATAAATTTGATAAAAAGAACTTTATAAAAATAACTGCACTCGAAAATGTTGATATTATTGCATGAATTAGTTGAAAATGGGATTTGAAAGAAATAGAACCAATTTTCGCATTATTTTCTGCCGCACCCTGTAGAGGGAGAGACACCCCCACAACACCACCAAAAAAAAAAAAAAAAAAAAAAAAACAAATCCACATTCGAAACACAACACAGCAGACAGCAGCACACCACCCCTGTTTTTTACTTCCCCCCCACCACAAAAAAAAACACCCTCCGGTCCAACCCCCGCCCACCAGAGCCACAAAATAAGATTTAAAACCATATGAAAGAATTTTTCTTGAAAATATTTTGCCACAACTATAACAATTTTTAAAAACTCTATCAAAACAAAGCACATTTCTTTTTTTAACTCTTTTTTTTTAAATAAAAAAGGGTTGAATTGAACCCCCCCCAGAACGAATTTTATGAAAAAATCCGCAAGAATTCCGTGAAAATCACGAAATCCGCATAATTCGTGAAAGCCGCGCTGCCGTAACAATCCTGGATTTGGGATTGATTTCTTATCTGTGTCAATGTTGCATTGTGTGCATAAATTATGCATATAGGGTACGGGACGGGTTTTAAGCAGTTTAGTCAGCACCTGAGACATTTGATGAAGCTGTATGTAACTTATAGTTAGAACTGCCAATATTCGGACATTAATCCATCTGCTTACGTCTGGTCTATCGGAACATACCTTCAGCAACGAGCATTAGGCTCAGAAAATTTCATAGCCATGGAATAAAGTTCCCAATTGCAGGGACTTCTTAAACGCATGCGGATTGCTTTCCGATTAAAAAAATGTTTTTTTCAGCTCCTCAATCTGTACATAAACTAACAATATTGTATGAGTGCGATTCATGTCGATTGCTACGATACAAACTCGTCTACTAACAGGTTATGAGACAGACCTACACAAACAAACTTTTAGTTTGTCATTGATCTTTAGATTGGCAATGTGTATTTCTTATTTCATTTACTCTCACGCAAATGTTAGCCAAAGCGACTGTGACGACAAACGGGATGCTTCGTTTAAAAACAAACAAATGCAAGAGACAGCAGGCTTCACGTTACATTACCGATGCGCTATATCCATGGTTAACAAAGAAGAGAGGAAACATTGGCTCTCTCAAAAGCAACAGTGATGCCATAGCTGCCGCTCAACAGCGAAGCATTATTTATCGTTGGGTACTATTGGACAGCTCCGAAACATATTTTTTATTGCAAATGATAGTGACAGATGATGGACAATATAATCATAAGCATAGATCAACCTCCAATGACTGGAAGAAACATGAAATAAATAGCAATTTCAGATCATCTAACTATGAAATAAATTAAAACTCAATTATCAACATCACATTCTGGCAACGAGCCTAAATGTGAGAGAGAGCTGATGAAGACATGTTCTCCGGGTACACGCGATCAAATGCAAAATGCGCAAAGGCCAAATTTAAGCGAACTTCTTCAGCAGATAGGAAACCGATGGTTTTCTAGATGATGTATTTGAAATCTTCAAAAAGACAGTAATAAATTGGTAATCAATCATAATTCATACATCGAATCATTGACCCAATAGATAAAGCTTATGATCGTATCATTAAAACTGAAATAATTTGGAAAATGTAGGAGTTATAGACCTATTTCCTAACAACTGATTAAAATAGTGACCCCTGATTAAGCCGTTCTCTACCCTACATGGAGCGTCACATAACACATCTCGACTCGCGTTTCAAAGCGAGCGACAATGAGAGAAAAACAATCGGCCTTATTGTTTCATATGATATGTTTTGTAGATAACAATAGAGAATAATCAGTTTGTATCGCCATTTTGTATAAACCAGAAAACGAGTGGTTTTATTTTGTTGTGAGCTCGACGAGCATCTACCAACTCATTTCCAATTTCGAATTTAACAGAATTTTACACGGATCACAGGAACACCATATTTTTCTCTGAGTATTAAGGGCTTACGCTGAAGCATTCTCGATGGCAGCCATTATCTTTAAATTTAAAATTGATATAACTCAAAATCCGTACTAGATATTGGATATTTAATCACATCACAATGTAACACATCGGTCAATAAGTCCCGGGCCTAAGTACGAAAACAACTTTTTTTTTTTGCCAAAATTCATTTATATTCATCAATATAATCTGTTTTAGAGTGATACAATCATTCCACCGTTTCTCTAGCTTTTCGATACCACCGGTGTAGAACGATTTATCGAGACCTTCAAAATATTCTTCAGTTTCAGCAAGCATTTGCTCATCTGAGCCAAATCTCTTTCCACGGAGCATCTTTTGACGTAGGACTACGTCTGTGTTTTCAATACTGGGGTACACGTTCGAATTGCGAAAATTTGGAGCGTCACGAAAAATATATAGGTTTTGAACGTTAATAACTAAGTCATTCCACGATTGATTTCCAAAATGTTTGCACCAATCGATCGGAACATTTTCTACGCTTCGATTTAAATATTTCAAACTATTGATTTGTAACATGCAACTAATAAAATTAACGCAAATATGAAGTGATGTCTTATAATATCGATTTTTCATAGTAAATTTACCAAATACACAATACTTTCCGCGCACAGACTTCATATTTAAGTAAGGAACGTCTCCTAGGCAGCAATGAATGTTATAAAACGGGTACACCTTCGCATTTTGATTTAGTTTTCCGGCGGTCGTGGAGCTGTGCACAGTAGGATCTGCAGATGGACGAGCAGTCGCTGCCCTGAGAGGTGTTGGTGCAGTTGGCTGTTGTTGCCGATGCTCCCGTCAACCTCGCTGCGAGAATGATGGCTGCTGAAGCCTACGAGTTGGCGGGAAAAAGCCGCCCGTGACAACGAGACAAGAATCAACTATCCCACGTCACCTGCGTATGGCTACCCGCAATGAACGATGAGATGAACCAAGAAAAGAAGAAAGTCCAAGTTCAATCGCGAACCATGTTTCTCCCCCGTCAACTAAATCCGTCCTTTTCAGGATGACCAAATCAATTTTCCAATTAAAGAGTTTATTTGAATTATGGAGAGTGTGAGCTGTTTAGTGGAATACCTGTAACTAGAAAATAAGAAGATTAATAAATTTATTCTTATTTGCAGATACGCGTATTTCGTCTACAATGGTGCAGACTTCTTCAGTGTCGTGTACTACGAGTATTAGTACACGACACTGAAGAAGTCTGCACATTGTAGATGTCTACCAAGATACATAAAGGTAGTTGGAATTAAATGGAAATTACTAATCATTCTTCTTATTTTCGAGTTTATTTGGTTAAAATTTTCTCTTGTGCTGTTTCAAATTACTTTCAATCACCGCGCCCCGGCTGAACATAGCATTAATTAAACGCCGCGTCCCGGAGTAAATGACAAAGAACGTTGAACAATCAACGAACGAAATTCTAGAACGAATAATTCGAACCGAACTGCGACACTTCAGACCGACCATGTGGTTGAGTTCGTTGTAGTTCCTAGTTGTGCATAACGGATTAGTTGCTGGTGATGGCAAGTAATAAAGACATATTTCTGTTAAGAAATTCATCCGTCTAGCGTGCAGTAATTAAAACTAATTATTGTGGCGCAATAACTGAATTTCATCCCCTTTGATGCAATTTGTATCACATTGCCTTCGTTGGTACCGGCTTCTTTCGTGCACTAGCATCCGACCCCTTTACCTGATAGCTCTTAGCAGAACATTTTAATTCACTCTTACGACAGTCGTTAAGCTGTGCAGTGGTCTTAGGATCACAGTTGGCGGCGGCGAGCAGTCGTTGCCCAGAGAGACGTTGTTGCAGTTGGCTGTTGTTGCCGATGCTTCCGTCAACCTCGCTGTGAGAAACATGGCTGCTGAAGCCTACGATTTGGCGAGAAAAAGCCGCCCGTGACAACGAGACAAGAATCAATCATCCCGCGAGATGAACCAAGAAAGAAAGCCCAAGTTCAATCGCGAACTGTTTCTCCCCCTTCAACTAAATCCGTCCTTTTCAGGACGACCAAATTAGTTTGCCAACTGAAGAGTTCGTTTGGATGATTTTTTTCTCTTGAGCTGTTTGAAATTTCCATTACCGCGCCCCGGCTGAACATGGCATTGCTTTAAACGCCGCGTCCCGGAGTAAATGGCAAAGCGCGTTGAACAGCCAATGAACCAACAGATCCATATTTTCTCCCTTTAAAGAGAGGCCCCGCACACCACCCCAAAATAAAAACCCCAAACATTTCCAAAAAAGAAAAATTAATTTTTTTTTGCCCTTTTCCACACTTAAATAAATTAACGGATGGCCCCTTATGGGAATTCGATTGCTGCGTAGTCCTACGTCAACTTTGCGTACAACCACATTGGGCTGTCCCTTATAGTTTTTGTCAGTTTATTTTCGTTATTCAAAGTGTTAACATCGAAGAGGAATAAAATATTTGGAGAAAGCAATAGTGGCTAGTCTTTCCTTTAACCATCCTTCCAGCAGAGTCATCATAGCAGCAGTCCACCCGAGAAGGAGCGATCCAGTCCTGCCGGTATTTACAGTCTGCCGGCAATCGAGTTGTTGCTTTGACGGACTTGTGGGACCCAATCCGCCCTTGTCAGGGCAAGAGAGTTAATTCGTTTTCCACAAGTGCCAGAGAAGAACACTCACCCACCCCGACGGCTACCTGCTTGAGCGACACCATCTCCTTTCCTGACGTGTCAGGACGTGTTCGTTTTTGTCGCAAGCGTGCAGGGAAGCAATTGCGTTCATCTTTTGGCGACCGGAACGGCCCCGACATTGGTCCATACGAACCGGATTGAACACCGACGCGAGCTTGGAGAGGATGCTAAAAGGAAACTAGCAAGTGTAAAGTTAAATTGAACAATAAGTGCAAGTGAAATTTGAACCGAACTAAAGACATTGAAGTGTAAAGGTGCAAAATAGTGATGCCTGTTGACCGCACACCGAAAAAGTCCGCCATGGATCCAGAGCAGTTGCAGTTGCTCAGAGAATCAGCGTGGACAAATTAAAGGGAAGGTGACAAAGATAGCCAATGTCCTTGGGAAGGCTGAAGACGATCCATCGCTTATCAGTGCGACGCTCCTGAAAGTGTACGGTCAAAAGTTGGAACGCCATTATACAGAGTACACCGAAGCCCATCGTGAAGTAATTGCTGTGATTCCAATGGCACAAATCGAGGAGCAAGACAACAAGTTGGACGAGTTTGATGTTTTGCACACGGAGGTGCTCGACCGGCTGGAGCGCTTGAAGGAGTATTTTTCCAAACCTACACCGTCGTCCACTGCAAGTGGAGGAGCAGTGGTTATGCAACATCATCCTCTCAAAGTGCCAATACCTTCTTTCGATGGCCGGTTGGACAACTGGCCCAAGTTTAAGGCCATGTTCGAAGACTTGGTGGTGAAGAGTGGTGATTCTGATGCCGTCAAGCTCCATTATCTTGACAAGGCTTTGGTGAGTGACGCAGCTGGTCTTATCAATGCCAAGATGATTCAAGACAACAACTTCAGTCAAGTTTGGAAGCAATTGAGGGACCAGTTCGAAAACCAGCGAGTCATCGTGGACAATCACATCGATAGACTAATCCAGCTGAAGCCGATGACGAAAGGCAGCTATAGGAACCTGTTGGAGCTGACGAAATCCTGTGAGCGTCATGTTGCAGCACTTGAGTACCAAGGCCTGGTAGTGGATAAGCTATCCGGCATCATCATCACGAAGTTGCTGACCTCTCGTTTGGACGATCACACGTTGCAGTTGTGGGAGCGGAAACAGAAACATGGTGAGCTACCTAAGTACGATGATACAATGTTGTTTCTAAAAGGTGAGTGCCAAATCCTTGAACGCTTCCAAAATTCTCGTCACCCTACGGTGCCGAATGAGCCTCAGTCCAAACATTCGAAACCTGTGAATCAGAAAGTTCATACTGTCACGTCCTCTAATATCGATATTCATTGCAAGATTTGCGATGAAAGCCACCGTCATTTTGAGTGTCCTCTGTTTGCCAAAATGTCTATCCCAGAACGTATAACCAAGGTGAAACAGTTGAGAATTTGCTTCAACTGCCTCCGACCGGGCCACTGTGCCAAGGATTGTTCTTCTAAGCGAAATTGTTCGACATGCCACAAGCGGCACCATTCCCTCCTCCATGAAGAGTTGCCTGCGAAAAAACCTGAGACCGAAACACCCCTTGTTACGAATAATTCGTCTAATGTTGCTGCCGAACCTCTTGCACTTTCTAACGTTTTTCCGTCGACCAGTACGAATTCGTCCTGTTCCTGCAATCATTCGCAAACAGCGAAAACCGTGATGTTGTTGACTGCTATCGTGAATATTGAGAGTGCTGATGGTCAACTGATTCCTTGCCGAGCTATGCTAGATAGTGGTTCCCAAGTTTGTTTCGTGTCTGAGTTTATCGCCAACCGTTTGATTAATCCCCGCGAGCCGACAAACGTGCCGATTACCGGCATAGGTGGAGCAAGAGTATATGCGAAAGAGAAACTGCGTGTTACGATTCAATCCAGATGTTCCGATTTTTCTATCGACATGGAATGCCTTGTGGTTCCAAAAGTAACCGGTATCATCCCATCCGTTAAAATTGATGTTTCTTCTTGGCCGATCCCTGCTGGAGTTCAATTGGCGGACCCTACATTCCACGTGCCGGATAAAATCGACATGCTGATTGGTGCCTCGAAGTTTTTTGCTCTGTTAAAGACTGGTCAGATTCACCTGGGCGATGGTTTTCCCGAACTACATGATACCCACCTGGGTTGGGTTTTCTCCGGAGAAGTCAACGACGATGTCGCTAAACCAGTTTTTGCTCATCCTGCTGCCGTAAGTGAGATAATGCGCCGACTCTGGGAAGTTGAGGATCTTTCGCAGTCTACGGAAGAGAACACGGAGGTAGATAAATGCGAGCAGCATTTTCGTTCTACGCATCAGCGGACGTCAATCGGACGATACATGGTTTCACTCCCTTTCCGAAAGGATACCGAGTTCCTGGCGAACCGTTCTGCTGCTCTCCGTCGTTTCTTGATGCTCGAGAGACGATTGAAAAGAGATCCCTTTATCCAAAAAAAAAAAAGCTCCACCTTAATCTCCTTCCCACACATCTTAAAACAACTGTATTCCGAGTTTGTTGCTGAATACGAAGCATTGGGTCATTGCAAGGAGATCGATAAATCCAATGATAGCAATTCCCAAGGATGCTACTATTTGCCACACCATGCGGTGCTGAGGCCAACCAGTTCGACGACAAAGCTGAGAGTGGTGTTCGATGCCTTCGCAAAGTCCAGACCATCGTATAAGTCACTTAATGAAGTGCTACAAGTCGGAGGTATGGTCCAAAGCGATTTGTTCACTTTTTTTCTACGGTCGGCTTGCTACGAAACGGAATCGCCAGATCTGCTGCCAGACGAAGAACTGCCTGAGCTAAAATCGGTAGCTTTTATTTCGGCTGTCGCGTACAATGTTGACAATCTTCCCGTTTTCACTAAGTTTAGCTCTTTTCGCAAGCTGCAAAGAGTAATCGCCTATGTAAAGCGTTTCACTTCAAACTGCAATATCAAGGATCCGAGTCTACGTAACCTGAAGTGTCACCTAACGGTTCCCGAGCTACAACAATCGGTTGGTTTGTTGAGAGTGGGTGGAAGATTACCTAACTCGCCAATACTGACTAGAACCAAACACCCGTACATTTTACCAAGGCACCCTATTGTCGATCCTTTAGTAAGAGCATACCATTTGGAGAATCTGCACGTTGGACCGTCGAGTTTGCTTGTGATAATTCGAGGACGTTTTTGGCGTACGGAAGGAAGATCTGCAGTAAGGAAAATCACAAGAAGTTGCGTAACCTGTTACCATGCCAAACCAACAAAGGCCAGTCAACTTATGAGTAATCTGACATCTTGCCGTGTGACTCTTGCTCATCCGTTCGAAGTGACTGGTGTGGATTATGCAGGCCCAGTGTTTGTCAAACAAGGACGAAGGAAACCTATCATCGAAAGGGCGTGCATCGCTGTGTTTGTGTGCAAGGTGACACGAGCCGTGCACTTGGAGCTAGTTTCGGACATGACAACAGAGGCATTCATTGCAGCATTGCAAAGGTTCACTAGCAGAAGGGGAGTGCCTCGAGAACTACATTCTGATAATGGCTCAAACTTCAGAGGTGCGAAAACGGAGTTGAACGATCTTTACAAATTGTTTCGGTCTCAATCTGACATCGCTAAAATCGAGGATTTTTGTATGCCAAAGGAAATCGCTTGGTACCTTATTCCACCTGAGCCACCTAACTTTGGCGGCCTATGGGAGGCGGCCGATAAAAGCGCCAATTATCATTTGAAACGCACCTTGAAAGACACAAAATTGGCTTTTGAGGAATACGTGACAGTATTGACACAGGTTGAGGCTATATTGAGTTCCCGGCCACTTTATTCTACCTCACCCGATGCCGACGATCCCGAAATACTTACCCCCGGTAATTTTTTGATTGGACGCCCACTTACTGCCATAACTGAGCCAAGTTATCAAGACGTTTCTACGAACCGTCTTAGCCGTTGGCAGTTTTTGCAACGACTCCGGGAAAACTTCTAGAAAAAGTGGAAAACCGATTATTTGCAAACCTTGCAACAACGCACTAAAAACCAAATTAGGAAGCTGAACTTAAAGCAAGGGATGATTGTGCTGCTCGAAGACCAAAACTTGCCACCAATGAGTTGGAAGTTGGGACGCATCGTTCGAATCTATCCGGGATCCGACGAACTGGTGCGTACAGTTGACGTTGAAGTAGGAGGCACTGTGTACAAACGACCAGCAACGAGAATCGCAATGCTACCCATCGAGGACAACCTTCATTTGTTGGATCAACGTTCCGAGAATTCTTCTCAGCCCGGGGGTGAATGTTCACGCCCAAACGCGAACGACAACAGCAGCAGCCATTAGCAACCACGTGATCGATTAGTGATTCTTCATCATGCATTGGCGCAGTTAGCGGTAGGTAGCGACTCACGTGATCGACATTTTTTCATCGTGCATGCTTTCCATGCGTGCTGCAACCAACAACCGACGAGGCGGAGCTAAGGTGTCGGACAGCCGGTTCCAACGCAATAAATTTAAGTATAAAAGTGGCGCAGCCCACAGAATTTTTGTCAGTTTATTTTCGTTATTCAAAGTGTAAAGATCGAAGAGGAATAAAATATTTGGAGAAAGCAATAGTGGCTAGTCTTTCCTTTAACCATCCTTCCAGCCGAGTCATAGTAGCAGTCCACCCGAGAAGGAGCGATCCAGTCCTGCCGGTATTTACAGTCTGCCGGCAATCGAGTTGTTGCTTTGACGGACTTGTGGAACCCAATCCGCCCTTGTCAGGGCAAGAGAGTTAATTCGCTTTCCACAAGTGCCCGAGAAGAACACTCACCCACCCCGACGGCTACCTGCTTGAGCGACACCATCTCCTTTCCTGACGTGTCAGGACGTGTTCGTTTTTGTCGCAAGCGTGCAGGGAAGCAATTGCGTTCATCTTTTGGCGACCGGATCGGCCCCGACAGTTTTTTTTCTTCTTAATTCCCCCCCCCCCCCCCCCACTCACCCGCCCCAAAAGCACACTTAACACCAAATAAACCACCACATCCCCAACATCTTTTCCACGCAGAATTGCCCCCTCAACCATCGTAGAAAATACAACCGGGGCCGTATCATAATTAAGAGCCACCAAATGCTTTCTAGAGAGTGTACAATAGAATTGTCTTGGCGCTTTTCAAGACTGACTTAAATCAATTAGAATGGCCCTGTATGGGAATTAGATTGCTGCGTAGTCCTACGTCACCTTTGCGCACAACCCCATTGGGCTGTACCTTGTAGTTTTTGAGTTCTGCGAAGAGCCAGTATTCGCTGGGGGAAGATCTGAAGAATACGTTAATACGGAATACGGGTGCGGTAGCAATTCGAAACCCAATTCGACCATTTTTGCGGCTGT
Source organism: Aedes koreicus (assembly GCA_024533555.2). NCBI lineage: Eukaryota > Metazoa > Arthropoda > Insecta > Diptera > Culicidae > Aedes > Aedes koreicus. The sequence goes on along the minus strand of JAHHFK020001754.1, from coordinate 326,788 downwards.
TTTTATTGACTTGGACACGGTGCATTGTCTTGGTGAAAGAGCACCTTTTGCTTCTTAAAATGAGGCCTTGTCTGGGCGATTTCGGCCTTCAAACGATCCAACAAACCGATATAATAAGGCCTCGAAAAAAATGCACCATTTTTATCCGTGTGTAACTTTTTTGTTCGTGGGTAAAAATTGATGAAAATCTGGGTATAACTAGTTTGAAGTGAATTTCATAACATCGGTTCAGTGGTTATTGAGATATCATCGAAACAAGAAGAAAATCGCTGGAGAATTTTTCGCGCCTTCATGGAAAATCCGACTGCGACCATGAAACGGATCGGAAGACAACTGGGAATCACACAAACAACTGTGTCTCGGGTGGTAAAATCGTTTAAGGAGTCCCAGACGACCGAACGGTGGGCTGGAAGTGGAAGAAAATCGAAGTCAGCTGACCCTGTGAAGGCCCAGAAGGGGTTGGATTATTTCAAGTGTAATCCGAACCTTTCGATTCACGACGCGGCTCTGAAGGCAAAGTGTTCCGCCTGGTTTGTTCAGCAAACCATGAAACGAGCTGGGCTTCGTGTATTCAAGGTCCGCAAGGCACCAAACCGGCATGATCAACAAAACACGGCGGCCAAATTCCGCGCAAAGAAGCTGTATCCAGAGTGGTTAACGAAACCGTTGTGTGTGGTTATGGATGACGAAACCTACATCAAGGCAGACGCAAAGCAGATACCGGGGCTGGAGTTCTACGTTGCCAAATCACGTTTTGATGTTCCGGAAGACATAGAGAAGAAGAAAGTGGACAAATTCGCCAAAAAATACTTGCTCTGGCAGGCCATATGCCAATGTGGTAAACTGAGTAAAACATACATCACAACGGGTGCTATCAACAGCGAAATTTACCGCACCGAGTGCCTCCACAAGCGTCTGTTGCCCTTCCTGTGGTCCCCTCGGAGGCGAGACATTATTCAGGCCGGACCTGGCATCATGCCATTACGCGCGATCGACGTTGGATTGGTACAGAGACAATAACGTTGTTTTTGTACCAAAAACCGCCAACCCAAATTCACCAGAGATTCGTCCGGTGGAAAGATTTTGGGCCATAATGAAGGCCAAAGTTCGAAAATCGTCCAAGGTGTCTAAGGACGAGCTGAAGTTGAAGAAAGAATGGATGAAAGTGACCAAAAAGGTCGGCTCCACCATTGCACAAAATGTAATGAGGGGTTTTAAGGGAAAGGTGCGGGCCTTCAGCGATGGAAAGGAAATTGAATAAAATAGTTATACCGAAACATAATCCATATGTATTAATTCATTCCCTGAAAATTTCAAGAAAATCCGACTTAAAATAAACGAACACTTTTGTCTGGTGCATTTTTTTTCGAGTACAGGCCTTAGTCACTGTTGATTGTTTTTCCATGTTCCAAGTAGTCAATGAATAAAATTCCATGCGCATCCAAAAATACAGAGGCCATTACCTTCCCAGCCGATGTTTGAGTCTTTGGACGCTTTGGACGGCTTTCTCCGTCTGTAAGCCACTCAGCAGACTGCCGATTTGATTCCGGAGTGAAGTGACGAATCCATGTTTCACCCATTGTGATGTATCAACGCAAAAACTCCTTATTATTTCGCGTGAACATCCCCAAACAGCTCTTTGAATCATCGACTCGTTGTTGTTTTTGCTCTGGTGTGAGCAAACGCGGCACCCATTTGGAAAACAGCTTTTTTATACCCAAATGTTCGTGTATGATGGTGTAAACACTACCTTTTGATATCTTCAGAGTGTCAGCTATCTCTTGCATTTTCACTTTGCGATTTCCCATGATGATTTTCAGGGTTTTTTTTTCAATATTTTCCGGAATTACTGCCTCGTTTGGCCGACCAGGGCGTTCAGCATCATCCGTAGCATGGTCCGTACGACCACGTTTGAAATTGGCAAACCATCGATTGATGGTCGTTTTCAATGGAGCAGAGTTCGGATTACATTTTTCAAGCCAAGCTTGGGCTTGAACGGTGTTTTTTTTTTCATCAAAAAGTAATGATATATGAGATAAATTGCTTTGAATCCATCATTTCTAAGAATCACAAAAGTAGCGTCACCTAAACCACTGTAACTAGATAAATAATAAACCAAACGTCATGAAATTTTGACAGTAGACTTTTGAAACTAGGTACTTTCGAAAAATCATATGGATATTTTATTAGTGGTGCCATCTGGTAATTAGGCCTGGGACTTATTGACCGATGTGTTATGCTTACTTGCTGTGAGCAATCTGATGTAGTTCGATTCGATGTTCATTCACTAACAATCCAGATTTATCAATTTGAAATAGCGAGGTAAATTTGCGAGAGAGAGAGAGATGAAAGATAGGAAACAATACACGGAGCAGCAATTCACCTTCAAGTGATTAATTAGAAACGTTCTTCATGTGGTGGAGCAGAGTAGGCAGTGCCGTTTGACGGCAAAATTGTCCGGTATGATTTCGTAATATTTGAAAGAGAAATTTGAATTTTTATCAGAAATATCAGTGATTTTTTAAGTAACACTCTACCAAACCTAATGTAAGCAGGGAGCACTTACTAATAATTCAGCTAAGCACCTATTTTATGTGGTCGTCATCGGAGGAGACTTCAATGCTTGGGCTGTAGGGTGGGGCAGCAGATGTATTAAATGCATGCATTAAAACGAGATATAAGACTGAACAAGACGAACTGCTAGAAAGAGCTGTGCCGAGCCGCTGATGCTAACCCCTGGGGCGACACGTGCCGTATTGTGAGAACGAATATCAAAGGCCCAACGATGGCAGCAGAGCGATGTCCAGAAAAACTGAAGGATATCGTAGATGGACTTTTCCCGACACACGATCAAACGGCGTAGCTACGTACACCGTACGGCGAGGAAGAGAAAAGTAATGTTGATGACATGCAAGTCTCGAACGAAGAGCTCGTGGCAGTGGCGTTAGGGCCTAAGGTGAAGAAGGCACCCGAAAATGGCTCTGAAAATGGCGATTCAGCAATTTATAAACACGTTCAGGTATGTGCTGTAGCAATGTCTAGAGGAGGGGCATTTCCCGGACAGGTGGAAAATACAGAAATTAGTGTTGCTGCCGAAGCCAGGTAATGGAGATCCAGCATCGTTTAGGCCAATATGCCTGTTGGATACGCTCGGGAAACTCCTGGAGAAGATCATCCTCAAAAGGCTGACGAAATTGACCGAGGGTAAACATAGGCTACCGATGATGCAATTCGGTTTCCGGAAAGGGAACTCTACGGTGGATGCTATTCGGACAGTGGGCGAGACAGCAGTAAAGTCGTCCAAACAAACACGGAGAATCAATCGATATTGCGCTGTTGTAACGATCGACATTAAGGACGGCTTCAATAGCGCCAGCTGGGAGACTATTGCGAGTCGCTGAACAGAATGAGGGTTCCTGATTACGTGTGCTGAATGAGTTACTTTCAGAACCGGGTGCTGTTCTACGAGACCTTCGTGGGGTGGAAATCAGTGAACATCTGCAGGGGTGGGGGGGGGGGGGGGAGGAGTTCTGCAAGGTTCCATCCTTAGCCCAACACTTTGAAACGGGATGAACAACGAAATGCTGAAGCTGAAGCTGAAGATTGGACTTGAAAAAAATGCAACACTTTCTTTTGTGTATAACTTTTTATTGCATGATTGAAAATTGATGAAATTTTCGTTAAAACTAGTTAAGAGTGTAATGTAATGACTTCCAAGCCAGAAGTGCTTCGACAAAAGATTATGGGCGCTGTCATGGAAAATCTAGGCCAATCCCACAAATGAAACGCGAAACAGACCCAGACGGCCCAGCGGCGAGCTGGCAGCGGAAGTAAAGCGAAGAATACCGACCCCGTAAATGCAAGGAAGGTGAGGGATTACTTCAAGCACAATCCGAACCATTCGATTCAGGGCGTGGCCAAGAAGGTCAATTATTCCGTCAGGTTCATCCAGTAGACACTGAAGCGGGTCGGACTTCATGTCTTCAAGGTAAGGAAGGCACCTAACCGAACCGATAAACAAAATACGAAGGCCAAATTCCGTGCCAGGAAGCTTTACCGCGAGTGGTTGGTGCAGCCAAAATGCATCGTAATGGACGACGAGACGTACATCAAAGAGGACGTCAAGCAGATCCCCGGCCTGGAAGTTTTCGTCGGCAAGTACCACCTGGATGTTCCGGAGAAATGCTGCAAGACGATGGTCGACAAGTTTGCAAAAAAAAAATACTTGGTGTGGCAGGTGATCTTTGGTTGCGGTAAATCCAATAAGCCGTACATAACGATCGGGAACATCAAGGGCCATATATATAAAGTAGTATGTCTCTAAAAGCCCCTGCTGCCCTTCCTCCGGTCCCACGAAGGTAACACTTTGTTTTGGCCGGATCTGGTATCGTGCCATAAGGCAAAATCGTTGATGAAATGGTACGAAGCCAACGTTAAGGAGTTGAATAAACCACCTTTTGCAAAAACATAGCTAATATGTGTTTATTTTTTCCCTGAGAGTTTCAAAAATATCCGACTTAAAATAAATTTTCGGTGATCATTTTTTTCTGTTGCATTTCTTTCGAGTACAATCTTTACTGTCGCTATTGTGTGACGGAAGTTATGCAATCGACTACTTCTGATGACATCATCGAAAGATTTTTGATCTTCGGGCAAGGGTAGGGTGTCAATTGACTAATCTAAAAATAAGCGACCGTCACGAAATATTGTTACAAATTAAACGCTAGTAACTTAATAAATGCTCGATAGATTTTCAAGATGTTTACATCAATCGGTTGTAAATTTCCCGCGTATAAATTCTATTTGTGAACATTATCCATTAACAATTTAAAGCTATTGAAAATAACCAAAATATAAGGTGATATCTTATAATGCCGATTTTTCAGAGTAAATTTACTAAATGCACTGTACTTTACTATCACAGATTTCAAATGTAAGCAAGGGAGGTCTCATATGCAGACCAACGAACTATCGAGGATCATCAGCTGGCGATGGCATAAGCTATGGAGGCAACCTCGATGGCACGAAGACTCTAGTGCGGAGCGGAAAAGCGCCAATGTGGATTTGGTAGGTGGTGGTGGCACGTACCACGGAAGGTGCACTGGCGACCAACCAGTGGACAGGTAGCTGATTGCTCTGCAGGCTGTTGCTAGCAAGCCCTTGTGTAGGCAACCGTTGTTAGGCAGCCACTAAATTGCAGTGGTGTGCTAGGCAGTCGGTTGCCCAAGCCGGTGATGATTTGTAGCCAGCCGTTGGGCGCCACCACGCGGAGCAAAATAGGGTGCTTGAGTTTATGTGTTTATGTGTGTGATTTGCTGGTAGCCATCTTTATCTGAAGCGCAACGTGCACGGTAGAAATAACCTGCTTCGTGAAAAGACCGAAAAGGTTTCAATTCTAATGCGGACAATTTCAAATCCGTACTTTCCAGGTCGAGCAATCCAACTTTGAGAGAGTTTGTTTAATTTGAATTTATCTAACATCTTACCAATTGGCAGACAGTGGTGGCTAAAACAATTGTAGATTGCTCTTCGTTGCATACCTTGAGCATTGTGCATAATTTTAAAATGGCTGCCGCCACGAAAAATTTGAAAACCGGCCGTTAAAAACTCGATCGTTTCTTCGTGTTGTTTCTTATTGATTTAATTTTGAGCTGAGATTTTGGCGCTTATCTGGATGTTACGATTGCCATTTTATTTTCGCAAGTATTTAAAATGTTAAATGAAAGATGTATATTTTCGCTTACATATATATCAATCGGCATTGGAAAATTTTAAAGAATGTTGCGTTCCGGCAAGTGTCAAGAAATTCCCTTTCACAGACAACGTTTTGATCCCCGAACCTGATATGCTGAAGTAACATTCTCTGCACATTACAATTAATACCTTATAAATAGTTATTCTCTTGTGTTAACAATTCGCGTTGGATAAGAGTTTTATTTCTAGGAACAAATAGGTTTTGAGAAACTAAAAGTGAGAATAAGTACGATACCTAATCGATTTGATGCCAACCGTATGCGCAAATTTCGGAAGCACAGTAAAATAGATCAAACGGAAAACCCTCTGAAACGACCATATACCGATCCTGGGAGACAGTACCTACGTAGCAATGCTCCGCTACGAAACTAAAGAAACTAATCAAATGGTTTAACGTTGTCTACTTCAACCGGTCGTGTGTTATACACAACCCCAATGATTTTTTGTGACTGGGAATACCTGCGATCCTTGTTTCTGATAATGCCAAGAAATTTTTGAGTCAGAAAATGGATGATTTCTGTAAGCGACTAGGTATCCAACTGAAGCATACTCCGTACTGGCCCCAAGCCAACGGAAATGTGGAGCGTCAGAACAGATTAATCCTGAAGATCCTCAGGTTCGCCGAAATCAACAAATCTGATTGGAAGACCGATCTGGATTTTTAAACTACCTATATCCAACATCCAGCGACTGGACGCTCCTAGGCCGAACTTCTGATCTGAAGAATGTTGCGTGATTGGATACCTCTGATGACAGAGATCGAAGATACGGGAGATGCAATAATAAGAGATCGTGATTGGATTTACAAGAACACCGCCAAGGCTCACCAAGATGCTGGCATCCGGACTGTTATTTCTGAACAGCAACCCCACGATCAAGTGCTAATGCGAAATCTGGTGCCACAGAACAAACTATCGTCGATTTTTCATCCAGAACCTCTTACGGTACAATCGAAGGTGGGTAACAGCGTTCTGGTGGAGACCGCTGAAGGGTAGCAGTACCGAAGAAATTCCGCCCATTTGAAAAAGTTGGTCAGTCATGATGGAGTTGAAGGAGCTCTAAATCAGCATGCGATCTCTGATGCGGAATGGATCATGCCGTCGTTGACACCTCGAGTTGCATCCAGTATTCCGTTATCGATTGCTGACCCAGGAGTCGAAAGGCCAAGAAGAGAAGTAAAAAGCCCCCTTCGTTTTCGAGACTACGAGATGGATTGAACTTTAGCTGAAGTAAATTGTTAACCGAGAGAAAATGGGGAAAGTTATGTTAACAATAAATGATAATGGCAACACGGGAGGATAGATAGTTTTAAAGAAGTGAAGGACAAGGAGGGGAGGAAGTAGTTTAGAAGTGAATAAACGATCAAGTGAAATAGACGCCCTGAGTTATACTGAATTCATTCGATTCCGAAACCAATTTACATAGGTAACAATAAAAAATCATTGTTTCAAATTTTCAACTATAAATCATAACAATCATAGCATCATAATAATTCAATTTTAGACCACTCGTTTAAAAATCTTGTCAACAACCATCGTTTCAACAACATTCACTAAACTCATTCTTTTTTGATGACTTCAACGAAATCTTACACGAGGAACCGTTAGGTGGCTTGGTAGGTACCAGTATTTTTGCATCACCTCATTAAAGCGTGACACATTTAAATTTTCGTCTCCCGGTTCGCTTGGGTTCGTTGCCCGTCGTCGATCTATATGAAAGCAAACGAGCACCACTTACCACTTACCACTAACGCAGTGAACATATTTTCTCTACAACGTTGCCAACTACCTACCTACAGGAAAAGGTTAATGAAACGAGCTAACGATAATTACAGGTGAGGTCTATCGTTAAACGAACTATAGGGGCACAAAATCGGAAAACAATGGACATACATTCTAACGAACTGTCAAGTCAATTAATAAAACTACGCTCACAGCACGACAGATCTATTACATTTCACCTATTTAATAAAGTATTTTCGGCAGCATTGCTGAGGATAAACGTAAATTGTTCTGGAAAGCACATCTACTGTTTATGAGTCGCAGTATATTCGTATCGCCACATGAGTTAAAGGTTCGCCAATGTGAGAGTTTTTTGACATTCAATGGATGACTCAAAACTCTTAGGGCAGTGCAAGATCAGTTATAGGAGAAGAAGAGAAACTGCGATCCAGCAATTTAATCTCATAACAGGAAACATTCTAATTTGTCTTCGACGGCGTTCACAAACTGGGTCACGCTCGAGTTGCCGCCGGGCAGGTTCTGTTGTTATGTTTTGATCTGATGAACGAAAATGCTTCATCACCTGTGCACGAGTTACCGGATCGGCATCACGCGGTACTGTTTAAATGTTTAAAACAATTAAGAAAGGCTATTACTTTTCAGTCGTGCTGTGCCGAACGACAATTGTTTGTTCCATTCGAGCTGCAAGTGTTGCATTTTGAAAGACGAATAAATGCTGACAAAAGCATACTCAAACAATTGTTCACGATGCTTAAGTGTGCCCACCTTCTTCACTGAATGGGGAACATTGTTTGGTTGAATGAAAAACAAATACGTTTGCTGTTGACAGACAGCTTTCAAGTTGGGGCAAGTATGAACGGATTTACATATGCCAAGAGAGGCCATCTCGAAATCTTCAGTAAGTGATTCAAATAATAAACAGTGATGAAAGAATTATTAAGATTATATGAAGATATTCATATAAAATTCTGAAGTTTGGCCAACTGTCCCTCATCTCCGAATGCACGACGGGAGCCATTAATCGTTGGTTATAATTGGAGTTATTGATATTACCGATTACTATTACATATTCATGGGCTTGAAATGTGTAGTTGATGGTGTACTGGAAACATTCGATGTCTGTATTTTTGCTTCCTCATCTTTCATGGCATTTCAAGCTTATTATAGCTTATTGCTTGCTCTCAATTTAATGTTCTAATTGCATTTCCACAATTATAAAAAGCGAGTTTTCAATGCCAGGTACAATTTTTGGCATAGAGTATTATTATGTGGCAAGTACTTTTCATTGTGAAAATTCCAAGACCAGTCCGGGAATCGGTTCTCTTTTTAGCTGCGAACTTATCGACTGAGGTAAAGGAGGAACTAATTCTGCATACGTTGGATTATTGTGTTGCATGGCAAGAACAGGCACAATTTATGCCGAGGGGGTCGAGAAAAAAATAAATATTGACGTTATAATGTGCCTTGCCAAACGTAACTCTCTCATTTTCGGATGTGTTGAAGCGACGCCAAAAAGTAGGAGAAAAATGAAGTCCTAAAATATACCTTTGTACCTAGGCCTTTCGGACTGAGCAAACAGAGAACCCATTATTTAAACTGGAGCAAATTAGTGATTTTTTCTATCAGCAACTTTGGAGCATTCCTTGTATTGAGTAAATGAAACTTAATTTTGTGGTTTTTGTTATTTCCGTGAATACACATCATCACATAAGTATGCAACTGGTGTAACATGAGCACTATTTTTTTTGGTCTGCTGAATGATCGCTGAATACAACATAACGGAAGGGCAACTAAGAACCATTCAATGTGAAAAAAAATGCAAACATTTGTCGTTGAAAAAGAATTCCGATTTTATTTGTTTTTACTCATTCTATTTTAACCGTTGTATGTCCTACAATAAAAACCAACTATAAGAGGCCGGGAGGGAACGTTTTTACCACAGAACTAAAATGACCATCACTATGGAAATATCCCACCGATTTGGAATCATTTAGCAGTTTTGGATGTCTTCCATCTCCGGTTATACCGGATTTCCGGAACTTTGTTCCGAAAATGGTGTTCTTATAAAAGATTCCAATAGAAAATCAGCAATAACGACACTAAAAGTCATTCAAAGAATACACAGGAATGTGTGTGATTGCCAAATGACAATCCGGCGGTTCCCATGAGGCCACGGATGGCCTGAAAATTATTTGAATTGAGCCCGAACAATATGGGTTTCAAAATTCTTGGAATCATTCAAAAAGAAACTTTCTTATCGTTATCGTATATCAGATGACTTGGCATCGGAGTGGCCAGTCTATAGCAAGAAACGCGAGTCAGGAACTATCGTTACTCTAATGTTTGTCGGCAATGGCAATCCAAAAGTGCTGGCTAAATTTTTCACGCCGACGGCTATTAAACAAGTTCTTAGAAGAGAACTTACAGTCGCGCCTGAACCTGTAAAGAATTCAGGTGAACATGATGCAGCCGCAAGGGTTCAACAAATAACGCCTGCCACATATAAAGCGGAAATGAAAAGCAGAAAAAACAGAACGATATGCGGTTCTTGTTTGAAAGCGGTTTGCATTGAACTCAGCAGAAAAGTTTGCGACAAATGTGTAACTCTAATAGTTTTTTAATTTCTTTTATTTCTCGACTACAGTTTGAATTCACACTGAAAAATATTTCTGCTTATAACTTGAATATTCAATATCCAAAATATGGACCAAGACAATGAGAATGCAAAGTTTTCATAAGAGAATTTCTGGCCACACTGAAGCCAAGTCATCGGATTTACCGATAACGATAAGACATTTTCTTCTGAAACCATTCCAAGCATTTTGACACCCATATTGTTAGGGTACCATTCAAATAATTTTCCGACCATCCGTGGCCTCCTGAGAACTGGCCACTCCGAAGCCAAGTGACCGGATGGTCCAATAACTATGGCATAGGTTCTTTTGGAACGATTCCATGAATGTTGACACCCATATTGTTCGGGATCAATTCAAATAAGTTTCTGGCCATTCGTGACCCCATGGGAACCTGCTCCGGGGTGACTGTTCCAGGATCAATTCACCAGATTGTCATACAGCAATCACACACATTCCTGTGTATTCATTATACAGTTTTTGCATAATTATTGCAAGTTTTCTATTAATATATGTATAAGTATACCATTTTTGGAACATGTCCACCGGTCATATCAGACACTTAAAGAAAGCGGTTGAGTTCTTGAGTCCAAAATTGCTAAAAGATTCCAAATCGGTTTGATATTTTCATAGTAATGGTCGTTTTAGATCGGTGGGTAAAAACGTTCCCTGACGGCCTTTTAAGTAATAAAAAAATCAGTCGTGGGGGTTTTGCTTGTTTTGGAATTTTCTCCGTTTCGTTTCAAACCTAGCATGCTGTTATTTGAGACTTGATACCTCATATTTGTGTAACGTTTCACGTTTTTTTGTAAATATTTTTCTTATTTAGTTTAGTTGATTGAATTTAAATTGATTGTATACATAGATTTAGTATAATTATTTAGATATTTCAACGGTAGATAAAATCGGACCGTTCCTGCGCGACGTTACAGCTTTGCCATAAAAGCTCATTTTTTATATTGGTTGTATAATCTCACACATGCTTACGTGGTTCGTCATGAAGGTAGATCTATGCGCCGCCGCGCCACGCCACCGCCGCTGCTGACGATTTTATAGAACCACCGCTGCATTTTTTTGGAAGTATAACACATTTATTTTAAATTCTAAATTGTCAAAAAAAACTTATAACTATACAACTTTTAGTTTTCTTTTGACGTGAACATTTTTGAGAAAGAAAAAAAATTACAAACACAGATAAAAAAAACTAATAGTATACAAACATGTTAAACTAACTACTGTCTAAGGGTAATGTTAGTCAAAAACACATAAATTAGTTTCATAAGCTCCAGATCACGTACAGCCAAGATATCTCGAACTCTACCAAGATACTCTGACTCTATGATGCTCGGCACATGACCAAATAATGTGATCTGCGTCTTGGTAACCTTTTCCACATTCACAGAGATTTCTGTCGCTCAGCCCAACACGGTATTAATGGGCATTCAAAGAATAATGATTGGACATGAGGCGAGACATCACCCGAATGAAGTCTCGACCTACTTCCAAACCAAGATCCATACATCCATACTTCCAAACCAAGATTTCTTTGACATCTGTGGGATGATGGAATCTCCTTTACTCCCTTTACGAGTGACTGTTGACGAAAAATAGGAAAAAAATCGGGGATGACGATTTGTCGATCGTAAATATCGCCTTTCATTGAACCCACCTTTGCAAGCGAGTCCGCTTTCTCATTGCCCAGAATTGAACAATGAGATGGGACCCATACAAAGGTGATAATAAAATAACGCGAAGATAAAGCACTTAGAAGCTCCTGTATTTTCATGAGAAAATACGAGGAGTGCTTTACCGGCCTCAAGGAGCGAATAGCCTCTATAGAACTGAGACTATCCGTGAAAATGAAGGCAACAATTTCAACCGTAAAGTGTATTACCGCTAATTCAGCAACATGTACGGAACAAGGAGCTTGAAGTTTACGATTGGCGCTATAAATTTCATTAGATATACCCATGCCTGCTGACTCCTCTATCAATCCGTCAGTGAAGAACAATTTAGTGGAATCAACTTGGCCAAACTTTGCAGCAAATATCACCGGAACAATCACAGGAAGATGGTGCTCTGGGAGCATAAAGCTCCTGCTTCATGGATAAATCAAAATGTACCGAACTCCGCAGACGGAGGGGGAAAAACAAATAAAAATATTCGGAGAGGGGCTGACATCCTGCGTTATGTACTAATGGTACAAAGTCATGAAGCGAGTTTTAGGATTCAACTCAAGGAGCTTCTCAACATTTTCGATTACCTGAGGGTTCATGACTTCACACCTGGTGAGGAGCCGGATAGTGGCACTAAAATATGTTACTAGGGGGTCAGATGGATCCTCCTTCAATGCCCTCGATCCCTGGTCTAAGCCACGGGGACCATTGAGGGTGGGCTCTCAAGGCCTCTTTTGTTTCGACTGGCTAGCTCGAGCTTGAGGCCTTTTTACACTCAGGGTCGGCTTTTTTCAAGGGTTGCTATTCAAGGGACCAAATAAATACAACACTGCCCGATTCCTTTTAAATTTATGTTTAACCAACTTACAATTTTGGGGTGTGTGTGTGTGTGGGTGTGCCGGCCGGCTGCTAATGGATCTGGGCGCGCGTGGTTTACGTCCGATGATGGGTCGGGAAGGGCTTTCGTCCGACTTTGGAGGGTTATCGGAATAACGTTAACTTCTCGGGGTATGTAGTGGGTGTCGTTCCTTTGGTGGTTTCTCCGGGACATGTGGGTCGGGTTGCTTTAACTAAGCGCTATTAGGTCCTATTCATAAAGTGTAGAACGTTTTATAGGTTAGAAGTAATTAGTTTAAGGAGCTACTGGGTCGGTTTTATCCAATTGAAGGCAATAAATCCCTAAAAGTATACCTGATTGTTTAAATCTTCACGTACACAGTTTGGTATCACTTCCCTAGATTTCTTATTGAAGCTTTAGCTCTAATGGCTCAAATGGTCTGTACCTTATGGCGTTCGATATCTTAAATAGACCAAGCCTTGTGATCGATGTACCCAGTAGCTTACCCTTTTTATTATTTTCTCCTTCACTCTTTATGCTTCCATTCCACAACTCGCGACAATCCTTTTGATGGCTCCCATGCAGCAGATTTGAGTGTGTTTTGTCGTGTGTACTAAAGTCGTGCTATTATAAATTTTGTTCGTGTTCACGATTATTTAAATGATTTATCTAAAGTGTGCATGCTTTTCAATATCATTAAAAACTCATACTTATTTAAATAGACATTAATAATTTCAATAAATAACAAAAACCTAATTCTAGAACACCAAAACATAATTAGAAACTATTTCTACTCGGCAAACTTCTAAAGATTTTATTTCCAACGGTAACAAATATGTCAAAAATGGTGTCACACATCATCTGCTTCCTGACAAAGTGTTTTGCAATGCATGTCTAATCGAAGCAAAACAAATGGCTGATCTTAATTTGCAGGAAGACAGGGATCGAGATATTGAGAACGATCCTGCAATCGGTAGGTCGTTAACATTCGGCAAGTAAGTTTTATTAATAAGGAAATTGATGATTTTTTCTGAGAATTTCTTAGGTAAACAAGGTTACGTCAGGTTGCATGCCTGTGTATACTTTTTTCTCATTCAAAACTCCGGTTGTCCTGAGATTAAAAATGGTTAAGGAACCCTACCACCTCGGGAATCTTGTTCAAGGATTTTGATCTCATGTAATTTTAAAGGAGTGAGATTGACGGAATGTCGACACGGAAAATCAAAAATCCGGCCACATTTAACATGCACTGGGATTAAAATCCAGCGAAAAAACATTCCGAAGTATAAGAATACCATTAATTGAGAAATAAACTTAAATTGTAGTGAATACTGGCGAATAAAACACAACTATCTATCTATGCTTAACTAATGTATTAAATATGGTAGGGCAAAGGTTACCTTCAAGCTTTCATATTTTCTTCAGGTTTATCGAATCAGTTAACTTGCTGAAAGGTATTTCATAACTTTGTCAAAAATAATAGGAAATGGAATGTGCCATCCAGACTACGAGCTCTATCACTTGATATAAAGAAGCTTGATATCAATGTTCATAATCTTGTTTTCACTAGAAATATTGCATCTGACGTCTAATATCAAGATTCCATCTATCAAGTAATAAAGCTCGTAGTCTGAACGGGATCTAAAACAAATAGAATTCAAATTTTTTCTTAAAGTCTCGCAATTTTGTTTTTCCAGATTTCTAAACTTTTACATTTGTTTTATTTTTAAAATTCTTATATTTTTTTCCAGATATGTAGATATTTTGATTTTTGAATTTTTGGATTTTATAATTGTTTAAACCTTAAGATTCTTGAATTTTTAGATTTTAAGACTTTTTGATTTTTGGATACTTAGACTTTAGGATTTTTAGATTTTTAGATTTTTAAATTTTTAAAATTTTTAGATTTTTAGATTTTTGAATTTGCTAGATATTATAGTTTTTTAGATCTTTAGATTCTTGAATTTTTAGATGTTTAGAATTTAGATTTTTGGATTTTTAGATTTTAAGATTTTTAGATTTTAGATTTTATATATTTAGATTTTTAGATTTTTAGATTTTTTGAGATGTTTAGATTTTTAGATTTTTAGAATTTTAGATTTTTAGATTCATAAATGTTTAGATTTTTAGATTTTTAGATATTTGGATTTTCGGATTTTTAGATTTTTGAAAGATGTTTCGTTAGTTGCATCCATTGCGCTTTTTATATTACAAGAGTGTTCTATTCAAGCATTGAATTTAAACATTAATGAATGAATAAAATGTCTAATCACAACTTTATAATATACATTTCTGTTGTAATAAGTCTCCAGTAAAATATTATTTATTGAATATATCATCATTCGTTAATTTATTATAAATATATTCCCCGTGAAATCGTATTCGATTTCTGCCAACGCTGATAACTTGACTCGCCATCTTCGTGAAGACGTAAACTAAACTATTTTCGTACACGACAATGCAGAGCGTCTTTTGGCATTTGAACTTTGAACGCTGAAAAAACAGTTTTGGTTAAGTTTAGTAATAAAGACATAAGCAAAATTCCGTTAAAAGGTGATAAAACTAGTGAGTAGTTTTTTTTTCGAACAGTGGTGTTTCTTTCTTTTTGTACAGTGGACATAAGTCCAAATTAAATTCAAGCGTAGTCTGTTCAGTGAATTTATGAGTTAAGTTGTACAAAAAAGGTAATTACTTAATTAGCTTAGTTTTTGATTGTAAACCTGAAGTGAGTACACGCTGGATTTCCATCGCGTTGCGTTGTTTTTACGGGCTGGAAATACATTTTTCGTTCGGCTATCGTCAACGCCGGATCGGGGTACCATTTGTGGCATCGTTGTCTACGTTCGTGAGACCATCAAGCTCGTGCGCACTGCGACGGCCCGCCTTTCATAGGAAGTTAAACGGAGGAGGAGTGAAGTCACTAGTGCTCGAAGCGAAATATTTTTTTCCGACGGTCGCCAATTATCCATCGACGAGGTCCTTTTCGTTATCATCTTCCAGGAGCTCGAACCGTGTGCCGTACGTCGCCAAACGCGTACCGCGGTTCGGATTCCATCTAATAGGAGTGGGGATTTCAATGCGTCGCGGGTTGCGGTCATAGCGGAAGTATAGTACGCGAAGTCGTGCGGTGGCAAGTTGGCCTTTCTATCGAATTCTCGTAGCGAATCACCCGGTACCGTAAGACGCATAGTCGTCGCAATAGCTCTTGTGCTCCAAATTGGAAGTCCAACCGCCACTCCCTCCGCAACTCTAGTTCGGCTGTATTGCGCACGAGTAACCTTCCTTCGCTGCCCGCCATCTTGCAGCACGCAAGCGACGCTGTCGTTTCGTCGCCATCGCCACAGACATCGTTAACATCGTCTGGAAGGTCGTACGTCGCCGCCATCTTCGATTCGTCGATCAGCAGTCAGCGAGTCTCCAGTTCGTCGAGAAAAACGTATGAATGCTACTCCCTGAATAAAACACACTTACAACGTTACGTTCCGTTTTCCTTCCGTTTCCGCTCAGTTGAGTAAGCAAAGTTTAAAGACTCGGCGTATCCCTTGAGATTAGTCTTTTTTGCCGTTAGTAACCAACGACCGTTCGAGAGGTCCTCTGAGAGACAGTCTCATTTTCCGGGCAAAGCTTTAACACGACCAGTGGTCTCTCTTAACCGAAAGTGGCGCTTAAGCCACTGAGTTTAATCAAATCCTCAAAGACGTTTCGCGAACGGTTACAGGAGTTAACATATTTTTGAACAACAAAAACTTCTTCCCTCTCTGAATCGGATGCCCCGTCCTGCGGTATTTTTATCTTCCCCGTGTGATCGAATCAAGCCCATTCATAAATGCTTTCACTGGTTCTCTGCATAGTTCGGTATTCGCTTATTTCGTTGAGTTCATAAAATTTCTTCCGTCTTGTAGTGAGTGAAGCTTATAAAATTGGTTCCATCTTGTTTCGTGGCAAAGCTCACATGCAAAGCCTCTGAAAATGGCAGCAGAAAAACGTGCTAAGGTTTCGAAGCACCCAAGTGCAACATTTGTTTGAAAGAGCTCGTGGTTGACACTTTCTACAATTTAAAGAGGCATTTACAAACGGTGCATCGTGATGAGTTAAAGGATATGACAACTAAAACGGCGGCGGTGAAAAACCCCCCCCAAAACGGTACCCTTCTCTATACACAGAGAGTAGTTGGTTGACCACAGGGAAAAGAGGGCAACGGGGGGGGGTTTTTTTTTCCACACCCTCCCCTGGTCTAGCGGATCTTCTAGGGACTCTGACAAAGGCCTTAAAAGCAGCCACGTCCAAACACTACACTGCACGCCGAGCTATTTTTTACCACGCTAGCGCGTGTATTGAATTCACCACTTTGACTTCGTGCTTCCAGACTTACACGCAACGTCGTGGGTACAACACCAATGCCAGTGCTCGTGTTTTGGCTTCAGACACCGTGTATGATGATTCGGAAAACACCACAACCGAGTGTTTCCGATTGTGTCCGATTGCGGAATACACGCGTGGTTAATTTATTTTATTTCTACCCATGCCGTGCTTGTTAAACTCAATCAACTTATGCGCCCGTCACAATGAAAATTTATTTTCGTAAATTAGCTTTCACTCGTTCCGTAAACATGGATTTTGTACATAGAACAAATGTCTCGTATATTGTATGAAACGTTCATATTTCTTTTTATCTAGTGAAATGCTATAATTACACCTTTTTGTATAATGCACGAAATGGATTTCGTGAAGTCCAGCCAATCGCTGCGTCGGTGATGTTGCTGCTGGGATGGACGGGATAATAATTTATCTATCCCAAAATAAAAATTGGAGCGCTGTCTAGAGTTATAACTTCATAATCTTTATTCAAGTATC
This sequence comes from Aedes koreicus, assembly GCA_024533555.2. Lineage (NCBI taxonomy): Eukaryota > Metazoa > Arthropoda > Insecta > Diptera > Culicidae > Aedes > Aedes koreicus. The sequence goes on along the minus strand of JAHHFK020001754.1, from coordinate 309,291 downwards.
ATCTCACGAGTCACCATGGCCTAATGAGATCAACCAAGGATGTAGTATCAGCAATTCCAAAAATGTAGGATCGAATCCCTGTCACAAACATTAAAAAAAGATGCTGCACAACTCCACGTGGTTGCGCTTTTTTTTTCAATAACATTTTGAGTCGATAAAGTAGATCTCTCAGTCGTTCAGCCAACCATCAGAGAGACTTTTCTTTTTAATTTGTATTAAAATATTTGTAGCTCTTTGTATTGTTTTTGTACAATGCACGAAAGTATTTTTGTGTCAACAAATGCTTCGTGCTTTTGACAGGTGCACGTGTGCCATTAATTACAAATGTATCTTCATAAAAGGTACAAATCAGTTTCGTTGCTGAAAACAACGAACAGATTCGTTAGTTCTACTTTCGATTTCGTAATATAAACTAAAATTAACTTTCAGTGCACCCAACGGCTAAGAAAACAAACCTAGAGTCATCCGACGAGCAATGCTCTATCCGTGGTAATCAGTGTCATACTGGGTGTATGTTGAGAGCTTTCATGTGGTCGTAACCACTCGGCTCGGGTGTTTTCCCAAAAATCAAGACACGTTGTCTAAAGCAAAACACGAGCATGTACACTCGTGTCGCGTCCATTGCGTTGCGGGTTCATCTATAAGCACGAAACTGAAGTGGTAAATTATAGTCACATGGTGGTGTGTTTGCAGCCAAATTCGGCTCTCGTGCAGAACGGTTTAGTGTTTTCACCAAGGCTGCTTAAAAGTACCCAGTATTAACCGCAGGACCGTTCCAGAGGATGTAGCGAAAGCTGCAATGGCATTCAAAACAGAGATTAAAAATGAACTGAAGGATAGAATGATATACATCAAGTGGACTCCGCTACTCAATAAGGAATGAATGTGATTGCTATTTGCGTACAGTACCTAATGGACATTTGCATTCCGAACATTGGCAGTATATGATTACAATGCTTCTCAAACTGCCGAAATATTACGAGTATTGAAAACTCTTGTAGTAGACCCAAAAGAAATTTATTCCATCACCACCGACAAAGGTGCAAACTTCCTAACAGCTGCTAGACTTTTACATAAAGCTCAAAAGGGATCTGATTTCATCGATTACGACCTGAATCATGAATAAATGGACGAGTCAATTGAGTACGATGGGAACGTTCAGGAGGAATCTGCTCTAGACTTCATAACAAGTGCTATTTTGCATAACAATAGGACAAACAACAAAGCAGTAAGTAACATTGTCTCAGGATCGTTTGTTTACATGTGGGTGTGTGAGCATGTGTGTTTGTTGCATATACGTGTGTTTGTGGATATTTTCCTGTAGGACGAATAAAATTTACTCTAATATTATGGAAATAATCAATTCTATTGGAAGCACTGTAGTTGAGAAATTATGATAAGTGTTCAACCCCCTACTAATTTTATTATGGACATTCCAAACATGATGTGCATCACACTTCATGTCGATTGTAACTTGCTTTCTAAACCCACTCTTAAAATGAACAATTTTGCTATACAACAATTATGGTTCTACGATATACCCCATAATACAACCATAGTGTGAATGGTAAAAAATGTGCAATTGAATTGAATTGGTGAAATGAGTCTAGGAATATTTGAAAGGATAGATTATGGTTGGATTTTCCACCAAACACGTTACGTTAACACTGAGTTTACCTCTTAAAATGTCGGTTCCAACGAATCTATGGGCAAAGCTGGGTTATGAGACTCGTTGGATTAAATTATCATTGGAATATTTTACAAAGAACGAACAATTTCTCAAGGACTTGATTGAAGAAAGCAATGATGGTCAATTGACCGAAGAGAACTGGCATTTTATTAAGGAATTTGTTCAGACCTTTCATCCAGTTTACACTGCAACAGTGCGTTTGCAATAGGAAACACTAATCGTTGGAGACTTTTGTTTGGCTTCTTTTGGCTGGATTTAAAATTAGAATTGAAGAAAATAGATACGAAAATGGCTAATATTCTGGTCTCTGTCATGCAGACACGGCAAACAGTTATGGGAAAAGCTTACCTTGCAGCTTTGTTCCTTGATCCTCGGATAAACTATGCAAAATGAGAGTTCCTCGCAGAACAACAAAAGAGTGTTAGTCTACAACACTTAAAAATGCTATGGGAGAAAATCAGGAGAAATTTCATCATGTTCATCCACTCCAGTCTCGCGCATTGAAGCAATGTTGAGGAAAAAATATTCGGCAAAGGACCAGTCAAATCAATGTCTGGATTCTAAACTAAGAGAAATTGCGTTACGATCCAGATTGCCGTCATCTGATTCAACACTAAAGTATTACCAGAACCAGAAAAGAAACGAGCTAATGTTATATGCACTTGTCGAAGTCACTTAAGCTGTACCCTACCCTCCACAGGTCACTTTCCACATGATCGGCCCCCTTGCCCGAGGACCTATCGGCCAACATCCATACGATGTGTCCAGCCTATCTTCATTCGATTTTTGCTATGTAGACTAGGAGGCACCACTCATGCAATTCCACAACTTTATGTTTCATCTTTCATCTACGCAACACCTACAAAGACACCAAGAGCGCGGGTTCTCCACGTGCATAGTCCTTGTTCCCTGGCTTTATCGAGCTACTGGTCGAACCAATGTCTTGTATATTGTAGGTTGCGTTCGATCATAGCGTCAAAATAGGCACGTATTCCGGTCATGATGCGTTAATATCTCTTTTTTTGGTGCCGTTTTGGCGGTTACCAATACATACATGAATTCGTCTGCCACCTCGATAGCATAACCGCCGAACTCGGGATTGTTTTCTCGTAAAGTACTTCCTCTTACGTTTTTTCGCATTTATTACAACTTCAATTGTATATTCCTGCTAGCTTACGATATTTGGCTTGGTAAATTGCGTCCGTTTATCTGTAAGTTCGAATTAAGTCATAATCTGCCATAGCTTGTCTCGTTCGACATATATCGTATGCTGATTTACAACCGATGAAAAGTACACTCGTGGCACATTACATTTCCTGGATTTTGATACCCATATTGCGAGGGTTTCCTTCTAAGCTTGTTCATGGACACTATAGGCCCCATGGGAACCTGTTACCTGTTTCTAGGAATTATTCGAAAGATTTTATTCCCTCACCCAAAAGTTGAAAAGGTGGCAAAAAAAATGCAATTGCAGTTTTTGCAATCATATCTTGAGAAATCCATATGGTTCAGAGGAGGCAATTTTGCCCATCTTGATCCACAAAGTATTTTATGGTACAAACGAAGCCATGCAAATGTATGCAACCGGCTGGCAGACACAAATAGATCGAATCAAATTTCGTCGTCCCGTCGAGTTGATACCCCCGGATTGCCGCAACGCTGTTGCCCACTGTTGGAATTCTGCTGTCAAGTGTTCTATTTATGTGTTAACTGATCATCGATAAAGCGTTTCATGAACTAAACGAAGCCATGCAAGTGTGGAAAATATATCCATTTCCTTCATTGATGTACCGTTGAGTGCCTCACCAAGCGAACCAACTGTAGAGTTTCTATTACAATTTCCTAAACCTGATAACGTGGCCAAATAGTTAACGTCAAGAGCCGTCACGCTGACGGCCATGATTCATATCTCGGTTTTATAAATTACTTTTGACGTAGGACTACGTCTGTGTTTTCAATACGTGTACCCCGTTCGAATTGCGAAAATTTGGAGCGTCACGAAAAATATATAGGTTTTGAACATTAAGAACTAAGTCATTTCACGATCGATTTACAAAATGTTTTCACCCCCGCGGGACTTTTTCTCCTCCCCTCCCAAAATTAAAAATTAAAATTATTTAAAATACACCATTCAAAAATAAAACACAAAAAAAATATAATGTCTTATATTGTCTTTTTTCCAAAGAAAATTTACCAAACACACAGTACTTTTCTAGCACAGATTTCATATTTAAGTAACGAACGTCTCCTAGGCAGCCATGAATGTTATATAACGGGTACACCTTCGCATTTTGAATTAGTGTGCATTCGTGTGCGACAGACGTATTCTTTTCTGCTCGGTTTTCCGTTTTAATTCAGTTGTGCTTGAAGCACAATGCTTTCTCGCGACGTTGTTCGTCCCACGGTGTGATTTTTCTCCTGCGTTTGGCCATTTACTCGAGGTGTCAAGGTTCAAATCTGAACTGCAAAATATTGCGAAGAACCCCCCGCGACCGATTGCTGTGGCAATGACGCGCAGCAAAAACGACGCTGCAGAACAGCGAGCAGCAATGGCTGCCGCTAACAAACAAGCCGTCGGCACCAAGCGACTGCGAACCGATGATGCTTAGCCGGACCGTCGGACCTCAATGCCAGACTACTGGCAAACAATAAGTTTGCTGCGTTGCCGGTACAACACGTGCCGAAGAAAGCGAAAATTCCCCCGCTTTTCACCACCTCGAAGGATGTCGCGGTGCTTCGGAATAAGCTGGCTTCAGCTCAAATTCACCCACTCTTCAAGCTGTGTAGCATGGGCACTAAAATTATGTGCTCTACAGAGGAAGACTTTCCAAGCCGTAGGAAACCCGGCCGGCGGAAAAAAGGGTGTTTTTCACCACCACCCCCCCCCCCCCCAACCCCCCAAGGGGGGTTAGGTGGTTTTCCCCCGACTACACCCCGCGCCAAAAAAATCCCCGATAAAAAATCGAAAAAAAAAAACCCCCAAAGGGTTTTCTTTTCGGCCCCAGGGAACCCAAAACCCCCGGGACCAGCTGTACTTGGTCCATCTGGAGAAGGACTCCACCCGTCTTGACGATCTCCAGAAAATCAAGGCCCTCTTCAACATCATTGTTGAATGGGAGCGCTACCGACCGCTCAAGAACACCGTCACGCAGTGTGGAATCTGCCTATCCTTCGGGCATGGTACCAGGAACTGCCACATGAAATCGCGTTGTGGCAAATGTACTGGAGCGCATACCACAGCTGAGTGCAGCCAAATGGACGAAAGTGTTGAACCAAAGTGTGTCAACTGTGGTGCCAAACACGAAGGAAGTAATCGATCGTGCCCAAAGCGATTGGAATACGTTGAAATCCGCAAGAAAGCAACGATCAAAACGAGCGAAAAACTATAAGGGACAGCCCAATGGGGTTGTACGCAAAGTTGACGTAGGACTACGCAGCAATCGAATTCCCATACACGTCAGGGCCATCCACTAATTGATTTAAGTCAGTCCTGAAAAGGGCCAAGAAAATACTATTGTACATTCTTTAGAAAGCATTTGGTGGCTCTTAATTATGATACGGCGGCCCCCCTCCCCCACACCCCCCCCCCCCCCCCCCCCACAACAAACACCAACCACCCCACTCCGGCCCCCTTCTCCCCCCCCCCCCCCCCCCCCCCCCCCAAAAACAAAACTACTACTAAATTTGTTTTTATTTCCAATCTTTGTCATATAAACTAATTTACATTGTAAAGAGTTTTAGCCCAGTGGGCTCTTCAGCTTTGTTTTAAGAGGTTTTATGTGTTTTAAGTGTTTGATGTTCTTTATGTTTTAATTAGTTTAGCAGTTCAGCCCTTGCGGCATTGTTTGTTAAAATTTGATAACCTACCTAATCTACAACTAAAACTACAATTTGAAAAATCCTAGGGGTGGGGAACCAGATTCCGGATGACCTGGTGATCCGATGTCAGGCAGCGTGCCCTGTACCGATTGATAGACTCACTAAAGCGATCGTCGAGCATTTTTATCTCGGCCAGACGGTGGACCTCAGATGTTCTTGTCCTCGGAGGGGTGTTCAGGATCATCCTGAGGAACTTATTTTGAACACGCTGGAGTTTCAGGTGATGTGTTTTTGCGCAACTCTCCCAGATTGGCATGCCGTACTCGATGACTGGAAGTATGATTTGCTTGTAGACAGCAAGCTTGTTTTTCAGGGATAATGTAGACCTTCTGTTGATCAATGGGTACAGTAGCTTCAACAGAACGTTACACTTTGTGACAGTTTTGTCAACCTGCTCCCTGAAAATAAGCTTGCTGTCTATTGTAACGCCAAGATAGACAGCTGATTTGGCCCATTCCACCGTTGTGTTGTTTAGGCTTATTTTACAATCCTCAGGCGGAACAAGTTTGGGAGAGTTGGAGTGTGGAAATAGGATGACCTGGGTCTTTGCCGCGTTGATACAGATCTTCCATTCGGTGAAGTATTCTGACAGAACATTCAGGCTTCGCTGCAGTTTCGCTGTAAGCGCTCTTGTTACCCTACCATTGTGGACGACTGCGGTATCATCGGCGAACAACGACAGAGATCCATTTTCAGGGAGCGGGGGTATGTCCGAGGTGAATAGGTTGAACAGAAGTGGACCTAGTATACTTCCCTGCGGAACACCGGCGGAAATCTCCTGTGCATCGGAAACTGCACCTTGCAGCGAAACACGGAATGTCCTGTCCGTCAGATAGTTTTTAATTATCTTCACCAGAAAGATGGGAAGATTGTATCGATGCAGCTTGTACACCAAGCCATCATGCCACACGTTATCAAAGGCCTTCTCGATGTCGAGAAGTGCCATGGCAGATGATTTCGAAACAGACTTGTTCCGTCTGAGGATGTTAATGACTCGATTAAGTTGTTGAATTGTCGACCGACCACGTCGGAAGCCAAATTGTTCGTCGAGCAAGATGTTCAGCTCGTCGGCAGATGAAAGAAGCCGGCGGTAGATCGTTTTTTCAAACAGCTTGGATAACCCTGAGAGAAGGCTGATGGGCCTATAGCTCTTGGAACACGAAGGATCTTTCCCAGGTTTCTGGATGGGTATGACTTTGGCTGACTTCCAACACGAGGGGAAGTAGCTAAGTCGGAGACATTGGTTGAAAACCATCGCCAGATGGTTATAGAACTGGGGGCTCAATTGCTTGAGCTCCAAGTTCATGATGTTGTCGAAACCTGGGGCCTTCATGTTCTTTGAGCCTTTGATATAAGTCAACAATTCATCAGCTGAGATCTCCAACTCCTCTGTGAAATCGTTGGGACTTAGATGGATGTTAGTAATAAGCGCGCTAACGGCAGCTTCGTGTGGACTGACGATGTTTTGTCCGAGATTATGGGAGCTGATGAAGTGTTGACTTATCTCAGCAGCCTTCTCTGCAGGAGTTATCAAGCGATCCTTAGTGCCATTGTTGTCTAGTGGGATCAGCGGTGGAATGGGCCTTGGCTTGGTTTTCAAAATTTTTGTCATCTTCCAGAACGGCTTTGCACAATCTGGGAGAGAGCGGATCTTGTCGGAAAAATTGTTATTCTTAAGGTCCACCATTCTGGCCTTAATAATTTTCGTCACTCGATTACAGTGACTTTTTAGCGTTGGCAAACCAGTTCGCTGATATTGCCTTCGAATGGCGTTGCGCAATTGAATAAGTTCTTTAGTGGGTCTATCAATGGGTACAGAGTTGCTCACCTGATCAATCACCGGTACATGTTGCTCCCGGGCCTGGGAGATCGCTTGCTCGATGCTCTGCAGCTGCCGTTCGATGTCATCAACCGAATCAAGGTGCATGTCGAAATCGATGTTGTCGTCAACGTGTTGTCGGAACCTCTCCCAACTGGCGCGGTGATAGTTTCGTCTGGTGATTCGATGCCGGTTGACCGAGGAGCCAACTTCGGCCACCACCGGATAGTGGTCCGAGCTGAGCTCCTGGTGTACGATCGGCTGGGCGATGTTGTTCCCCATGTTGGTGAGGAAGATGTCGATTGTCGAATGGACCCCAGATCTGCTCAACCGGGTGGGAGTATCCGGGCCCAGGACGGTGTAATGTCCCTCTTCCAGGTCTTCCTGCAGAATTATTCCGTTCCGGTTCCGCCGGGTGTTCCCCCAGGTTTCGTGTTTCGCATTTAGGTCGCCGGCGATGATAAATTGCCCCTGCCTCCGAGTGAGCTTGCGAATGTCGTTCCGTAGGACCGTTGTTGTTCCGTTAGCGGTGCTGACTTGCTTGGGACAATAAGCCGCGATGATGGTGATAGGGCCGATTACAGTTTCGACCTCGATTCCGATGGCTTCGATTGACTGCAGCTGAAGACTCGGAAGCAGATGGTAGTTGATGTTGTAGCGCAGGGCGATCGCAACTCCTCCTCCACTAGAGCCGCTACGATCAAGTCGCACAATCCGGTATCCTGGGATGAAAACGGTGAGTTCCGGCTTGAGATGTGTCTCGGTGACGATGGCGATGTCGATGGCCTTCCTGTTAAGGAAGTCACCGAGCTCGATTGTTTTGTTCCGGATGGAACAAGCATTCCAATTTACGATGTTGATGGTGCGATTATGGTCCATATTTGAAAATAAATTTCATCGTCACGGATGTGGCGGCTTTGAGCTGTTCTTCCTTGCAGCGGCAGGAACGTAGTTGGCGGTAGAGCTCTTGGATGAACTCGACCATTTGCTCCGAGTCGTAGAGCTGTCCATCGGCGGGTGGTTGCGTGGAGGTACTGCAACCCGGATTGGCCCAGCCTGGAGGAGGAGCCGGCGTGGAGGCGGTGGCAGCTGCCGCGAATCGATGCTGAACGGAGGCTGATGGGTGGTTTACTTGGCGGTGATTCAATGGGATCGGCAATAGATTTGGCACCTGGTACCGGAGCGTCGGGAAATTTTCTTCATCCAGTCGAGGTGGCGGACGGCGTTGCCCCGGCCGGGACTTAGTGGACGCCTGTTTGCGGATCGCCAGAAACTCCGCACGTTTGGGACAGGTTCGGTTGTTACCTTCGTGGTTAGCGCCGCAGTTGGCGCACTTTGGTGGTGTTTCTTCATCCATTGGTGCACAATCCATGGTAGTGTGTGCTCCGGCACACTTGCCGCAACGTGGTTTCATGTGGCAGTTTCGAGTTCCGTGGCCGAATACAAGGCAGTTGCCACACTGCGTCACGTCATGCTTTCTCGGGCGATACCGGTCCCACTCGACAATGACGTTGAAAAGGGCCCGTATTTTCAACAGGTCCGCCATCGTGACGGAACCCTTCTCCAGATGGACCAGATAGAGTTGGTCCCGATGATTTCCCTGTTGTTGACGTCTGATCGGGAACACCTTCACTGGTTTCAGAGCTGCCGCTTGCAGCTCAGCAATTATTGCCTCCGGAGTGAATTCCGGAAGGCCACGCAGAATCACCTTCAGCGGCTTGTTTCCTGGTGCGTCGTGAGTATAAAACTCATGTTTCTTGATGACTAGGTGAGCACCAACAGCACGGTAGTCAGCCTCCGTCGAGCACATGATCTTTGTGCCGGTACTGCACAGCTTGAAAAGCGGTTGAATTTTGATTGCTGCAAGCTCAGCCCTGAGAGCAGCGATGTCCTTTGATGTGGTGAAGAGCGGGGGGACTTTTACCTTCTTTGGTACCTCCTGTACCGGGAGCACGGAAAATTTGTTGCTCGCTAATAGTCGAGCGTTAGGGTCTGCTGGATCGGCGTCGTCTTGGCGTAGTCGCTTGGAGCTGCTCGGTTTCGGTATTGCTTCAGGAGCTGATGCCACTGGCGTGGATGTCACCACGTGTTGATTTTTTCGACCCATTGCCACGGCAACAGGTCGAGCGAAAAAACTTGGTGAACTTTGCAGCGCTTGCTTTTGCCTTGCCACCACCAAAAGATGAGTAAGCGCAGGTGATAGATCGCGAACCGGACACGCAATCGCGAGAAAGCGGGCGAGAGGGAAACACGGGGGAAAACTTTTATTGCGAGGGAGCGAAAAACACGTCCGTACGTGTCGCTTGTTTGAACTGAATGGTGATTAAATTTGCGAAGGTGTACCCGTTTTATATCGTTCAGTGCTGCATATGAGACCTCCCTTGCTTAAATTTGAAATCTGTGATAGTAAAGTACAGTGCATTTAGTAAATTTACTCTGAAAAATCGGCATTATAAGACATCACCTTATATTTTGGTTATTTTCAATAGCTTAAAATTGTTAACGGATAATGTTTGATAATTGAATTGATACGCGGGAAAATTTCCAACCGATTGATGTAAAAATCTTGAAAATCTATTGAGCATTTATTAAGTTATTAGCGTTTAATTTGTAACGATATTTCGTGACGGTCGCTTATTTTTAGATTTTCAATTGACACCCTACCCTTGCCGTAAGACGTAGTCTACGTCAAAAATTTAAAAAAACCCAAAAAAACAAAACTCTGACCCATACTTTAAAAAAAAAATAACCAAAAAATGGCAAAAATGTACCGTTTTATATCTAGGGCATGATCCTTAAAAGTGTACGGATTACTCATAAACATATTGCAAATGATCCATAAGAGGTTCAATAACTTTCCTTAAACTTGCATAATTGATCCATAGAATGTAATCTTTGTGCAGTTAAATATATTCGCATGTTCCATAAAGTATTTGAAATTTTCCATAAATAAATTGCCAATGATCAATAAAATGATGAATAATGAACCATAAGCTTATACAAATGATACATAGTAAATCAGCTTTGTTCGCTAAACTATATGGTATGATCCATAGATTATGCCTGCATGTTTACAGGGTGGGGCACTATTTTTGTTATTTTTGATCCATCAAGGTTGTAAAATTGATCTCTAACTGCGATAGTACTCAGATTTAGTGACATGTCCGTTCTTTATGTATCCGTAGGTAACCGGATAAAATATTGCTGCTAAAGAAGGATTGCGGAGTTTTTGCGTAGCCGTATTGAAGATTGATGAACTAAGGCGGCAGAAAGCGGTCGATGTTTCCGAATCCGAAGTGTTAACATAGCGTAGATTAGATTCCAGGCAATCGACTGATTCAAGCATTTGCCCGGTATAAGGCAAACGGAGGACGTTTTTTGTAGTTAGGTCCGACGAGCGATAGCAAGTTGGACAGCAAGCGTCTGCCCCTCATAATTTAAATCAAATTTTCTGAAACAACAGTTCAATCAAGTCATAAATTTGACCTGTAGTTCTTTATGTGCAGGAGAGCTCTTTAACAAATTTCTTGACAAGCATGTGTCGCTGTTGCGGGGAGTTCAAATAATGTTAAATGCACAAAGTCGGTTTGTTATGAATCATTTTTTAAGATTATGATTTGTTATACAAACTATTAGAGATCATTGGCAATTTATTTATGGAACATTTACAATAATTTATGGATGATATGCACATATGTTAGCGCAGAAATGTTACATCCTGTGGATCAATTTTGCAAGTTTAAGGAATGTTATTGAACCTTTTAAGTATCATTTGTAATATGTTAATGGGAAATCCGAACAATTATATGCATATATCATTTCCTTGATATATAACGGTTAATTTTTGACATTTTATTGCTGAATTTTGTTAAAAGTATGGATCAAATTGATGAATTTTAGAGATCATTTCGATGTCTTTTTGTGGATTTTCACCAGAGTCATTTTTTGTGGATTTTCACCAGAGCGTTATGGGTCAAGAATGCGTTTTTATAGAACGGTTTTCATTTTTTTATGGATCATTTCTTCAGTTTTAAAGGTGCAAACTTAGGGCTGCCGTAGTTCTTTCCGTGCACGAGTGCTCTTTACCAAAAAATTTATTGGGAAACATGTGTCGCAGTTGCGGTCGTAAGAGATCGTGAGAACGCAAAAGTAAGTCAGCTTTCTGAAAATTGAAAAGCTTCTCCAAAGTGATCCTTCTTTTACAGCAATATTTAAGCCGCATTGCTAAAGGAACGGACATGTTAATAGATCTGAGTAGTAGTGCAGTCAAGGATCGATTTCCCTGTAGTTTAAATTTATAAAAATTCAGGCATAATTTATGGATCATACATATTAATTTAAGTGCACAAAATTGATTTGCTATGGACCATATTTAGAAGTTTATGGTTCATTTTTCAAACCTATTATGGATCATTGATGATTTATTTGTGAAATATTTTCAATAATTTATTGAAAATGTGCATATATTTTAGTTTACAAACGTTTCATTCTAAGGATCAATTTTTCAAGTTTAAGGAATGATATTGAACCTTTTGTGGAACATTTGCAATATGTTTATGGGTAATCCGTACACTTTTATCGATCTTACCCTAGATATATAACGGTACATTTTTGACATTTTATTGCTAAAATTTATATTAAGTATGGGTCACATTGCTGTATTTTATGGATCATTTTAATTTTTTTATGAATTTTCATCAGGGCCTTATGGGTCATAAAAACGTTTTTTTATGTGTGTGTGTGTGTGTGTGTATGTGTGTGTGCGTGTGTGTGTGTATGTGTGTGTGTGCAATCCATATTCCACTGGCCGGCAGTGCTTTTATGGAAGAAACCTGTCTGCATCTATATTTATAATTTGTATTTATTTATACATGCAGACATTTTTAGCCCTGAATATGGAAGGTGATAGCTCTATTGTACATCCAACAACCCATTTCAAGAATGCCTGTTCATACACGTACATTCTGAGGTTATCTTCATATACAATAAGCCCCGCATGAACACTGAGAGGCAATCACACTTCCAGATTTTTTTTTAAAATTCTGGCGCGTATTTAGTAATATAAATGTTTCATCACAACAATAAAATAATTGAACGATCTCACCGACTTTTCTTTTGTTTCTTCATTCTTTTGCCTATGTGTTAGTTGTCCTCTTCATGTTGGTCTTGATTAGAATCATGCTACTTTTGGAGATCTTTAATGACAGTATAATATCGTCATTAGTATATCATAAAAGTAATAATTATTTGCAACTTGTTTTACTGTAAAGGTAGAAATTAAACACTCGTTATTTCCACTCAACATTTGTTCATTAATTTTTTTTTATTCATCTGTTGTTGTTTTTTTTAAAACAAGAACACACATAACACGTATAAAATTTATTTGTTTCTTGTAGTGATTTATTAATTTTGTTGTTTATAAATCCATTAACTCCATTAACGTGTAATTTTTATTTATTTTTATATAGTACTGCTGAACTAGTCTTCTATTCCTGATTCCGATTCCTCTTCACTTCCTTCATATTTATAAATTTCTTCTGCCTTTCTTTTAGCTTTTTTTTGTCTTTTGCCAACTGCTTCCTGATATCTTATTTTTATCTTCTTCGATACAATCATTCCAGGTCTTTGATGGTCTACCTATTTTTTTTTTGTCACACTTCATTTCTTGAGCGACTCATAATGGATGTCCAATTTGCCTTCTTTGAATATGACCCCAATAGCTAATCCTCATCACTCTAATCGTTTTAACAGCTGTTTTTCCGTCTAGTTTGATAATTTGATTCTTCCTCTGGGTTTATCCCTACAACATCTTAACATTTCCTTTAATATTTGCATTTCATATTTACTGATAGATATCCTATTTCGTTTTATAAGAGCTGCAGATTTTAGTCCGTAAGTTATTGATGGTGAAATGACTGTCTTATAAATTAGTTTTGCTAATTCCCATGTTGGTTTATATCTTTTAAGAAACTCGATAATCACCTTGCTACTACCTACAGCTTGCAAGCACCTTTTTCTTGTAGTTTGTGGCCTATTTAATGTCTCTGTTAAATGTGTTCCTAGATATTCCATATTCTTAACTATATTATATTCTTGCTGATTACCGACTGTTACTTTTTAATGTTGAGATTGTTTCTTTGGCTTTCAGTCTTTTATGTAGGGGAAACAGATATTTTTCTATTTTCCGACGTTTCGGCGCAATGTAGGCAAGAAGGCAAAATACATTGCGCCGAAACGTCGGAAAATAGAAAAAATCTGTTTCCCCTACATAAAAGACTGAAAGCCAAAGAAACAATCTCAACATATATTATATTCTTTTCCATTTTTTTTTTTTTTTTTATTTTTTTTTTGTTTCTCTGCGTCTCTCTCAAAAAGACCTCTCTTTTTTTATTTTTATTTTCTTGTCTCCCTTCTTATTTTTTCTTTTCAATTTCTTTTTTTTTTTTTTTTTTTTTTCTTTTTTCTCTTTTTTTTTTTATGTTTTTTGCGAATACCGCAATGACCCGGAGATTTCCATTTCTCTTATTTATTAAAAAAAAATCCCGGTTATGTTTTTTCATTTCCCCCAACACTCTTTGGATTATTAATGTGGAGATGTGCGGAGAAAAAAGGCATCCTTTTTTTTTCCCTTTTTTTTTTTTTTCTTTTTTTTTTTTTTCTTCCTCCCCATAGCACCCTTGTGCGTTCTGCAGACAACGCTTGAAGGACTCTATTTGTTATACGCCTTGGTACGTTGAGTTCATTTAATATTTGTTCAACCGAAGATAGGGAAGATGTACCTATATTAATCTCATTGTTCCTATATTCATCTTACTTGAAATAAAACGATATACACGTGACAGGATTAGTTAGTAATGTTTGTTGTAGTTATTTAACGTGAGCAAACATTATTAGAAAACGAAACCGATCCTTCAACTGCCCAATTGTTTGATTCATCGTAGGATGAATATAGGAACAATGAGATTAATATGGGGGCAGTTTCCCTATATCCACGAAATCATAAATACGTTTTTTATGGAACGAATTTCAATTTTTCATGGATAATTTCTTCAGTTTAAAGGTGCAAACTTAGGGCTGCCAAAACTTCTCCATACTAAATTTCACGCTGATCGGTTCAGTAGTTTTCGAGCCTATGAGGTTCAGACAGACAGATAGACAGACAGAAATCCATTTTTATATATATATAAAAAATTTTGCCATTTTCTTCTGGGCGGGGGCTTTTCAGCAACGTTATTTTGAGGCGGTGCGTGGTAATGAAAATTCGATGAGCTCAAGAGAAATTTCAATCAAACATAGTCTTTAGTTGGCAAATTAATTTGGTCATCCTGAAAAGATCTGGTTTTAGTTGTTAACGGAGGAAACGTGGTTCGCGATTGAAATTTTCTTCTCGGTCTTCTTGGGCAGCAGCATGGCCCAAACACGCAGCACGTAATACTACGATAAAAATTGACATTTACACAGACTTCCACTCGAGATTGTACAGATTGAACATTGGCCATAGAGCGAATAACAACAAACAACTAAACCTAACACCCATTGGATTAGACTGGACATTTTCGTTTTGCAAAAAGTTTCCCAGGCTCGAGCGGGAATCGAACCCTCGCTTCATGGCAATCACTTGAACGTCGGATGACACTGCTAACCAGTTGACCACAAAGGTGATGTGGGCGATTGATTTAGCCATTTTCTCCGGAACGCGGCTTTTTATGCAACGCCATGTTGAACCGGTGCGTGGTAATGAACATTTCAATGAGCTCAAGAGAAATTTCAATCAAACAACTTTAATCGGTAAATTGATTTGATCGTCCTGAAAAGGGCGGATTTTGGTTGTTTACGGAGGGAACATGGTTCGCGATTGAAATTATCAGTCTTCTTGGTCTGCAGGGCGTTTGGCAGGACACCACTCTGTGAAATGGTCACACCGGAAATTTTATTTTTCACCTCCTCGTCGTTGCGGACGGCTGGTGACGTGGATGATTCTTCTTGGTCGGGTCATCGTGTTTTCACGGGCGGCGATTTCTACCAACGTGCTCCACAGACACGTCTGTCGCATGCGGATGCACAGCGACAACTGATAATTGGTCGGTCGTCCCCTCATGTTTGATATTCGTTGGCACGGTAACTGTGGCAGTATTAACCAATCAGAGCGTGGCAGAAATATGATGTCATTTTCGACCAATAGCGTTGTGCATTTAAACATTTTTCTCTAAAGTACTTTTTAATTAGTTTAAACAAATGTAATGAATGTAGTTATCAACTGGGATCCAGCTTTGATGTTCTACCTTTCGTATGAAATACTTATCGTAAAATTTCTGTGGGCCAGAGAGGAGATATTATCGTTCAAATTCTCCAAACCCGCGTAACGCTTGCGATTTCAGAAATTTTAGAACGGCGCCCCTATACAGGAATAGAAAAGAGAGACGTAAGTCCTACGTCAAAAACTGGCACGGAACGAATTGTGGTCCTATGTGTGAAGGTTGTAAAAAAATACATACACTGAAAAAAAAAATTTCTCGGAAAAAAATATCAAAAATTAATATTAAAATTTTAATATCTCAAAAAACGATTTTTGAATATTTTATTTTTTGATTGTGAAAACTTCAAGTTATAACGCAAATTTTGGCTAAGTCTCCAGGATGAAGAATTGTCAGGGAAAAAAGTTTCCAAAACATTAACTTTTGGTGTATTTCTCAAAACTTTAATATTTGCGAGCATAAACGTGTTTTGATGATATAATCTGATTGTTGAAGTATTTAAAAAAATTTAACTCTGAATGATGATCTTCGTAAGAGCATCCGTTTTTGAGATATTTCCGATTTAATTTTATCATATTCGAATAATATTCGAAAATACGATCTTCTCATAAAATTTTCGCGTTTCTCCAGTAACCACAAATTTTAATTTTTTTTTTTTTTCCCTTCTCCTTCCTTAAACAAAAAAATGGGTAAAATGGTTCAAACAGTATTTTTAAAATTTTCGTTTAACATGTGCCTATTTTGCTTCTTATTGTATACTTTATACATTGTGTGTAAAAACTTGAAGCTCTAACGCCAGTTTTGGAGAAAACTTCAGGGTGGAGAGATCTGAAGTGAAAAAAGTGTCTTTAAGGTCAACTTTTAAAGTATTTTTAAAAACTCAACTATTTGCCAAAATAAACGTGTTTCGATGTTGCAGTATATTTACACCGAAAATACGACCTTTTCATAAATTATTCGCGGTTCTCCAGCATCACATAAAAAAACCTTTTTCGGAATATGCGTTTAGTTTCCCACAACTCACTCTTAGCCAGCTAGACGATTCTATAAGCAGCACGAGAAACAGGGGAAAATGATTGAAACAACTTTTCTTATAGTTTAGTTTACTTGTATTTCCAATTTATTATGGGCATACTAAAGATTAGTTTAGAGAAGTTCCCTTTCATTTTACATGTTTAAATATATTTTGAAGGCTTGATGCTACATCTTTTGAAAACAATGTTGCCTCTATCTGATGATCTGAACGCGGAACAAAAGAGTGATATTTTTGGGTACTAGTTTTTAGTTTGCTGAAAAATATTGGTCCATTCTGTAACTCCCTGTTCATTGTCTTCATAAGATGCATAACAAAATGACATTTTCGTTATTTTTCTGATTGGTCCAATCATATCATTCTTTTGCATTTGTTATTGGGTGTTCATGTCCTTTAGCTATACTTGCATTTCTTGCCATTCGTTTTAATGTGCCATCAGTTGCATTGCATGGCCCCTTGCCATGGGAAGTAGCGAAAAAATGACATTCAGCATCTATGCTATATTTTGATTGGAATTTACAAAGGCTTGCAAAATGTTTCCTATTTTAATATTGGGTTGCAGCTCCATCAGACATAAATATCGCTTTCTTCAGTCGCGATAGTTTGTTTTTCAAAAAGCTCATTAGTTTTGAAATAAATACCTGAACCGATATTGTGTCATGTTCAAGTATTTCCGATATAACGATAAAGCTAAGATTCTTAAGCGGTCCTGATTCGACATAGTAAATAACAAAGGGATGAATTGTGGCTTGGTTATTATTCCAAAAACTACTATGAACGGCATCTTGAAGAACAAATGTATAATGTTCGGAAAAATCACACACTAAAGGGTGATACGGTCAAAATTTGGTCAAGGGAAAACGCGTGTAAATCGGTGAAATCGTTTATTTAAAAAATCAAATTAAATTTCTTTTTCAAGTTCAATTAGTATAAAATTCAGGAAAAATATTCAGTTAGGCTTACGCTTTTCCAAATCCGAATTGCCGGGCCTTACGCTTGACCCCTGCCATCAGATTTTGTACAGCCACCTTGTCCACCTTCTTCGCCGCAGAAAGCCAGTTTGCCTTGAACTGCTGCTTGTCCTTAGCAGTTTTTTTGGTCTTCTTTAGGTTCCGCTTGACAATAGCCCAGTATTTCTCAATTGGGCGGGCTCTGGCGTGTTGGGAGGGTTCTTGTCCTTGGGAACCACCTGCACGTTGTTGGCGGCGTACCACTCCATGGCCTTTTTACCGTAATGGCAAGATGCCAAATCCGGCCAAAACAGTACGGAACAACCGTGTTTCTTCAGGAAAGGCAGCAGACGTTTATTCAAACACTCTTTCACGTAAATTTCTTGGTTGACAGTCCCGGAAGCTATGAAAATGCTGCTTTTCAAGCCACAGGTACAGATGGCTTGCCAAACCAGATATTTCTTTGCGAACTTTGACAGTTTCGTGTGCTTGAAAATATCTGCTACCTTTCCCCTTCCTTTTGCCGTATAAAACTCCTGTCCCGGAAGCTGCTTGTAGTCGGCTTTGACGTAGGTTTCGTCGTCCATTACCACGCAGTCAAACTTCGTCAGCATCGTCGTGTACAGCCTCCGGGATCGCGCTTTGGCCGTCGTATTTTGTTTATCATCGCGATTTGGAGTCACTACCTTCTTGTAAGTCGATAGTCCAGCTCGTTTTTTGGCTCGATGCACGGTTGTAGACGATACACCCAGCTTATTTGCGGCATCTCGGAGAGATAGGTTAGGGTTTCGCTTGAAACTACCGGCAACTCTCTTTGTCGTCTCAGCGGCTTCCGGTTTTCGATTTCCCCCCGATCCAGACTTCCTGGCTGTCGACAAACGTTCCCCAAACACTTTAATTACATTTGTAACGGTTGATTTGGCAACTTTTAGCGGTTTTGCCAACTTTGCGTGCGAGTAGCTCGGATTTTCGCGATGCGCGAGCAAAATTTTGATACGCTGCTCTTCTTGCTTGGACGGCATTTTGACAACTGAAGAGTGAATTCCAAAATCAAAATAGGAGCAACATTCTACACACACACACACACTTCAAAATGAGGGGTGTTCAGGTTTTTTAAATGCAAAATTGAAAGAAATACGTCAAGTTGATATTGACCAAATTTTGACCGTATCGCCCTTTATGACAACTTCGCCATAGCTTAAATTATATTTTGTGTGTCTCGAAAACGAGGATTGTTCGGTTTTGATATAATCATGGGCAGTGGTGGTAACGGTTGACATTTTTCAGTAACGGTTTACTTCTGAAAAAAATTGTCACTGGACAAAGCTAACAATTATTGCGTACACCTCTCGCTTCAAGCTAATTGTAATGTTATGAGACCAAAAGGCGAAAAGCAAATAGCACGAACATCCCGTATTCTTTTTTATTTTGCTTTTTGCTATGAGATAGTGTGTGCGGTGTCGTATGAAAGACAAAACATTTATTTTTTCGATTCCTTTTGGTCATATTCCCCTTTCTCTCGCTTATATTAATGTAAAAAAAATGTCATGACATTTAGAAAAGAAAATGTATAAGACATTTCTTTTTAGCAAACGAACCAACTCGGAGTTAACGAAAACTCTTCAGAGCTTATTTTTCAACCGCTATGTTTTCATCAGAGAACAAATTCGCCTTTTTCGATTACAAAACATGAGATTTCATTATGTTTTCATTGATGGATGTTGAAACTCTGTAGGAGGGAAATAATGAGTACAAAGCCAGGGGGGGGAGGGGGGTCGTCAGGGGGGATTCTTTTTTATTTTATTACGCGAAAGACCGACAGAAAACATTTTAACACGGAATTTAAAATGACGATTAGAAATATTTTAGCAACTTTGGATTCAGGAACTCAACCACTTTCTCAAAATTGTCTCATGGACATGAGACATGGCATGCAGCATATCTTCAATCTAAGTCATCAGAAGACATTTTGATAATTTCTGACCATACATATCATATCAAACTTTATAATTATTTAAAAATAGGTCTACGGATGACATTCTTAGGATTTTTGACCATACTGGCCACTTGAAAAGGCCCCGCGGGATCCGAGTTTTACCGGAATAGTGGCCATATATAAATATTTTCCAAAACCTGGCTTGCGACATATCAAACTTCATGATTTTGCAAAACTTTGTCTTTGGAAGACATTCTTATGGTGTCTGACCATACTGGCGACTTGGGGTGGCCCTGCAAAATTTTGAGTTCCTCCGGGAAAGTGGTCATAACCAATTTCTTACCATACCCTAGCTTGCGACATATCAAACTTTATGATTTAGCAAAACTAGGTCTTCGGAGGACATCTTGAGGATTCCTGACCATACTGGCTACTTAGGAAGGGATCCTGCGGGATCCATTTTTTTTCCGAAAGAGTGGCCATATCCAAATCTTTTCCAAAACCTGGCTTGTAACATATCAAACTGCATGAGTTTGCAAAACATTGTCTTTGGATCAATATGGATCATTATCCTTTACAACCCAAGCTGAATCTGGACCCGTGTTGCTTGAAGTATCGGTTTTCGAGTCACTCAACATTTTGCACAAACACAATTCACACTATAGAACAAAATAGAACCCAAAACCAAAATCCTTTTTCAAACATCCTAAATATCTTTTGACATCTGCTCTATGCTTGCCTTGGCTAGTGGTACATGCCTCGACTAAACCCTTTTTTACAAACGGATACTGTCGAGCTGGTAAAGAAACGCACATTTTAGTGCATCAAAGCGTAACGATATTCAGAAAAAGAGCATGAAGAGGACGGATGGATTACAAAAGTGAGGCGAGGTCTTCTTTGTTCAATCTATCCTACGAGCATAAGCAGTACGATAAAGTTTCCTGGAAAATGCTTTGGTTGTTCTCTGAAGACAAAGTTTTGCAAAATCATGAAAAACTCGGATCCCGCAGGGCTAGAGTGGCCAGTATGGTCAGGAATCATCAGAATGTCCTCCGCAGACCTATTTTTGCAAAATCATAAAGTTTGATGTATCACAAGCCTTGTTTTTGAAAAGACTGGAATATGGCCACTTACTCGGACGAACTCTGATTCCGCAGGGCCAGTATGGTAACACAGAATAGTGTTGATATGTCGCAAGCGAGGTTTTAGAAAAGATTTGAATATGGTAACTTCCCCAGAGAAACTCCGATCCCGCAGGACCTCCCTAAGTAACCAGTTGGGGTTGGGGTCATGTACGTGTTAAAGGTATTTTTTTGTTGTTGGATAAACAACTGTTGAATATGTGCGTGGTTTAGTTTTTCTTCTTTTTGTTTGTTGTTTTTACTGGACTTCAACGCGGCGGTCATTCGTCCAGAAAAAGACTATGATTGATGTTTACATTTCATGTTTAGTATTCACGATGGCGACGAAAGAAAAACAAGTGCGCGAGCGAATTTTGTACGGGCGTACGGCAAATCCTGACTTGTCAATACGGGACCTTGCAAAAACATTGGATTTGCCTAAATCCACTGTTCACGATGTGCTCAAATCATTTTCGGAACGTTTGACGGTGGAGAGGAAACCGAGAAGTGACAAAAACATTGGATGCGCTCATCCTGTCATGGACCGAAAGGTGAAAAGGATATTAACGAAAAACCCCAATTTCTCCATTCGAACGGTGGCTCGTAAAATAGGGATGCCGCCTGGTTTTGTCCAAAAATCAAAACAACGTTTGGGATTTAAGTCGTATGAAGTAAAAACAGTTCCAAATCGCAACAACAAACAGAACTTTGCAGCAAAATCACGGGCTCGACGTTTGTACTGCGAATATTTGACGAAGTTTTCATGCGTTGTTATGGACGATGAAACTTATGTTCTGGAGGATTTCAAGCAGCTTCCAGGGCTGGCTTTTTATTCTGCTGTGGCCAGAAATGCTACAGTTGAGCATTTCAGAACGAAGAAGGCATTGACATTTCCCAAAAAATACCTTGTGTGGCAAAAAGAGTAAATCTTTCGTCACTACAGGCACAATCGTCAAGGAGATCTATCAGAAAGAGTGTCTGCAGAAGCGATTGCTACCCTTCATCAAAAGTCACAAAGAAAAACCTTTGTTCTGGCCCGATTTGGCATCATGCCACTATGCTAAAACTGTGATGGAGTGGTACCAAGCAAATCAAGTGAACATTGTACCAAAAACCTCAAACTCGCCAAATTGCCCAGAGCTGCAACGAATCGAGAGATATTGGGCTCTGATGAAGCGGAAGCTTTCTGGAAAGAAGCAAGGAATCAAAGACATCAAACACTTCCAGCAAATTTGGACAAAGACGGCTTCTACAATTTCTGAAGAGTCTGTACAAACCCTAATGGACGGAGTTAAGCGCAAAGTTCGAAAATTTTATGCAAATACCGAAAAACTATGTTTCGCCTTCACGAATTGTAAAAACACTTCCCATGAATCTGAAATAAACAACTACGACGGAAATATAATGCGAAATTTATGTTTTCTTCATGTTTTGAGGTGTTCGGATTATTGCGGATACAGACCTTACGATGGGTTGATAATACCGATATTAATATTCAAAAAAAAATTATCGCCTGCCCTTTCATAGGGGCCTTTGGTAAGAAGTCTAAAAAATATTAAAAGTTATATTACTTTCAGTTTATTTTGATAATGTTATGATTTTTGAAATCTTCAAAACTACAAGCACAGTTTGGATCAAATTCAACAAAAATTACTGTGAACTTCCCTTCTACAAATTTATTCTAGATAGTTGGCTTATAATTCAGCTGGCGTCTATTACTTTTGAAAAAAGTAAATCAGTTGGATTTCTCAAGCAACAAACAGTTGTGTACGCTGTTCTTGTTGATTCAGTTCTACGTTTCAATTACCTTCAAGCTAAGGTCACATCTTTTCACGATCCTTACCAACAATGATCCCCAATCGACCTCCACTCTAATTACTTCATCATCATCACCGTTCTCTTCCTTATAACTCCCGAGCACACCCATCGAACTTATCCTATCGAGGTTAAACGAAACGGGAGCACAATAAAAGTGATTACCAGAATTAACATTGCAATTAACATTTACCGAGTTTGAACTTTGTTCATTACAGACGAGCCCCCATGACCTCGTCGTCGTCGTCGTCGTCGTCGTCAGCTGAACTCGTTACTCTTCCTGAGTCGTGTCTTCTCCCGGTGAAGCATAGTTGCATCATTAGAGTGAATGTCTCGTCGATCACGGAGCGAGAATCGTTTTACCGTATGGAACATTCCCATACATGTTCGTCGCAATCTGCCAGTGTTTAGTGGTAACAAAAGAGTTCCCTCACAAAAAAAAAAAACGAACGAACGAACGAACACGTTATAGCACCAAGGAAAACTTTTCCTTCTCCTCGCTGTCCCATAGTTGGAAGTAGTTCAAACTGTACGTTTAGAGTGGGAGCAGTGAGAGTTTGGTGAAAGATAGTTATGACATGAACTAGGGACTACTACCCTTCCCCCCTTCCCTGCACGTAATACGATCCACGTTTTTCAGTTCAATGGAAGCAAACCCCGGGAGCTGCTGTTATTTACCCTGGAACGTCTAGTTGAGCTTGAATTCAACATAAAAAAAGAAGAAAGATGAACGAACCATTCCGGCGAAGAACCAGACGATTGGGGATAAAAGCTTGTTAAAAGTTGTTTGTGTACAGTATTTTTTTTTTTCGGTTTACACGTACAAAGAAAAATGTTCGGATCTTGCCTGACAAACGAGCTCGCTGCGAAAATTGAACAGTTGAGTTAAAGGAAGCGCCTAGCTGCTTTCGCGCGATGGAACGATTGGTGGCTTCATCTTCGTCACACAGTGGGGCGAAATCGCTAATAGTGGGACATTGGGATTTGTGACGGAACTATTAGATTAAGCTTTTCAATGTCTTCTATAAAGTTTTTTCTTTTGTTGAGTACTTTATTTGTGTTTGGATTTTTTATGGGGAGTATCAGTTAAAAAAATTATCTTATCAGTTTCATGATAAATGTGTGTAATAAAAGTGTGTTATACTTTATTTGTGATTCGATTTTTTTCATTGAGGGGAGTATACACTAAGATGAAAAAAAAAACTTATTTTATTTCTTGTTAAAATTTAGTAGTAAGGCTTGTTCGCGACAAAATCTGGACACGCCTGAATACGTATATCTCTGGAAATACTTCATCTACGCGTGAAATATTTCGTAGACTCATGAACGTTTGTCTGTTTATTGTGTAAAATCAATTTTTGGTGATACTCCAAACTTTTAAATCGAAGATGGCGTCGAAAGAAGAGCTAGTGCGAAAAGCAATTGTATGCAGTCGCAATGAAAATCCGGATCTGTCAGTAAGAAATCTGGCAAAAAAGCTTGATTTTTGTGCAAGAACTGTAAATAACATTCTTAAATCTTTCGATACATGTTTGACAACAGCCAGGAAGGCTGGGAGCCTTACAAAAACGGATCTCAGAAACCACCAGAAGGACGCAAAGGTGAAGCAAATATTGCAGAAGAGACCTGATCTTTCGTTACGTACTGTGGCTAGCAAAACAACTTTCGTGCATACTTCCAAGCACCGGCAAAGTATGAAGTCGTTCAAGTTAAAAACTGTACCGAATTTTAATGATAAACAGCATGTGACGGCTAAAACCCCGGCTCGCAAGATGTATCGCGAATATTTGACGAAGTTTACCTGCATGATAATGGACGATGAAACTTATGTGCTGGAAGACTTTAAGCAGCTTCTTGGAATGTTTAATTATACTTCCATGCAACGGAATGGCGTAGAGGAGCATTTTAGGACGAAGAAAAAGGCAGAGTTTCCCAAAAAATATTTGGTTTGGCAGGCAATATGCAGCTGTGGTCGAGCAAGCCAAAGCTTCATCACTACCGGAACGGTGAACAAGGAAATATAGTGAAGTATGACTAAAGAAGCGATTGTTACCATTCCTACGCAGCCATGACGCTCTCTTGCTATTCTGGCCTGATTTGGCTTCTTGTGGCTACGCCAAAGATGTTTTGGAATGGTATAACAAGAATGGAGTCCATGTTGTCCCGAAAGAGGCGAATCCACCTAACTGGCTGGAGTTGCGACCTATCGAGTGGTATTGGGCACTCGTTAAGAGATAACTCTCTTAATATAAACAACAAGCTACAACTATAGAAAAAATTCGAAAATCTCGGACAAAAGTTGGCTGAAGTAAACTCAAAAGTTCGTTGTTTCTTCATGCAGCCTTATTTTGTAACTGTAATTAGTTTTAACATGACTAATAATGCACAATAAAAAATAAAAAAATGCATCTTGGATTGAACAAACCGCTAATTTGTTTTATTCCAAATTTAATCTGTCCAGATTTGGTCGTGTATGAAGACATTGTAGATCAAGTTGTTTTCAGAACGTTAAAAACATGTTATAATTCAAATTTCAAAAATATGGAGTAAAATAAACATTCATGTGGATATTACCGCTTGTCCTTCAAGATACTCTTGAACTTCAAGATAGGACCATTCTTTTTATGCATGTTACTCAATTTTAAACTGAAACAAAAAAGTATTTTTAGCTCTGAGTTTACCTCCTTTGATAATACAAAAATCAAAACACAAAAAAGTACTCAACAAATGAACCTGCATTGTAACGGGTGTCCACTAAAAAATGAGAATGATTTCAATACTTTTCCATCAGAACAAAAACGGCCGCATAGAAATGTCACTTTTGATGAATGAATCGTTGCACTCTCCAGAAAATTTTCATACACTCTTATTTCACTCTAACATGTTCAGTCGTGTTCAGCATGCCGTCGAAACAGGAAGAACTGCGCGCGCGCGTTGTACAATTCTTTCAAGCGAACGAAGATCGTGGAAAAAAATACACGGTGGACCATTTTTGTCGTGAAAAAGTTCCGGTATCCACCGTATACCGTATCCTGGCATGCATGAGAGTAACCCGGAAGAAAGGTTGCGGCCGTCCAGCGAAAATAATGAATGAGAAAACGCTCCGCTCGCTGCGCAGCATGTTCAACAACAAGGATTCGGTAAGTCAACGGGAAGCAGCCCGAAAGTTCCATTGTTCGAAGTCACTCATCTGCAAGACGCTAAAGAAAGAAGGAATAGTGTGTAGAAAGAAAACCAGATCCCCAGAGTACACAGATGAGCAGATTCAAACCGTGAAATCCCAATGCCGCTGAATGACTCGGAATTACGGCGGAAAATCTTTCGTTCTGGACGACGAAAGCTACTTTCCTCTTTCGAAGTCTCAGATACCGGGAAACGACCGATTCTACACTAAGGACAAATCTACTACTCCTCCAAAAGTAATGTATAAGTTCAAGCACAAATTTGAATCGAAGGTTGTGTTATACATCGTAATATCCGATAAGGGTATTTCGAAGCCGTGGTTCAAACCAAGCGGTTTGGCCATCAACCAGGAGGTGTACCAAAGAGAGTGTTTGCAGAAAATACTCATCCCATTTCTTAAACAACATCACTCGGATGGCAAATACGTGTTTTGGCCGGACAAGGCATCATCGCACTACGCAAAAAAAACGCTAACGTTTTTGGAGAGCCAAAATATACCATATGTCCCAAAAGACCGGAATCCGACAAATTTGCCACAGTGCCGTCCTATCGAGGATTTCTTCGGTCTTTTGAGCTCCATGGTATACAAGGATAATTGGAAGGCCAAGAACACCAAGCAACTTACCAACAGGATCAAAAGCTGCATCCGAAAAATCGATGTGGCTGCCGTCCAACGGTCATGTTCCAGCATAACGACTAAGCTGCGCCGCACGGCGGACCACGGACCATATGACAATATTCACTAAACTTAGTTTGAAGATTTAAGTTGACCCTTTTAATAAAATAAATCAGTTTGAACAAAACTTCACTGGTATTTTTTTCCTGACCCATTCTTTTCGTTCTCATTATTTAGTGGACACCCGTTAGAAGATCTCAATCAAAAAAATCAAAAGGTTAAAACTTAAAAGTTTCATCCTTTACACCAATGTCCCACAATTTATGATTCCGTCCCATTGTGCGTCTGTCCCGTCCCGGTATGAAACGTATCAAATTGAGTAGTAAACGTAGATTGGATCAATCTATGTGAGCTGAATGTTTTGCTGGGACTGGAGTTTTGGAGGATCGGGTATCAAGTAAAACGTAGTTTGATAAAGTTTCTGCAGAGACCCTTAAATGTATGATACACTTGGAAAAGTTGGTTTTTAGTTGGTTTTAAGTCTGTCCCACGATTGGTGGAATGTCATTTCACTGATAGGACAGCTAATTTGTTAGTACAATTTGCGGATATTGGCAAATAAAAATATGAAATATTTGCCTTGGCAATTGAAAATACTACCAACACAATGAATTTATATACAGTACAGGGAAACATCAAGTGCTCACCAAAACGAATAATCTTAAAGAGTGATACACTCAACGAAACAAAAATAGCACCACCACGTTTTTTCCACATTCAATGATCAGTAATTGATTTTCATCAAAATCATTTATTATATCATGTTCTCTGAAGAAAAAGAAATCAAACCAAGGTAAAAATAATTCGACTGTTCGAGACATTCATATAACAGAACGAGAAAACGGGAAAAATAGTGCGAAATAAAAATAACATCACCTTAGCTTTTAATTAAAATCAAACTTTATTTCTTAGAAAACAATATGAAGACGTGAACTTAGTAATGTGTGTAGGAACCGTTGTTACGAATAACTTCAATCAGACGCGATTTCATGGACAAAACCAGTTTTTCAAGAGTATCCTGTTCAATCTGCTCCCAGCATTCTCGAACTCGGGTTTTCAGCATATTTACGTTGTTGATTCCCATTTTCGTTAACGCGGCGGGCAAGTATCGAGCAAAGGTTTTCGATGGGGTTTAGATTCGGAGAGCAAGCTGGCCACTCGAGAATCTCGATGTTTTTATCGGAAAACCATGCTTTAGTCTGTTTTGAGTTGTGGATTGCAGCATTATCTTGTTGGAAAACAAAATCTGGACCCATCAATGACTCGCCGTGTTCAATCAAACTTATCTCCAGCATTTCTATGTAATCCTCCGATTTCATTGTTGTTAAAATCCACGCCAATGGAAGCTTGCCTCGGAAGGAAAATGCTCCCCAAATCATCAGGGTACCATCACCAAAGTTCCTGCTCATTTTAACATCCGGGTCCTTGCGCAAACCGTGCCAGCAGTACTGCCATCCGTCTGGTCCGTCCAAGTTGGACTTTTTTTCGTCCGAAAAGAGCACGTTTTTCTATTCATCGGTCCAGGAAATTTACTTCTTAGCGAAATTGAACCGATTCAACTTGTGCCGTTCTGTAAAGTTGGGTTTTCCGAGTCTCTTACGCCACTCCAAGTTCTTGCTGCTGGACAAAATCTGTCGTACACGACGTGTAGTCACCGGAAGCTTCAATTCTGCACGGATTTGTGACGCTGTTCTTTTCTGGTTCGTTGCAATTCTACATATTCTCCGTTTATCCTTAGCTGAAGCTTACTTTTCTTCCCGCGTTTCTCGATGCGGCCACTCTTATCGCCATTTTTCAAGAAGCTTCCGATAACCGTGTGATTTTACGATTCGAGAGGCCTGCATCGTAGTAGGCCCGGATTCTTACCTTTTCCTCGTACGTCAGATGCTTGGATCGACCCATTACCGTAAAATTAAAGGGAAAAAAAAATCCGATCTCACTATAATTTGAAGAAAACTTAAACTCCAATCGGTTTGAATGCAAATCAAAACAAATACCTGTCAAATAAGAGCCAAGGTGATTTTTAACCTAGGTGGTGCTATTTATGTTTCGCATGTTTTTTTTTTAATGAAATTCTCCGCTTAAATGTGAATAGTCCCCTAAATTTCCAGAACAACTAATCAGACAGACGTGTAGTAGAATACTGATACAACGTTAGGTGAAATTAGCATTAAACGAATGAACATTTTAAGAATATTACGAAAAAACATGGTGGTGCTATTTTTGTTTCGCTGAGGGTACGCGTTCAATTTCAACTTAGGACTGTATTTTACAAAATTCATCTCTTTCTTCCGATACATCTATTCATGCATAGAAATGAATAAAATTCTACAACTGAAAATATTTATGTTAACTTTTATTGAACTTCTTCTGGTATTGATTGGAAAAAATGAAGTGCTCACAAGAGGAATTGTAATGAAAACATAGTAAGATAAGATTTCAGTATTAAGAATGCCCACTTTTCACCTGAATCACTGCTTGTAGACGTCTTGTCATGCTTTCGGCGAGGTTGTGGAAGTATGCTTCATCGATGTTCTGCCAGACTTTATTCAAAGCTGTGAACAGTTTGGTTTTGTTCGTTACTTTATCAACCTGTCTGTACAAAATCGTCCACAAATTTTCGTTAAGGCTGAGGTCTGTTGATTGTGGTGGCTGTTCCAACAGTTTGAAGCAATTTACTTTGAAGAACGTGGTTGATTTTCGAGCTGTATGCTTTGAGTCATTGTTCTGTTGGAAATTGATGTTTTCCTTGAGTCCCATTTTAAGCAGCGATTCCTCCATATTTTCATTAATTATATCAATGTAACGATCAGCGGTCAGAATGCCTTCGATTTTCTATGCCAAACCACGCGAAGCACCCCCTACCCACAATACTTCCTCCACCATGCTTCACAGTTTTCTGTACTTTCTGCTCCAACAAGTGTTCTTCCGACTTCATCCAAACACGAGGGCGCTGTTTCTTGCCAAACAATTCTAATTTGCTCTCATCAGACCACACCACTTGTTTCCAGAATTCAGCTGTTGAGCATACTTTTGAGCAAATTTTAATCGTTTGGTTGACTTTTCTAATTAGAGAACTTGCATAGAATGCTGTTCAGTTAGATTTATGTTCTCACGTATATCACGACTGGCTATTGGTGAACATCTTCGAGCCTCTCGCACGATTCTCACATCATCGCGTGGTGACGTTAAACGCTTTCTTACCGCCCAAACACAATGATAACGGAAACGGAACGGCAAACGGCAAGTTTGACATTTGTTGCAAATGACTTCGATATGTAGAATTAGAACCAGCTTGGATCTAGCATGTTTTTTCCCCCGACAAGCAGACTTACTCAGATCGGACTTTGCCGTTTGCCGTTGCCGTTCAGGTTCCGTTATCATTGTGTTTGGACCTGATTTATCCACATGCTTAGAAAAAAGTACCCAAAATTAAGTAAAAAAAAATACTCAACGTTGAGTTCTGTTAAGTGAGGTTACCAGTTGAGTGAATTAAAAAAAATGATTTAAAGGGTGTTTCGATCAAAATTTGGCTGACTTAAACTTGATGCATTTCCTTTCATCGTGCATTAAAAATTGTGCACACCCCTCATTTTAAAGATGTGTGCGTGTAGCATCATGCCTCTATTTTGATTTTGAGATTATCACTTCAGTTATCAAAATGTCGACGAAGAAAGAGAAGCAACGCATCAAAATTTGGGCATGGCGAAAATCTAAACTATTCCCACGCCAAGTTGGCGAAATTGTTGGTCGATGAATGTGGCTGAATCAACTGTTACCAACGTATTGAAAGTGTTTGGTGAACGTTTGTCGATAGCCAGGAAAGCTGGATCGGGGGGAAATCGAAAGCCGGAGGTCACAGCGACGCCAAAAAGATTTGCTCGCTGTTTCGAGCGGAACCCCAACCTCTCCGTCCGAGATGTCGCAAAGAAGCTGAGAGTGGCGCCTTCAACCGTGGATAGAGCTAAAAAACGAGCTGGACTGTCGGCTTACAAGAAAGCGATGATACCAAATCGCGACGATAAACAAAACACGTCGGCCAAAGCACGATCGCGAAAGCTGTACACTACGATGCTGACGAAGTTTGATTGCGTGGTACAGGACGATGAAACTAACATCAAGGCAGACTTTAAACAGCTTCCTGGACAGGAAGTTCATACGGCAACCGGACGGGGAAAGGTGGCAGCTATTTTCTAGCACATTCAACTGTCAAAGTTTGCGAGGAAATATCAGGTGTGGCAGGCCATCTGTTCCTGTGGCTTGAAGAGCAACGTTTACATTGCGACCGGAACCGTCAACCAGGAAATTTATCTGAGCGAGTACCTACAGAAATGTCTACTGCCTTTCCTAAAGCGACACAATTGTACCGTTCTATTTTACCGGATTTGGCATCTTGCCATTACGGAAAAAAGCCATGGAGTGGTATGCTGCCAACAACGTTCAAGTGGTGCCCAAGGACAAGAACCCTCCCAACACGCCAGAGCTCCGCCCAATCGAACAATATTGGGCCATCGTCAAGCGGAACCTTAAGAAGACTCAAAAAGCAGTTGTGAGCGAGAAACAGTTCAAGGCAAACTGGCGTTCTGCGGCGAATAAAGTGGACAAGGAGACTGTACAAAATCTTATGGCAGGTGTTAAACGAAAGACCCGATAATTTGCATTCGGTGAATAGCAGAAGCTGAAGATTTCTCCTGTATTAACTGAACTTGAAAAAGAAAAATAATCTGACTTACTCATAAAAACTTTGATCGGCTCACGCACATTACTGTTTGACCAAATTTTGATCGGATGCTTCAAAATGGAGTAGATTTCGTTGAGAAAGACATCAATCCTCCCAATTGTCCACTGTTTTTTCCAATTGAACGCTACTGGACTTTTGTCAGGCGCAACTTCAATAAAAGTGGTAAAGAGTGCAAGAACATGGAAGAGTTCAAAAAGAATTTGTCTGTGGCTTCCAGAAAATGCGACAAAACTACTGTTCAAAACCTCATGAGTGGAGTCAAATCCAGAATCAGAAAATTCAGGAAATAAAGTGGCTTTAATTTATTTTTTGTTTGAACTAAGAGAGCAATACTTGAATCAAATGAAACAGTTGTTTTTAATTTTTTGTTGTTTCTTCAATTTCTTACTATGAGAAAATCAATGTTGCCAGTTTGTTTTCGATACAGTTCTTACCGTAAAGCCGGAATTAGTATTCAGACTAATAATTCCTTCGATTTTTACCGTCCATTTTCGATAACTTTTTAAAAACGACATATCAGATTTTGTAGACAAAGAGGAAGTAAGATTCAAACGTTATGTTCTTGAAACCCATAGCACTTTCACGCAAACTAGGACCACCAACACAAGGAATGACATTTCCCTAACATGTTGGTGATGCTAGTTACCGTGTGGGTGCTGAGAGTTTTGAGAAATTTACATTTAAATCCTACTTCCTCTCTTTGTTTACATAATCAGATCCGTCTGTTTGAAAAAGTACTTGAGATCTAGCGTTGTCATGAGAACATGGCCTTCTAGACATGGGTTTTGCTCAATGCATGAATGTATCAACAGCATTGGCTGTCAGCGACTGTTGCCAATTTCGGTTGTAAAATGTGATGCTGAATGTTTAATTTTATCTATATTTTTACACACATTAGAAATCGCTAATAAATCCTCATAATGTTGGTAGCTTAATGAAATTAATGTAATAAAAAAAACCCACAAATTTCCTAAAATCGACATCAAACAAATTTTCGCTCGCTAAACTGCCACAGACGCAAACTCCTCCGCAGAAACTCAAATATCCCATCTCCCATCGAATTTCACCCAAAAATGACAGTCATCCCCGGCCTGGATGACTGGACAGAAGTCGATGGAAATAATCCAATTAATAGACGCGCAAACCTCGCCAAAGCCAGAAAGGTGCCAGCAGAGGGGTGGCAAACCATTAGAAGCTCCCGCCCGAAACTTTGCTCCTCCCGATCCTCCGCCAGTGCTGTGTTGCGAGGTAGCATATGGGTCGGTTGGATGCCGGATGGACTCTTGGGGGGGACTGGCCGGTTTGGCGTGAATCTGCTGCAGCCCTGTAATTAGGGTGTTTTAACTAAATAACAGCACACCCTCCGCGGCAGCAACAACAGCAGCGGTAGGCCCTAAATGTGCCGAGTCACGCTGTTTGGGAACCAGGCCGGGAGCAGGAAACTAACGGTGGTCTGCCTGTCCGCTGCGGGTCCATCCATTCCCGTGGACAACTTTTATTTTTTGGCAGACTGTTTACACGGTTGCCTTCTGCTGTCCGCCCGCTCACCTTCATCTGTCCAGAAATTGATGGTTTAGGCGAGAAGCGCGAGAACGCACGTAAATGGCGATTAAGGGTCTTTTGCTGGTGTTTGACTTTCATTTCGAATTCGTTATTTCGTGGCGTGTAATCGTGATGAACGTTTGCGTTATTTGTGTCAGCAGGTTAGATCTGCTTGGTATGGGGATGATGGGTGTGCATTATTTGAACTGCAATGGACTCAATCTGCTCACGCCCCTGAGCTGAGATGCTCCGAAAAGCCATCAACTCAGCACGAGAAATCTAGACCACAAGCGGCTTTGTTGTGTACTTTTCAAGCGCGTACGAGCGGAGGAGGAAACGCCCGGGTCGAAACATCGATCATATTTTTGCACTTCTGTTCAACAACGTTACGTTGATGATCTCCGCCTCCGTCGTTGGCATGACAAGCTGAAAGAGTGGAGACGGGGACGAGATTAGCGCAAAGTTTACAGGAATTTCGTGCTCAAATCTGGATTCAATTCTTCCCATCCGGTCGTAGCCCTCGTCGCTCGCTTCGCCATTTGGTAGCAGTAGCGGGAGCAACATCTGTTTCATCATCATCATCATCGTCATCATCTAAGGGTTCCGTAAGTTCGCGAAAGGTAGGAATTCGTTCTTCATTATTGCGCCCGGCAGGGAGTTGATTTAATATTTTGCTCTCGGCAGATTTCCATATTCACGGGAGATTAATTACGCTGTGATTAAATGGTAATAAACATCAACATTCGGCGAACCAGTCGGATGTCGGGAGCTTGAGCGTCGAAAATTCCAATTGCCAGAGCATAGTTTTGATTGCTGTCTGTTGTTCGGTAGCCAAATCATACGCCGGCGAAATCGAACGGTGGAAGTCTACCGATTTCTGTTTTAACAATTGGATTAAACTGAGCTGGGTTCGAACTGATTTTGAGTGGTGATTCATTCTATCAACGCAACGTCTCTTTAAACTGTATGTCTGCTGTAGACGTTTTAGTTCATTTGAGACGGCGATTTGAGTGATTTTGAGCGAGTGCTCCCTTAGGCGCTTCTGAAAAGCAAAACTATTATCGAATTCGTTTTTGAACCTGAGTTGGAACTAGTTCCAACCTGCGATACGAACTTATTGTCAGTGCAAACCTCAATTTGATAAGAGTTTACAGAGAATTGCCGCGAGCGGACTTGTTTTCCCTGCTGTCAGTTTTTTCGCTGTTTATAATTTGAACAAAATTTTCGTAATACGAACAAATTAATTTTTAACCAGTTCGGCAGCGGCGGCAAAGTGAAGTGCGGTGTTGTGGAGAGTGTTGAAATTTTCGGGAAAAGTGCCCGATCTGGAACGAAAATCGCGGTTGAATCTTTCCGGGGAGGTCATTTCTCTTGGATGGCTTCTTTGCTGTCGTTCTCCTGTTGATTCTGGCTTTTTTGCGCGACCGACGTTTGGCGGCTGATCGATTCTCATTAGTACCGGAAGTTGTGCGCATCATTGTGTGATATCAGCTTTGAACTGGAATGAAAATACCCGTGGAAATATAGTGCCGTTCCAGTTGAAAACTAGCGACACTGGCGACAATCGATTTTACTTCAGTTCCATGTGTTGTAAGTTTTATAAAAAAAAGATTGAAGTTTTGTGGTAAGTAAAATTCAAGCCAAAAAAAAAATATATATTGTGAATCACTAAATACGCGTCAATCAAGCATTGCACATACGCTTGATTGAAAGTTTCAGTATGTCACTACTGGAGCGGGGCTTATTGTGCACGAAGATAGCTTCGGAATGCTTGCGTTCTTGAAATGGGCTATTGGAGTCGCGGTAGAGCTGTCACCTTCTAATCCCCGGATTTAAGCTTTTTGCAAATGTAAACAGCAAATATGAAACAGTTGCAGGAAGATTCTATCCATAATACCGCTGCCAGACAGTGGGAATTAGATTGTAAACACACACACACACACCTCTTCAAGCCACAGGTACAGATGGCCTGCCACACCTGATATTTCTTCGCGAACTTTGACTGTTTAATGTGCTTGAAAATATCGGCCACCTTTCCCCGTCCAGTTGCTGTATAAAATTCCTGTCCAGGAAACTGTTTAAAGTCTGCCTTGACGTAAGTTTCATCGTCCTGTACCACGCAATCAAACTTCGTCAGCATCGTCTAGCTCGTTTTTTCATCTCTATCCACGGTTGAAGGCGCCACTCCCAGCTTCTCTGCGACATCTCGGACGGAGAGGTTGGGGTTCCGCTCGAAACAGCGGGCAACTATTTTTGACATAGCTTTGGCTTCCGGCTTTCGATTTCCTCCCGATCCAGCTTTCCTGGCTGTCGACAAACG
Source organism: Aedes koreicus (assembly GCA_024533555.2). Lineage (NCBI taxonomy): Eukaryota > Metazoa > Arthropoda > Insecta > Diptera > Culicidae > Aedes > Aedes koreicus. The sequence goes on along the minus strand of JAHHFK020001754.1, from coordinate 274,331 downwards.
TTCACCGAACACTTTTAATACGTTGGTAACAGTTGATTTAGCCACATTCAACAATTTCGCCAATTTGGCGTGAGAGTAGTTTGAATTTTCGCCATGCACGTGCAAAATTTTGATCCGTTGCTTCTCTTCCTTCGACGACATTTGCGTAACTGAAGTGGTACTCCAAAATCTAAATAGTGGCATGATGCTACACGCAAGGATCTTTCAAAATGAGGCATGTGCAATATTTTTTAATGCACGACGAAAGGAAATGCGTCAAGCTTTAGTCGACCAAATTTTGATAGAAACACCCCCCCCCATATCATTTTAAGCAACTTTGCTGAGCGGAATATTTTTCTGAATGATTATTTGACCATTTTAGAGCTATCTTCCAGCTTAAAATCATTAGTAAAGTTTAACAACGTTCGAGCGCATGATAACATCACGATGGTCCAAGCGAGTAGTTGTGGTCTTACGAGGCCGTGCCAACCGTGTAAATGGGTAATAACTGTTCATGGGGAGCGGAGCCAATCGGTAAAATGAACTGGGAGTGTGTGAGAGAACGGGGGGAAGAGACAGTGGGAGAGTGAGAGAGAGAGAGAAAGAGATAGATAGATAGATAGATAGAGAGAGAGAGGGGCGGGGGAGTGGTAGGGAGAGAGAGAGAGAGATAGATAGATAGATAGATAGATAGAGAGAGAGAGATATATATATATATATATATATATATATATATATATATATATATAGAGAGAGAGAAACAGTGAGATAGTGGGAGAGAGAGATAGATAGATATATAGATCGAGAGAGAACGAGAGAGAGAGAGAGAGAGAGAGAAAAAAGGAGAGACAGAAAGAGAGAGACAGAAAGAGAGAGAGAGAGAGGAAGAGAGAGAGAAATAGAGAGAGGGAGAGAGAACCACACGTGCATGCGACTCTTGTGTTCGTGTTCGAGTGAGGTGCATTCTATAAGTGATCACCTCTATAGAAATCTTTGAACGTGTCAGACTTTTTTAGTTTAACCTCGGTGCATTGCTGCTCTGGTTATCAATTAGCGTTCCAAAGCATCTTTACGGTTGCCTATCAAGCAATTAAGTCGCCTTAAATGCAAACAGCAAATGCCACTTTATTCCCAAATATACGGCTGCTTTACTATTACTATTTGGCATTCGAAATGCTTATTAAAGAAGTCTACAAGCATTTAAAACTGCATTTGAAATCCAGCTTTACTACAGATTGCATTCAAGATGCTGATATAATGCTAATAAAATGCTTGTAGCGTGATGCACATATAAAATAAACATGTTAAATGCACATTAATGGAACGCGGTATATGATGTTACATTTTGTGTGAAAGTAATATTACAGGGTTCGGCAGAACATAATGCGAAAATTTGTTCTATTTCTTTCAAATCCCCTTTCACTAATTCAAGCAATAATATCAACATTTTCGAGTGCAGTTCTTTATAAAGTCCTTTTAAACAAATTTATTCAATGTGTCCTCAATTTTCATTAATAACATCTTCGAGCCGACGCCGGAAGCCAGGAGCATGCCTTTCGGGCGTAGTCCTCCGACATAGACTGCCATGTGGCGTGTTATGGTTGACTTCAGGGTTTTCACACTAGGGTGTGATGTTTTGCAGGCTCGTGCTTCAACATATGCCCAAATCGAATAATCCAACAGATTAAGATCTGGACTGCAAGGGGGCCACAAATCCTTCGGCCAAAACTTCATGTTATCGTTCAACCATTGTTGGGTTCGATTGGACGTGTGACACGGCGCTCCATCCTGCTGTAGGGAAGCACTTGGTCCTTTAAAATACCGATATACACTTTGGTATTGAGTTTAACTCCATCATCAATGAAAACAGGCGGCATTTTCAAACCGTTGGACGCCACCAAGCCAAACATCACGACACCAGCCGGATGTTTGGTTTGAAATTTGAATATAACCTTTTCCGGAACGTTTCTCCATTTTCTGCGGTGAAATGAACCGGTCCGTGCGGCTGTTGGCCACAGGATCGATGCTGAAAAGCTTTTCGTCGGAGAACAGGATTATCATTTTTTTTTCTTTTTCAAACAAGACAAAGAAAAAAATGATAATTCTTTTGAAACGAGTCACTCGTAGTTCCTTGACCCGGTCCGTGATCAAGTGGCGTTTTACTCCGGCTCTTGAAGATGTATGCAGGTCTTCTTTGATGATTCTCCGACATATTGGCTTCCTTCGCAAGTTTTCTTATGGAACGCACCGGGTTGCGAGCAACTTTTGCCCGGACCGATTTGATCACGTTCGGCGTGCGTGCAAAGCGCGGACGTCCGCTTTCCGGCTTCCACTGCTTAAAACCATCCTGCAGGGACTTTTTGTGCGGTAAACTGTTGCCAAATGGCACCCTACCACCTTGGCAATCTCTTTCGGCTTCTTCTGGGCGAGCAACAAACTGGTGATCACACTTTTCGCGAACATTTTGACGAATTTGCAATAAAACAATGTTTGGATGCAGCACTTGAAAATAAACATAAACAAATACACTTTCGACAGAAATTAGTCACTAGCTACACGAATTAACCCAATACTCAAGTTTGAACATTTTCGCATTATTTTTCTGCCGCACCCTGTACATGACTTACTTTGATGTCAAAGTAATTTTCCAGGTCGTAGCTGAATTTTATTACACCGTGTTATGTTATGCATACACTTGCGGAACAGTTGAACATGTGAAGTTCGTTCATACCAACGCATAAATAGAAATAAACGGAGGCTCTGGATCGCACAGGAAAAAGTCATGTGAAAGCATTTGCAAACAAAGCTTTTTACCAGAAAGGTTAGCTTATTCTATCTTTTAGCTGCTGGTGATGGTCAATTTGTATGTGTAACTTAATGAGTATCCAACATAAAATTACCCAGTTGACCGATCATTTTCAAACTTTCAGACAATAAAATATATGTATTAGTAAGCTTTCGGGATCTTGATTCCATTCAACTTCAATACCATACGCTCGCACCTTACGCTTAACTCCACTCATTAGGTTCTGTACAACATCTGGCTGCAGTTTCTTATGTACGGAAACCTAATTTTTCTTCATGTCTTCCTCAGATTTGACCGCCTTGGGATGCTCCCCTAGTGCCTGCTTCATAACAGCCCAGTATTTTTCGATGGGCCTTAGTTCCGGTGTGTCAACCCTGGCGGGGGGGGGGGGGGGGGGAAAAAAAAAAAAAAAATTCATGTTCTTGGGTACGAAAGTAACCTGGTTTGTTTCGTACGACTCCAGGACAACATTTGAATAGTGGCACGAAGCTAGCTCCGGCCAAAAGATCGTAGGGCCCCTCGTGTTGCTTCAACAGAGGAAGTAGACGCTTCTTTAGAGATACTCCTTGAGTGTAGATCTCCCAGCTCACAGTCCCGGCGGCACGACACGGCGCACTCCGTTTGCCATATGAGCAGTGTTTTTCTTGGCAAACTTTGAAAGTTTCTGCTTCATTTTTTTCTCCGGAGCATCAAACTTGTGCTAAGCGGTGAAGCAGTGCAGTCTCCTTAAAAGCTGCCGGAAGTCCGCCTTGACGCAAGTCTCATCATCTATGTTGAGACAATAAATCTTCGTCAGCATCTGGGTGTACAGTTTCCAGCCAGTGACTTTCCCACCGTATTTTGCCAAGTGTTCGTCACGATTTAGAACCTTCTGCACTTTTTACATATGTGCAGTCCCTCCCGGTCCATATGTCTCTGAACGAAAGACTTGGACAGATTTAACTTTTTGGCCACATCCCTGACCGAAGCATTGGGATTCCACTTGAAAGATTTCACGACACGCTTGTGGTCCCGAGCACTAATAGAACATCGATTCTGACCGCATTTCTCTTTCCGTTCAAAGCTCAGAGTTTCGTAATAATCACACGACTCGCCGTTGACTGCACGATTCCGAATTGTTTTCCGGATGTCCCGATGAGAGAATTGATGATTTTCCAAGTGCTTGCGCGAAATCAATTCGCGACGTTGCTTTTCGGGTGACGCCATTTTTTTCCAATTTTCGAAAAACTGACAGCGATCAAAATACAACAAAAAAAACAAAAACACTCTCTAAGCTGCTTCTACCCAAATTTTCAAGAGGAAATGTCTAACGGGTAATTTCCTACAGCGTTTTTTTCCGTTATGCAATTTTACTTGAGACACCGTTTAGTTGAGCTTTTGAAGAGCGTATGTTTGCAAATCCCTTTACCACTTTTTCTAACGACTGTTCCAGAAAGTATGAGCACACCTTATTTTAACGGTCACTTGGAATATAATGAAATATTTCAACATGTTTTGGCTGCGTCCTTTTGTTTGCACATTTCTGAATAACATGAGCCTGTGCACGCTGCTATAATTGGTTTGTCTTTTTGACTTTTACTGTGAGCCGTGTTTTGGTGTTGTCTCACTCACTCTCACAGGACGCTTGAAAACATGGCTCACAGTAAAAGTCAAACAATTTATAGCGTGCACAGGCTCATAGCATCAAAAAAGTGCTCAGTTTTGTGTTACCTATCAAAATGCGCGGTCTTACTCCGGAACAACGAAAAAGTATCGTGCACAAATGGTGCACTGTGAGCGGACTTTCCTTGAGAAAATTGGCCAAGGCATAGGGTGTAAGCATCGGAGCGGTACGATCTGCGATTCGGAAATATAGAGAACAGTGTACGTTTGAAGATGCGCCGAAGAGTGGTCGGAAATCCGGTCCTGTTAGTCCGGATATCGATATAAAGATCAAGGTTGCCTACAAGCGAAAACCAGCGACTTCCGTTCGGGATGTTGCGAAAAAACTAGGGACCTCGTCGAGTAACGTCATGCGTGCCAAAGAAAGACTTGGGCTAAAAACATACCGGAAGCAGAAAAAATCCAAAAGGAACCCAAAACAGGCCGCGTCCGTGAAACCACGGGCCCGCAAACTCTACGATTCGTTATTGTGTAGAAATTCTGGGTGTATAATAATGGACGATGAAACGTATGTGAAATTAGATTACAAAACGCTTCCCGGACCACAATTCTATACTGTAAGTGATGCCAGAGACATTCCCGAAATGGAGAAGGCAATTTTTACCGAAAAATTCGGTAAGAAGGTTATGGTTTGGCAGGCAATAAGCGAGTGTGGTAAAACATCTAGTCCGTACATCACAACGGAGACCATGAACACTCAGAAATACGTTAAAAAATTACCCCAGAAGCGATTATTGCCGATGGTCAGGCAGCACGAAGGTCAAGCAGTCGTTTGACCCGTTTTGGCGTCATGTCATTACGCAAAGGACACTTTAGAATGGTACAAAAGTCAAAAATGTATGTTTTGTGCCGAAAAACATGAATCCGCCGAAAAGAAAGGAGGCACGGCCAATCGAGACTTCAAAAAAATAAACCATTGCAAAGCTTCGAAAATTCATAAAACCAGCGGACGAAATCCAAAAATTTAAAAAAGATTGGCCAATAGTGGTCAAAATGCCAAAAAGTACCACTGTGTGGCAGCTAATGGGGCATGTTCGAGGAAAAAGAAGAAGCCTTTGCAAAGATTAAATATGGAAAGGGAAAAGGGGGGGGGGGGGGAATAAAATATAAATAAAAAAATGATTTGCCAAATACAATAATTAAAACTAAAAAAAAACATGACTCTTTTTGTGATTTTGATTGTGTAAGATTATACTTTCAAATGGTACAGTCTATAGTAGCATAAGAAATTGTGTACAAACATTTTTATTTACAATTATGATCCGTACTCGTTTTAGAGTACAGGACTTATGCTAACTTACTAAAAAAAATCGCTTGAAATTAGTGTGAATAAGTAATAGTACCAATAATTATAGTAAAGGGTGTATTCGATAAAAATGGCACACACATATATACTCATCAAAATTAAACTGATTATCGGATTTTCTTGAAATTTTCAGGGAATGAAGAACTACTAATGAGTTTTGATTTACAACATTTGTTTTATTCAATTTCGTCTCCCATCCCGAATGCCCGCACCTTCCTTTTCACTCCACCCATCAAATTTTGTACAACCGATTTTCCCAGTGTTTTTGTTGTTTTTACCCAAATTTTCTTCAATTCTAGCTCTGTTTTTATAGTTTTGGGATGTTTGCGAAGTTCCGTTTTCATAATTGCCCAGAATTTTTCAATTGGACGAAGTTCCGGTGAATTTGGTGGGTTCATATCCTTTGGCACAAAATTGACTCCGTTGGCTCGGTACCACTCCAATACGTTTCGAGCGTAGTGGCAGGATGCTAGATCAGGCCAAAACAGAGTTGATCCTTTGTGCTTCTTAATGAATGGCAAGAGACGCTTCTTAAGGCACTCTTCCGTGTAAATCGCACCGTTTATTGTTCCGGAAGTGATGAAGGGAGCACTTATTTCACCACATCCGCAAATCGCCTGCCAGATTAGAAACTTCTTTGCAAATTTCGATAGTTTCTTCTTTCGAACATCCTCCGGAACATCGAACTTCGACTTGGCAACGAAATATTCTTGCCCAGGAAGTTGACGGAAGTCGGCCTTGACGTATGTTTCGTCATCCATCACGATGCAACCGGATTTGGTGAGCAGCTTCGTGTAAAGTTTCCGGGCGCGGGTTTTCGCAGTGATGTTTTGTTTTTCATTCCGGTTTGGGGCTTTTTGCACTTTGTAAACATGTAACCCAGCACGCTTCATGGTTTTCTGCACAAAACCGACTGACACCTTAGACTTTTTAGCGACATCTCGAATTGACATGTTTGGACGGTTCTTGAATTGTTGTACGACTTTCCTGGCCATTTTACTGTCCATTGGACCACTTTTACGACCACTCCCTTCCTTCCTTTGGACACTCAGACGCTCCTTGAAGGTTCTTATTACACGAGACACAGTTGTATTTGCAATTCCAAGCCTTTTAGCAATCCACCGGTGGGACGCCCCTGGATTTTGATTGTGAGTGCACAAAATTTTCTCACGGACAATTTCTTGTTTCGACGACATGACTGGAACTACTGAATGTATAACTATGAAACTTGGCAGATGTAAATAATACACTATGGATAAGATCTACTCAAATTTCTAGGTTTTTTACTCATACGATTCAAAAGTTACAGAAGATTTTCTGTGTGCCATTTTTATCGAATACACCCTTTAATTAGGAGCCAACCAGAAGCAGCAACGTTGGCAGCAAAGGAAATGAAGTTGTTGTACAATTCCAGATCGGCGAACCCCCTGCTGGTTCCCGGGACTTTAATGGGCCGCATTTGTGCTGGTCTGTGTTCTCCTGCAAGCCCAGGTTGCAACCAGCACAAGCAGCAAAAGCAGTAGCAGCCATAAAACTGGCTAGACGATATGGATTAAAGAGGCAAACTTTTCAGTTTTACGATTGCCTTTCTCTCCATCTATGTACCTATGTTGTTTTATGTTGTACGCCGCGGCAAATCATACACATTTGAAATTGATATCAGATCCCCCCTGGATCAGTTTGTACCTGGCAATGTATTTCGATGCGACTGTGCGGGGGCCATGAGTCACGTGTTTCCAAGTCCTGAAAATTTATTTCCTCCTAAAACGAATGGACTCACGTGTCCGGAGCGGCTGTTTCTGTTGTAAATATAGAATTCCATCCGAAATACCCCATATATCCGAGAACTGGTCAGGTGGAGTTTTTATGACTGAATCAAACGAAAAAATACCACTGCAGACAAAGAAGTGGAATAGACAAATGCAAATAAAACCGTTTTATACGGACTGCAGAATGGTTGGTCCCGTGATCCACTCGCTGGCTGTTGGGATAATCGTCAGGGGTTGATATAAATCAATGAGGATTGCTGTCCGTCCGTACCTACACAGGGAACATTCCGAAATACTCGGACACAGCAGGATGCGGTCTTGTTCGTATAGGTTAAGCTTCGTCCTATTGTCTGTTATTGATGGATTTACCAGCGCGGCTGGTGCCAGTCTAGAGAGGTTCAACGTTGAAAGTGGATCAGGAGCTGTTTATTTTGCTTCTCGAGCTCTCCGGTTACTTTGATGTTATTCACTCTTGGAACTTGAAAAAAATATGTTTAAATTTCGCTGATTGAAAATTCACGATCAGACGGCGAACCGTTTCCTTGTGGATAACCGATTGAAGAAGGATAAGATGAAAACACAAAGGGTGAAATGTAGATGCTTGATGTTTAAGGATAAACGAACAGTCAGATTCCTGAAAAAATGTTCATTCTTTCTTGTCGTTTGTTATAGTTCTTGCTGTGGATAGTGGCTTAAAACAAAATTATCTTGTAAAGACTGTATTCGAAAAAAATTAGATGCACTTATTTGTTGGTAACATTTTAGGAAAAGATGAAAACATTGCTGGAATTTTGCCTGAAACTGACTTACAGTGTAATTATGACACATTAACAATATACTGCACGATGCGACAACAATGGATTATCTACTGATAAGGTAGGAATTTCTAGATTTTAAGATAACAAAAACAACAATGGTAGGTGGTAAATTTATTGTATTTTGACATTACTTCCAAAGCATTTTCCATTTTCCATTACGACCAAATTAAACACACGAAAAAGTGTAAGAAAATCTCATGACCAGCCGATCGTTTCAAAAATTTTGCGACATAGATGTCGCTCAGAATTTTGTTGATCGCTGACTTATTGTTGCATACATATGATGTTCATTGTATGGAATCAAATTACGAGAATGGATACCATCAATCCACAACCAAAGATAACCCAATAAGTTTATTTTTAACTAAGCTACCGTCTCAAATACAGTCACACGGCATTTTTAAACTGTTTGAAACTGTCGGCAGAAATAAGATGAAATTTTACTCTTTTTGTTTTATAGCCTTCGTGTTCGCTTGAACTGTACACATAAACTGTTGGTGGTGTGCGGGCTTCAAACTTTGCAGCAGGTGACTGTTTGGCAAAAAAATGTAGATTTACCACCTCTGATAGAAACACATGTATTAATTATAATTGACTCCTCCTCAGGTAAAATTAACATAAACAAACACATACACACAGGCACAAACAGATCTACTATACATTCAAGACCTACTGTGCTGTCCACTTCAATTCAAGCATTCGACACTGAAGAATTCTGGAAGTCACAGACTTCCACTTGTTTTTAGCGGGATTTCCCTGCGTTAACCAGTGATAACTTGATAAACTGTTTCAGTGTTTTGTTTTTTAAGTAAACAAGTAATGATGTAGAAGGAGATGTTTCGCCCATCACCATGAGGCACCAAGAGTAGACAGTCATGTTTGCTAAAATGAAAGATATGAAGAGAAAGTGTTGAAAGTTCCGTCAGTGTACGGTAGGCTGGAAATAGAATAGAAGTATTGAAAATTGAGCGAAAGGGCATGGGTAAAGTAGTACTCGAACCAAGGACGTGATCATTGTCAAACATCCCACTGCGGGGTAGGTTAAGGCACAGATACATCTGCCACCTCAACTTGCTGTGCCTCAACCTACCCCGCAGTGGGATGTTTGGCAATGATAACGTCCTTGGTTCAAGTACTACTTTACCCATGTCCTTTCGCTCAATTTTCAATACTTTCAACGCTTTCTTTTCATATCTTTCATTCTAGCAAACATGACTGTCTACTCTTGGTGCCTCATGGTGATGAGCGAAACATTTCCTTCTACATCATAATCGTTACTCCACGCTCGGAGAATACAAACATAACAATTAGAGAATGTAAAACAAGTAATTTTTTTCTTCTTCTCATTCTTCTTCATATTTTCAGTATTTTTTCTCCAACTCCTCTTCATTTCTCTGCTGTAACTTCTCTACTTCCCCTCCTATTCCTTCGATGGTTTACCTTAAAAAAAAAATTCCACCTACTTACCTTTCTCCTACTTCTCCTTTCTGTTTTTCTCTTCTTCTTTGACTTTTCTCGATTCACTTTTCTTCTTTCGCTCTTTCTTCTTGTTTCTCAACTTTCTTAACTTCTTGTGCTTCTGCTCTTCCATTTTTTCTTCCTCTACTTCGTCCACTTCGCGTTTCATCTTCTACGATTGTTTTTTACATCTCGCTTCTTCTATTCGTCCACTTCACTTTTCTTCTTCTTGGATTGGTTTATACATTTATCTCATTTATATTAGGTGCGCAAATAAGTTTTCGCTGTTTTTTTTTGGTGAAAAAGGAACTTTATTTTGAAAACAAAGGTTACAAACGAATTATTCAAAGTATTGAATGATGGGAGTATATAGTGATGGGAGCTACGACTTTTTCCCATCTTTCTGGTAGAACGTGAATACCATTTCGATAGAACTGTTCGTCTTTTGATGCTATCCAAGAATCAAGTCATTTTGAGATGTCATCATATGAGTGGAATTGCTGACCAGTGAGACCATGTGCCATCGAACGGAACAAGTAATAATCGGACGGTGCAATATCAGGAGAATATGGCGGGTGGGGTAGGACTTCCCATTTGAGCGTTTCCAAGTAGGTTTTCACGGGTTTCGCAACGTGAGGTCGAGCGTTGTCATGCTGAAGAATCACTTTTTCGTGTCTGTGCGCGTATTGTGGCCGTTTTTCGTGCAGTGCTCGGCTCAATCGCATCAATTGAGTTCGATACCGTTCCCCGGTAATGGTTTCGTTTGGTTTCAACAGCTCATAATAAATAACACCAACTTGGTCCCACCAAATACACAGCATAACCTTCGCAGCGTGAATATTCGGCCTAGGCGACGATGTTGAAGCATGCCCGCATCCCATGAATGTTTCCGTTTTGGGTTACTGTAATGAATCCATTTTTCGTCACCCGTCACAATGCGATGTAGAAAACTCTTCCTTTTTTGCCGCTGGAGCAGTTGTTCACAGACGAAAAAACGACGCTCAACATCTCTTGGCTTCAAATCGTAAGGAACCCAAGTTCCTTGCTTTTGAATCATTCCCAAGGCATGCAATCGCTTATAAACGGCTTGGCGGGAAACTCCTAATCCTGAACCAAGCTCTTCTTGCGTTTGACATGGATCCTCATCGAGCAATGCCTCCAATTCAGAGTCTTCGAAGTTTTTTGGCCTTCCTTCACGCGGACGATCATCAACACTGAAATCACCGTTTTTGAAGCGATGAAACCAATCACGACACGTTGTTTCACTCAGAGCAGCATCACCGTAAACTTTTTGAAGCTCTCGATGTGCTTCAACCGCCGTTTTCTTCGCATGAAAGAAGAAAATCAACACTTCCCGCAAATGACGATTATTTGGCACGAAGTCAGACATCTTCAAACAACCAAAATATATAACACTAAACCAAAATCACTGATTTGGCAAAGCGGTTTGTTTACCATATGTCTGAGCTTGGTTTATGACGCTTGAGATGTACAACATTCGACCAGCACTTACTATTGGCGCCATCTATTGCTAAACAGCGGGAACTTAGTTGCGCACCTAATATTATCTCCTTCTATTTCACTTTTTTTTGCTTTTTCCACTGCTTCTTCTGTTGTGCCTTTTTAAATTTCTTCTGCTTCAGTTTCCTCTTCATCCGCATCCGGTTTCTTCTACTTCTTCCGCTGATTCCGTTACGTTTCTCTTGTTCCGCATCTCTTTCCCAACAGTTCTTCTTCAGTTGTTCCATTTCCGTACTTGTTCCTATCACTGCTTCTTCTTTCACTTCTGTTCTTTCGTTTTTTCATCGACTTCTGTTCGTCTGCCCGGATTTACATCGGAAACGTTTCAGCTTTCCTCGTTTTCTTCTTCGGCATCTCTCATTTCCTGACTGCACTACAATTGTCTAAACAGTCAAATAACTTGATAACTGGCCTTGGTATTTAAGAGCTCAGATTAAGAGGTACAATACCTGAGGTTAATACCATAAAATTGTTCCCACAATGTTATGCAAATACCAACAAGGAACGTGTGTGTGAGCCGCGTGTTCTCACGTTCCGTCCACCTGCAGGTATCTTCCATCACTTACCTCAACTTTGACTCCCGGGTCTCATACCAGGCTTTTCATAGGCTTTCGTGCGTGCCACACACGATCACTTTGCCTCACAAGTTGACCGACAGTGGGGTTACCAGGGCGGATCCGTTACGTTTTGAACGAAACACAAGTTTTTGAATTAATCATAATTGTATTTTTCAATATAGTTTTTGCTGAGTTCCATACGCCCAGCGTTTCTCTAATATTTTTTATCCCTTCCGAAAGAATAGATTTGTCGTGGTGATCATAATAGGTATTTGTTCGTGAGATGATTACATCGTTGGAGTCAAATCTCACTGCACCGAGCCATTTCTTCAAGTTTGGGAACATGAAAACAAGAAGCAGTTTCTTGGCAAAATTCGGTCGTTTTTTTTTCAGATCCTCATCCAATCGACCCAATAAATTGGAATTCTGTGTGCATACCAAAAAATTTGTTGCCATAACTTTTTTGGCTAACAAACCTGCCTTGGACTTCTTTGGTGCTGATTTTATGCTATTTGGAATGCTGTTTGGTCTATGGTGTATTGTTTTGTCACTCCGGGGTGGAACTGGTAGTAACGTTTGCATTAAAAAAATTGACTTGGTGGTGGTGAAAAAAAGCTAAGACGGATAATTGCTTTTGATAAATTTCCCATGGAAGGTAATTATTTAAGCTCACTCGCAAAAAAATTCTACGCCCTTGCGAGAGGCCTTCCGGCAGTTAACCGCCATGGCGGACGAAAACATGCGTGTAGGCATGTTTTTGAGTTCTTTCTTCGTTTTATTTATCAATTCCTCCTCAGTTTTCGCGACAAAATTGTTGGAGTATATCTTACGCTTCAGGCCCAGAAATTCTCGAAGGGACGCAGCTGGGGGACGTTGGGCGGGTTCGCCGACATTGATATTCAGCCGCTCCATCTCCGCCAGATCTGGCCAGAAAACAAAGTCTTCGCCCTAATGGTATTTCTTGATGAACGACGCAACTTCCGGCAGGCATTTCGTACTATAAATTTCCCCGTTCACGGCCAGTCCGAAGCGAAAGAAGAGCGGCTTTGACATCCCCTTCTTGCTGATTGTCAGCCACAGCAGCACCTTCTTAGGGGAACTTGGTGTGTGAAATGAACTTCACCTCGGAGCTCACTTCCTTCGTGGGGGAAGTAAAATACGAAGTGCCCTGCCAGTCGTTGCCATCCAGGGTGAGATAGGTCTCGTCGTCCATCACCACCACCACATCACAATTCGCCGGGAAAATCGAGTTGACCATCTTATTCAGCCGCTGCTACTGCGTCATTGCCTGCAGCAAATTCCTTTTACTCCTATCAAAGGTTTTATATCGACTTTATAAACTCTTAAAATGCCGTTTTGAAATGCCTTTTCAAGGACTCATTCATGGTATATAGTAACCATAATAAGGGTTAGTTGAAAAAGCATTTAAAATCATTTTTGCCTGCAGTAGATGCATTAAACGAAAATTGGCATTGAGAGAAGTCACCTAATGACCAAATCAAGAATTTCGAATCAAGAATTCACTTTTAAAAAAAGTATCACAATTACATTTCACTATATTAAACCTAAATGTTCACACTGTACTGCTAGCTGGAGAGAAAAGAGGGCGAGTCGCATGGCGCGAGCTCTTTTATTATCTAAACTTGTTGACTATGCATTTCATATTATCATATGGCTGCTTACTCGGCTTTGCCTCGTCCCGTGTCACTCCTGAAGAATCATGGCGATCTTTGGGTACTTTTCTCCATAAGGTATTGTTGCATCTTCTGCTGTCCGCTGTCCTCGACTCTCTTGAACGTGTGATGATAACGTCGGTGCTAATGCATTTTTAATCCAAATCACGGCTGTTCCGATGAAAATAATCGTTATAAGGGCACCAATTTTGGAGTTGGGAGTATTGGCTTGTCTCGTGAGTGAGTCTTTAGCATTATGGAGGCTTATTTGTCTGGAAAGGTTTATTTTGATGGGGTCTAGAGAAGCACAAGCTCTAAAGATAACTTCCTTTGGTTTAATTTTTATTGTTGAATGTGTTGTGTCGTTGTAGATAGCAGTGGTCATAGTAAGACCTTCGTATAGCGTTAAATTTTCAACTTTTGTTCTATTTTTTAAGTACATCTCCACTAAAGTGTTGTCGAAGCGTTGCACAATACCATTGCTATTTCTGCAGCTTGCCAAATGAAGGGCTATTTTATGATTTTCTAAAAATTCTCTAAATTTTGCGTTTCGAAAATTGGTTGATTGATCACAACTGATCATCTTTGGTAGTCCAAACATTTTGAAATATTCAATAAGGTTTTCAGTTATTTTCTTCGATGGTTTCGTTCGCGATTTTGTAGATTTGCGCAAACTTCGAAAACGCGTCTTCTAACGTCAGAAATTTTTCAGTTTCTTGTCATAAATGTGGAACGGGCGTCTCTCGTACTAAAATTGTGGCTTCTCCTAATGAAATCGTTTTGATCCTTATCTGAAATGATATCTGGAAGTTTTTTTGTTAGCAAACCGAACTTTGACATTTTTAAAATTACCCTCTAACACTTCCTAACACATACGGGCCACTCGAGGTTCTGCGAGGATCCCATTTAATTTGGTCGGGCCTAAATGTTTTTTACGTATGTCTTTTAGGCCTTCGTCTGTATAATCTAGCTTATAATATAAATGTCTGAAATGACCCGGAAAAATTCTACAAGCGAGATGTGGACTTTTTCTCGTGTCATTTGTGGTTTTTATGATGATCTGGTTTGCATATTTGTGTATAATTTCTGAGTCATATATTGAGTCGTATAAGTAAATTTCATTAGTAAGTTCTGTATTGAAATTAAGCTCCGAACGGGGAATACGTGAAAGGCCATCGGCAACGGCGTTTTGTTAGTCTTTTTTGTAAATAATTTTGAAATCAAACTATTCAAGGTAGAGTCTTTGTCTAGTAACTCTTCCGGTTAAATCAGTAAGCTTAAGCTTTTTGGTAAGAGGCTCATGGTCGGTATATATTGAAAACTCTCTGCCATAGAGGTAAGGTCTGAAAGTTTTCGCTGCAAAATAGATTGCCAACAACTCTTTAGCTGTGGCTGAATATGTTTCCTCGGCTTTGCTCAGTGTTCGGGATAAGTATGCGATGGGTCGCTCCTTTCCATCCTGTAACTGGGCTAAGACAGCAGCAATGGAAACATTCGATGCGTCCGTTGTCAATATGAACGGTTCATCGAAATTAGGGTTTGCCTAGAGAGTGTCAGTGATCATGATTTGCTTGAGCTCTTCAGAAGCCTTATCGTAATCATGATCAATATCTATTGTTTTAGTTTTACCTCTCAATTTTATGGTCATAGGTTTCGCTATGTGAGCAGATTTGGGAATGAAGCGTCTATAGTAACCTATAGTTTCCAGAAATGATTTCAAACTACTTTGGAGTTTTTTGTTGAGGCCAAGATCTAATAGCCTAGATCTTATTTGGGTTTGGTTAGACCCCTTCTGTTGTGACAACATGCCCAAGAAATTCAACTTCTTTTCGAATGAATTCCGATTTGTCATAATGTATTTTGATATTCGCATCTCTCAATGTAAAAATTTGTACTATGTATAATGATGTCGTCCATATAGACGAAACATCGAATTCCTAAGAGCTTTCTCAACACTGCATCGAATAAGTCGTTCAAACGTCGCTGGGGCGTTTTTAACTCGAAAGGCATGCGTTCAAATTCGTACTTGCCATGATCAATGTTGGAAGCGGTTTTGGGAATGCCCTTGGGATTAACTTCAATCTGGTGGAAGCCACTAGCTAAATCGAGGACAGTAAAGTACTGAGCTTTTCCCAGTCGGTCTAGGATTTCACTCACTTATGGGATCGGGTATCGATCCGCTGGTGTGGTTTCATTTGGTTTTCTGTAATCAACAATAATGCGATACTTTCGTTTCCCAGGGTTGTTGGATTTTTCCGGCACCACCCTGACGGGTGAAGTCCACTGTGAAGAGGAGTCTCGAATCATGCCGTTATTCAACATCTTCTTAATTCGGGTGGAGACTTCCTTCCGAAGATGGTATGGATATTTATGTTTTCTGATGAACAGGCTTATCATCAGTGGGGTTAATAGGATGTTTCACTTCGTGAGTGAATGTAAATTTTTCATCCTCCGAAAAAAACACATCTTTGAATTGCTTTAGAGTTTTTATAAGAGCGCTTTTCTCCTATTGATTTGGATGGCCTGCAGGAAAGTTAAGCGCTTTTTTTTACTTTTGATTGTTATTTTCTAACTCAAAAGCGTTGCTAAGGAATGGTTTCAGTATGCTATGTTGATGTTGATTTTTGTTGGTTTTCCATTTGATTTTTTTGGTTGTTTGATATATGTTGATATGTTGATTTTTGTTGGTTTTACATTGATTTTATGTTGGTTTGGAAGTATAGGTTGTGTTTTTGTTGGTTTTTCATTTAAAGCAAGGTGCACCAAAGCTTTATTGTTTTGTGCCTCGTAAACACCGGGTCTTAAGGTGACGTAGCAGTTCAAATTAATTTCTCTATAAATAAGGAATAAACCATTAGAAGTGGTGCAGATTTCAAACAAATTCTTGTCAGTCGCGTGAAAATTAATAGAAGTTCGAAAGTATTTCGAGATTGTGTACCTTAGAGTGTTAAAAGTGATATATTCTTTTGATGTATTAATGACTGCGCGCAAGGCAGCTAAATTTTCATAGCCTATGAGGCCGTCAAAGAAATGGTGAAATTTAAACACATAGTATGGGAGTTTTTCGATACATGACTCAGGGAAAAGATTAATGTGCATGATGTGGTCAATGACAAATTTACCGTTTTTGTTCGTGATCATAGCTGGTTGTTTTAAAACTTTACACTTCGTTACATGTTCCGGATTTATATATGATTTATTTGCACCGGTATCCACCAGAAAGTTTAGATAGCCTTCTGTCGTGGGTACTCGCAAATAGGGAATAAAACTCATGTTGTAAGGCTTATTATGCGGACATTCTGAAAATTTGCTTCATTCACATCAGTGTTGTCGTCATCATTGTCATCGTCATTGTAATTTAAAACTTCTGTCTCCTCGGCTTTTTTTGCCTCAGATTTGTGTTCTTGTGGTTGTGTACTTCTGTTTTTACTATAGATTGAAAATTTTGCATGTAAGAGTTTTTTTTGTATGGGCTTGGGTAAAAATTTCAAGCCATTTTTATTGCTTTGGCCTTTGGCTATTGCTGGGCCTCCTTTTACACGCTCCTGAAGTTCAATCCTACCAGCTGCGCCAATCAGGAATCATGAATCATGAATAAACTTTTTTTTTAAAGTATCACAAATACTTTTCACCATATTGATGATGATGATATAAAACTACCATCTATTGTAGCAAGGTAACTTTCCATAGCAGTGGAATAATCTGAAAAACGATTTGATCAGGATTCTAATATTGTTTGTGATCATCAAGCTCCTGTATGAAGGACCAAAAACGTTTGGGCGGGCCCGTAAGCAGACACACTTAAGCGAAACCCGCGAATATAGGGAAAAGAATCTTCTTCCAAAAGCAAGTTCACACGCACAGCACTAGAATCGAGCCCTCGATTGACAGAATAAACCCAATAGATGGGGTCGAAGAGCCCGCCCTCGTTCCGCGAAATGGTAACAATAGGGAGGAGGCAGTCCCATGCTCCCTATCCAAATCTTTTCACTTGGGTGCCCTGATGGTCCCTCCCTTTCCCCGTTATATGTTATTTAATATTTAGTATATTTTGTACACACAATATTAGGATATCATTATAGACAAACATGCCAATTTATTCAAATTTCAAACTTGAATGATACGACCAATGGATTGTTACTGAAAAATAAATAAAAATTAGATATCAATTAATATCCTTCTTGTCCTGGAAAAGCTGAAAACAGAATAGATCATTCAAAATACCAAAGATAAAATTTCAATAAAAGATATTGTTTTAAAAGACATGTAGTAATATTTTTTTTTATACTGTTCTAGTAACATTTCAAAGATAGCAATTGGAGTGAACGAAGAGTCCGGTTTGATGATTCCTGAAATAAATGGCTTATCTTACCATAATGCCACTAAACACAATATTAAAATATAGTCTTACATTGCTTATAAGCACATGCCAGTCTTTTATGAATATAGTAGTTGAAATTCAGAAGTGCAATTTTAAATAAAATGTTATGCTGAAATGCTGAAAAACAAATTGAGCCTTTGATGCCCGTCGTGTTGCTCCCCGCTCTTACATGGTTTTGGAATGCAAAAATGATTCCAAAGCGAGCTGAAATTATTGATAAAATGAGAATGGGAAATATACAATATGATTTAAAGGTACACGATCTTCAGTCGTACACCCTCACTTCGCTATTGTCAGATTGACAACATAGTGATCATATGACTCGTGGAGGCGTGAGGTAGGAACTTGTGAGGACAAGAGGTCGGCCGCATCCTCCTTCGAAGTTGTCAACTCACCATTTGAAGCCCCACAAATACTTTTCACCATATTAAACCTAAACGTTCACACTGTACTGCTAGCTGGAGAGAAAAGAGGGCGAGCTGCATGGCGCGAGCTCTTTTATTACCTAAACTTGCTTACTATGCATTTCCTATCATATGGCTGCTTTCTGGCGCACAACGTGTCACTCGTTAACTGCGAATTCCTAACGCCAAATAGTTTTATAGTAGTCGTTGCGAAGATAAATTGGCTTTTTGTCAAATCTGTGATTTTTTCCAATCGCCATTTGTTTTTGTAAACACGCATCAATTTCGAGGCGCATTCATTTTCGGCTCTTATCGAGCCAATATTCACCATAAAATTTAATGCACATCTGATTTGGAACATGATATGCTGTAAAAACTCAATTTGTTTTGGATATTTTGCTATCAATAAAATTTCCCGCTACGCAAAAACTTTTTAAAATTTCCCGCTACGCAAAAACTTTTTGTTATTTATTACTAAATGAATCAGAAGAGCAGAGAATCGAACAAAGCACAACAACAAAAACCAAACACGATATCACAGTGAAGTTTGACAGCTGTGGCTGGTTTTCATGGCAGCCAATAGGTTTTATGAAGGTTCATTAGTGGTCATAACATCTTTCACAAGGACATTTTCAAAATCTTTAAGGTATTATAAAGGATTTATTTACTTGTTTTCACAACCGTCTATAGAGTAGGCCAGTGTTTTTTCCAAATTTCGATTTTAAAGAAGCATAGAGGAGGTGTTGGTAGACAAAACAGTTTTGAATGTTGTTTTATCAACAAAGCCGAGCGGAGTGCTATCTGAATGATCGCAGCAAGCCGTGCTTTGAAAATGACGTGTTTTGCTTTTGCTGCGTCGTTTTTGCGGAAATAAAATTAAAAGATATTCCTTCATTCAACTAAAATAAATGGTGAAATTATAGTTTTTCCGAGTGCTTTGCGTAGGACGTTGTGAATGGAGTCCCTCTCATAGTGTGTTATGGTCGTGTTTCTTAAGATAATTTTTTTTGACGTAGGACTACGTCTTTGTTTTCAATATAGGGGTACACGTTGCAAGTACGAAAATTTGGAGCGTCACGAAAAAAAAAAAAAAAAAAAAAAAAAAAAAAAAAAAAAAAAAAAAAAAAAAAAAAAAAAAAAAATAAATAACTCTTATAAAAAAAAAAAAAAAAAAACTTTCAAAAACAAACAACAAATATAAAAAAAATTTATACACCCCCCCCTTCTTTCCTCTTCCCAAAAAAACCACAACAAACAAATTCAAAATTTTACTCCTCTTCCCCCAAACTTTCAAACCACAAAACAAAAAAATTCAACAAAAACGTTCATCTCCTTTATCCCCTTCTTTTAAATTAATTTATTTGTAATTTAGTGGAGCGTCACGAAATATGCTTAGGTTTTGAAAGTTAATAACTAAGTCATTTCATGACCGATTTTCAAAGTTTTTGCACCAATCGATTGCAAATCTTTCTACTCATCAATTTCATTATTGAAAATTTGTAATTTTAAATAAAAAAAACTATTGAAATTCTTATAAATATAAAAATGATTTTTTATCGAACTGACCCTTATAGACATAGAAACTACTTAACCGACTGGCGTGAAAATTTGTATGCAAGGGCTTTTGGAACCGGGCAAGCTTCTTATGATGGTTTAAGACCCCCTCCCCCCCCCTATGGAATGGGGGGCTCTCATATAAATGAAACACAAATTTCGGCATAATTCAAGAACTAATTAAGCAAATGGAACCAAATTTGGCATGTGAAAGTTTTGGAAGGCAAGAAAAGTTTCTATGGCAATTTGAAAGGGAGGGGGCTCCCATACAAATGAAACAGGAACTTCTAATAACTCAAGAACTAATCAAGTAAATGGAACCAAATTTGACACGTGGAAGTACTTGAAGGCAAGAAATGTTTCTATGGTAGATTGAGACCCCTCCCACCTCTAGAAGGGGGAGTGGGCTCCCATACAAATGAAACAGGAACTTCTGATAACTCGAGAGCTAATCAAGTAAATGGAATAAAATTTGACATGTGGAAGTTTTTGAAGACAAGAAATGATTATTTGGTAGTTCGAGACCCCTCCCACTTCCCGAATAGGGAGCTTCCATACAAATGAAACTGGAGTTTTTGCATAACTCGAGAACTAACTAAGCAAATGGAACCAAATTTGGTATGTCGAAGTTTTTGAAGGCAAAAAATGTTTCTACTGTGGTTCGAGACCCCCCCTCTCTGGAAGGGGGGATGCTTTCACACAAACGAAACTCAAAATTCAACCAAACATGAGAGTATATCATATTTATTATTTGATACATTATAAATGTTACATAATATGATTTAATATTGCAAATCACTAAGGGTCGTTTGATGTGTGCTTAGGGAAACTGCCCCCATATTAATCTCATTGTTCCTATATTCATCCTACGATGAATCAAACAATTGGGCACTTGAAGGACCGGTTTCGTTTTCTAATAATGTTTGCTTACGTTAAATAACTACAACAAACATTACTAACTAATCCTAAACTGCCCAATTGTTTGATTCATCGTAGGATGAATATAGGAACAATGAGATTAATATGGGGGCAGTTCCCCTATTTGCAATCACAGTCCACTGTTTGATGGCATGTGATAATTTCTGTTTGATGGCATGTGAAGTGTGAAGTTCGTTGGTAATATTATCTTCGAATTCCAATCATTGTTTAAAAGTGTTTCTTGCGTTCTAGTGCGATGGATAGAGTCCATACCATTGGATAAGAAACAAATTATTTTGAGGAAGTGAAAGTAAAATGTCGCAGCATATGGCTGCAAACTATATTCGTGAGTTGCTCAAGCTGTAAGCTTCAGCTTCATGACGAAGTGAGGTGGCTGCACTAGCTGTTCCCCTGACTCCAAAACGGCCGCTTTCAAGGCCTCCAAAATAACTGGAAAAGAGAGTTGTTCGAAATGGGCGGTTGCGAAAAATATCGTATGTCGAAGCCATAGTGTTTTCGACATTTGCACAATTTGCAGTGTTGTACACACATAGGCCTAGAAGAAAACGTATGCCATTGGTGTTGGATGAAACCAGTCTCTTGGGTAAAAATGTCCTAAATGTCTACCCGCATAAACAATTACCATAAGAAGCACCTAACCACCAATTCGGGTTCTCATCCCAACTGTAACCGGTACGGTTAAACCATAGACTAACTCTAAGATCAGTAGGTCTCGAACAAATACGATTTTTTCTTGGCTCTGTCAGTACTAGCACATCGGTCCCAAGCTCGGTCCCAAGCTTAATAATACGCCCCTAATAATGAACTGACACGAACACACGCTCAAATATTCTGCCAAAATAATACAGCAAATCGAAACAAAGGCGCAAATATGTATAGCAAGGTGCTGGCTACAAGGTGTACTTCGGACCAAAGGGTTCTACAACAGTGAATCAATTTCAAATCGCTAATTGCATAATGATTGTTGGTTAAACCATCTGTAATATCGTTCTTGAATATTACGTGTTTATTAGGGTAACCTGTTTAGTATATTGCACATTGCTACATAGTCCTACGTTACCTTTGCGTACAACCCCATTGGGCTGAACCTTGTAGTTTTTCGGCATGAACTGGTCGATAGTAAAGTTAGTGAAGTTGGACAGCTGTGGCAATTTGGCAAACAATAAATTTTATGAAGGTCCTCTAGAAGTCATTACATCTTTCACTAGAACATTTTCAAAATCTTTAAGGTCTTATAAAGGTGTTTTCAAATTGTTTTCACAACCGTCTATAGAAAAGGCCTGTTTTTTCTTCAAATTTCGGTTTTTAAGAAGCATAGAGGTATACGAAGGATTGGTAGACAAAACAGTCTTGAATGTAGTGTTATAAACAAAGCCGAGAGGAGTGCTATCCGGCTGGAATAAAACTAAAACTGTTACTTGGGAGCCCTACGTCATCAATTCGAACAACCCAATGAGGCTGTACCTTGTAGTTTTCCTGAACACACAGGGTTGCAACGATAGGCGATGCATAGCTAGAGTCACCACAAAGATGCAGGGTTATCGAAAAATCACTGAAATCAGTCCACTTTCTTTAATATATAGGTTAACAATCAAGAGCTTTCTTTGCGACGAGTTTTGAATACCTCGTCTTAGGTCTTCTGAACCTAGTGTTATCCATGAAGTCAAATTTTGAAATCTGATCAGTGTACGCCTAAACAAAATGAATATTTCTTAATCAATCTCGAACATACACTAATTTTACGCAATCACTTGATTCTTCCCTTTCATTGTGTTCTGCAAGGCCTTTCTTTCCCTTGATTAAAACATAAAACATCCAAACTACACGACTTTCACATTAGCTTACGACCATTCACTGCCGTAAACCTTTATTGAAACGTCTCAATTTCAACCCTTCCTGGCAGCCTTCAGTGGCCATTTACTTATCCCTTTCAGCATCCCTCGGCAATTTTTTATGCCCACTGCATTGCGTTTTTGGTCATATTATTTTTTTACTGATTACTTACACAAACAAAACCAGAGTTCCAAAAATCTCTAAGCCCATCAACGTACGGGGGATGCGGCGCCTCGGAACGATCCTTACGCGTCATCGCATTATTCATAGGAGTCATATTTGGTTGGTTTGTGTTTTTCTTTACTCGCAATCCGCATTCAGCTCCGGCAAAGAAGACCGAACTGACAGACGACAGTATTTGTTATTCTAACTTTATAATCCGTTTACGATCTGCCTTTCCAGCTAGGAGAATAGCGAATTAAACGAAAATATGGCTCGTCCTTGTTTCTATAAAGCAGCAGCAGCGTCATCATCATCGTGAACATATCAATATTCCTTGCGAGTAGCCCTGGCCCCTAAATTGCTTGCCTCGCCCAGATGCTCGGTATGGAGTCATGTGCAAGGCAAGTCAGCAGATAAGCTTTATTATATGCACGAGATGCCTGTAGGACCTAAGCCCTTGAACAAACAAGTGAATTTCCGGGAGAATAAATTTCGGAATTTGTTTATGATTTATTCCGAAGTGTTCGGGTCTGTGGATTACGGCTAATCTCTGGCACAGCTGGATGGTTCTTTCGCTGCGATGCCGGTGGAAAATTCAATTCTAGCGTAAGTGTTCCTTCGGTCATCGATCTCAGGAATGAATTCGATAGAAATTAGATTAGCTATTCCAGAAACAAGCGCTCATCAATATTTATTGATCTCTCGCCATTTGGAAACGTGTCTTTCCAACCTGCCATCTCATCTTTAACCAATTTATCTCTCCAGCCGCACGAATCGTCTTTGGGCTGACTTGTCGTTTTTACGACCGACATAGTAGCTCGTTTGTCCCGGTTGGAGGCCTCCGGCTGCCACAAACTGTGAATTGAATTAAATCTGCGTGCCGACACAAAGCTCCGTAGTTCTGATTTTCTAGATTCCGCAACCTAGTAGGAGCCAGTCAGCGAGCGCCAAAGGGGCCAGCAGTATTAATTAGGAAAGCGCAGTAGCACGTCCCTCCAAGGGTGGCCACCAACCAGGGCACTGGAATGGCTTCCGACCTCACCCAGTTTCTTCAATTAAATCCAAACCAGCCGTCCCATTGGCGGCAAACGCCTCAGCACAACATCGGCGAAATCGTTTATTGAAAATCTAATCGCTTCTGCGTGTGTCTCTTTTCTCCTTAGCAATTGAAATCTCATGGCTAAAGTGGGCAAATCGGAACATTTGTTCCTGGTTTATAATTCAGTTTTATTGCACTATCATGGAAATCTGGGGCAATAAAATGCGAATTCTCTCCGCACCGCACCACATATATTATGAATGCATTCATGAGTGGTGTTGGCGAAGGGAAAAACTGCATTTTCTCTTTCCTCACTTCTGGAATATCGATTTCCCGTGTTGCGGATCTGAGTTCTATCGCGAGTGCTGCAGCAGCAGCAGCAGCTACTGATGTGGATTAGAGCGACAATAAAAAAGGAAGAATTGTAAATGCATTTCCCATTTTGCGGGTAGAGTTGTTTTGATTGTTTTACTTGTGTCCTGCAGTATCAGCTGCTGCCAAATATTCATCGACGTTCTTAAAGCATCATGATCTAGAATTCAATTTCAGTCAAATTTGGCACGTGTTTTCACTCTTCCATTTCGAGTGACCTCCTTTCGTTTCATTCGAGCTGACCTTCTAATGTTTGATCAAAGCCAAGGAAAACAAATGATTGTCCATAACGGACCTACCATTCCTTGCCTCAGCACTATTTCGTAGATCGCATTTCCACCACCCCCAGAAGCTACATTCACTCACCAACGCAAGCCTCCCACACCGGAATCACCCGAGGACCTGCCAAGTCCGTCACCACCTCCTTCGACCTCCGCAAGCCATTTCCGTTTTCCATCACAGTTCACTCGATTCGTTTTCCCTTCATTTCATCCGCTTTTCCCTACTCAAGTCGACCAACCAAGGCTGGCAAGATCAGGAAATAAGCTCACTTAATATTATGAATGAAAACGAAAACGTACAATTTTCCCACTCCACCTCCGACGACGGACGGTCGCATCATCATTGCCACAGTAGTCAGTAGTGTTGTTATAAAGTAAAGTCTGCCGCCCGTTCGTTGGTTCCTAACAACGGAAGGGCCCCATCATGGCTTGCTTCTTGGGTCCTTTGGCGAAGGAAGTAAGAAATGCCAGACGACGACAACGACGGTTCGTTCGTTGATTTGGCAACGAGCAAAAATAAACATTTACTATACACATTCTACATTCCTGACGCACACACACTCACACAGTCAAACGCTTCCCAAACCAGCCGTCGCCGGGTAGATGAATTTATATACTTTATACGATTTTTTCTTCCATTAAATTAACGAAATTCTTCCGGGTGGGCTGCAGGGATCACAGCAGAAGGCTTCTTGCAAGAATAATGATTCGTCTTGTGTGCTCCCTTCGGAGCGTCGGATTCTTTGCACAAGAAAGAATGAATGGTTTTTTTTTCGGGTGACACTGCCTTAATCCGCAATGGGAAAAAAACAAAATCGGGCGCCCTTTTGACTACAGTGACGAGTGAGGAAAGCCGTCTCGGGTGATGGTTCTGGGGCTGAATTTCTCAAATCGGATTGTGGCAGCGAAATGTATCACTTTGGGGAATTGAAACATTTTTCTTTTCTTCAAGGTTGTGCAAGTTGATATGCGAACCATGAACGTTCAGAGTTGAAATTGAATTCATGGTTTGAGATCAAACGATGTCTGAAATTTCAAACCTGAAAGTTCGAAACTCAATCTCAACCCCCTAGGAATGGCTTCAGAAAACAGTAAAAAAGTGTATTCTTCCGAAATGTTTCCAACCATTTTTGCACCATACGTGTTACTATCATTATTAAATGCTGAAACATTCTTTGCACACCATCGAGGGCGTAAGAAAGGACATTGAAATTGGTGGATTTTTTGTTTTTCGTTTGATGACAAAATGACAGGACCGTGTGTTTGTTTATGTTTACTCTTAAGGCCAAAGTCAGTCGAGGATCTGTATAACAACCACGGATTTGAAATTAATTGAATGAACTGCTCTAAATAATGAACCAATCACTTACACATCTACAATATGGTACGCCATGAAGACTTTATAAATAATGTCGATAATTTATTTTGCCAGAGAAGTATTGTTATCATCCAAAATACTAATGATGATGAAAAGAGATCCTCAGAAAAGATCTTCTTTCAAAGATTGCAATTTGTTCTCCGGTACTTTTCAAATCTTATCGTTTGATTTTCATATTGGCTTGCAAATGAAATCACCGCTGACGTTTTGCCATTACTCCGTTCACATGAATCTTGTTCCTCTATAGTCAATTATTTCCTGAATATTTATTATATTCTGATCACAGTACAACAAAATTCCTTATTTTATTATTTACTAGCTGAACCCGGTGCGTGCGCTGCTACGCTTGCAGCTAAATGAATGCAAATTTAGTAGAACTGGCACTTTTATGGTTGGTTTTTGGAATGAGTTTTTTCCTTGACTAAGAAGGGGTTCAAAGTTTTATCAGTACATGCTTCTTACCCATGAAATACACATTTTGTGCTTTAGTTACCTGGATTATCCTCATTTTTGATTGAAATTAGTGTTTCATTTGTATGATAGCCCCCCCCCCTTCCAGAGGGGGAGGGGTCTCAAACCACCATACAATGAATGCTTTCAAACCCCCCAAATGCCAAAATTTTTGTTCCATTTGCTTGATTAGTTCTCGAGTAATGCCGAAATTTGTATTTCATTTGTTTGAGAGCCCCCCTTCCAGAGAAGAGAGGGGATTCAAACAATCATAAGAACCTTCTTCAGCCCCAAAAACCCCTGCATACAAATTTTCACGCCAATCGGCTCTGTAGCTACCGAGTCTATAAGAGTCAGACAGACAGAAATTCATTTTTTTTATATATAGCAATCCTGCCTCTTAAAACCCCATATGCCAAATGTAGTTTGATTTGCTGGAATAGTTCTCAAGCTCTGCAGAAATTTCTGTTTCATTTGTATGAGAGATCCCCCTCCCCTAAAAGCTGGGGAGGGATCTTGAACTACCATAGAATTATTTTTCGCCTCCAAAAACCTACACATGCCAAATTTAGTTCCATTTGCTTGATTTAATCTTGAGTTATGTAAAAAAATGTGATTCATTTGTATAGGAGCCCCCCTTCCAGAGAGCGGAGGGGTCTCAATCCAACAAACAAACATGTTTTGCCTTAAAAAACCTCCAACTGCCAAATTATGTTCTATTTACTTGATTTGTTCTTGAGTTATGCAAAAATTTGTGTTTTATTTGTATGGGAGACCCCTCTTTCAGTGAGCCTCTCAAACCACAATATAAACATTTCTTGCCTTCGAAATCCTCCACATGCCAAATTTGGTTCCATTTGCTTGCTTAATTTTCGAGTTGAGCAGAAATTTGTATTTCATTTGTATGGGAGCCCCCTCTCCCGTCACCATTGACATATTTATTGCTTTAAAAAACCTCCACATGCCAAATTTGGTTCCATTTGCTTGAGTAGTTCTTGAACTATGAAGAAATTTGTGTTTCATTTGTATGGGGGCCTCCCTTTTCAGAATGGGGAGGGATCTCAAACTATCGTTGAAACATTTCTTGCCTTTAAAAACATCTACCTGCCAAATGTGGTTCTATTTACTTGAGTAGTTCTCGTAGTTCCAGAGGACGGAAGAGTTTCAAACTACCATAAGAACATGTCGCTCCTCCAAAAACCTAAAAATGCCAAATTTGGTTCCATATGCTTGATTAGTTCTCGAGTTATGCACAAATTTGTGTTTCATTAGTATGAGAGCCCCCTTCTTACAGAGGGCGGAGGGGTCTTGAGTAACCTTAGACACATTTTTTGCCTTCAAAAATTTCTACCTGCCAAATTTGGTTCCATTTACTTGATTAGTTCTAGAGTTATGCAGAAACTTGTGTTTCATTTGTATGAGAGCCCCCCCTTCCAGAAAAGGGAGGGGTCTCAAACAACCATAGAAATATTTTTTGCTTCTAAAAACTCTCACATACTAAATTTGGTTTCCTTTGCTTGATTAGTTGTTGAGTTATGTAGAAAAGAGTGACTCATTTGTATGGAAGCCCCCCTTTTAAGAGAAGGGAGGGTCTCAAACCATCATAAGAACCTTCCCCGGCCCCAAAAACTTCTCTATGATGCCAATGAGGTTGAGACAGACAGACAGACAGACAGACAGACAGACAGACAGACAGACAGACAGACAGACAGACAGACAGACAGACAGACAGACAGACAGACAGACAGACAGACAGACAGACAGACAGACAGACAGACAGACAGACAGACAGACAGACAGACAGACAGACAGACAGACAGACAGACAGACAGACAGACAGACAGACAGACAGACAGACAGACAGACAGACAGACAGACAGACAGACAGACAGACAGACAGACAGACAGACAGACAGACAGACAGACAGACAGACAGACAGGCAGACAGACAGGCAGACAGACAGAAAGACAGTTATATACAGAGAAAAGTATATCTACACAAAACACATTTATACACACGCAATAGAATTTTGTTTCTTTGATCATTCCCTACCCATCACGAACACAGTTATAGCTGAATAAAAACAGACAAAAAACAATCCCACCGCCTACATACTGACACCTACTCTGAATAACCAACCAGGACCCCAGAAACAAACATAAACAAATAAAACACGCACCCCATCACGCAAGGACCATAAATAGCACAATTCTACCGAGTACCACGCCGCTTGATAAAAAACGTATGAACACAACACGCAACCCGACCCATAGCCAATATTAATAAGTTAACCCAATCCCAACAAATTTCCGGCCCCCACACACATACGACATATCCAAAACCCCACCGCATAATGAACTACCCTAATACTATAATAACCCAGTCCATAGCATACTTTTTGAATTTCCAAAACAACCTCTTATATCGTGGAACATTCCCAACAAACACCAATGCTGAATAACTGTTTGTTCAAACAAATTTGGAGAAGCTGTTCAGCTTTTTGTTCTAGAAAGCTGAATAACTTCTCCAAATTTGCTTGAATAAGCGGTTATTCGACACTGTATAAGAGCTATAAGAGTTACGAGCCGCGTGAGGTGGAAGGAAAAAAAACCAACAGCACAAACCCCTTTAAATTTACATCTCTAGTTATTTACCCCTCTCTTTAGAATGAGAATGTTCAGGGAAGATGTTTGTTCAATTGATACAGCATTGTTTATTCGATTCATCAAATGATTAAAGGATGTTTCGATCAAAATTTGTTCGACTTAAACTTCATCGTGCTTTAAAAAAATTTGCACAACCCTCATTTTGAAGATGTGTGCGTGTTGCATCATGCCTCTATTTTGATTTTGAGATTAGCACTTCAGTTATCAAAATGTCGTCGAAGGAAGAGAAGCAACGCATCGAAATTTTGCACGTGCATGGCAAAAATCTAAACCACTCTCCCGCCATGTTGGCGAAATTGTTGAATGTGGCAAAATCAACTGTTACCAACGTATTAAAAGTGTTCGGTGAATGTTTGTCGACAGCCAGAAAAGCTGGATCGGGGGGAAATCGAAAGCCGGAGGTCACAGCGACGACAAAAAGAGTTGCCCGCTGTTTCGAGCGTAACCCCAATCTCTCCGTCGCGCAGAGAAGCTGGGAGTGGCGCCTTCGAACGTGGATAGAGCTAAAAAACGAGCTGGACTGTCGACTTACAAGAAAGTGGTGACTCCAATGCTGACCAATTAGACCAAAATACGTTTTATTTAAATGTTTCAAAAATGAGCTTTATTAATCTAGAAACTATTCCTGCATACACTGCTTAGAAATTAAAAAAAAATGATCGTTTCCTCCAGAAAAACTTAAGTTTAAATAAAATATATGTCAAATGAATTAAATTATTTTAGAAAATCGCCAGACACATCAAAATGTCACCGTATAGTAACTTAAAAAGTTATTAATGTTCTGCCTAACAATATATTAACAAGAAATAACTAAGACATCTTTTTTTCAAATGTCTTCGAATGATGTCTTTAAATTCTCGTAGGATATTCGTATTATAACGAAAAATGATATTCATAGAAATACTTGAATGTTTTGAAAAAAAGTGTATTTACCAGAAATATCTTAAGTAGTTATGCATGAAATTTACAATATTTTACCGTATTCTAAATCATGCCGTATGAAATCGTACTGGAAAATTTACAGGTACATAAAAATGTTGCCAAATGTTTTGTTTGAACTTTCTTAGCTGCTTCAGAAGATCGGAGTTGTTTCATTGCAAATTTTGTGAAAATGTACGCCAAAGAGTTTGACGTACATAAAGAACGTCAAACTCTGTGGTCAATCAGGATGAATCCTAATTTGACGTACATTAGGATTCATCCTATTGAGACTCTTTGACCACTGTCATCAAACAGTCTCAATAGGATGGCCCTAAGCAGCGGAAGCCGTTAGGTTCGCCATGGAGCCGTGATCCAATCGGTTCATGCCAAGATTGCTCGCAACCCACTACGTTCCATATGGAATCTTGCCAAGTAAGCTATCATTTCTGAAAAATCCATGCGAAAGATCATCAAAAAAGACTCGCATACATCTTTCAAAGCTAAAATTTTTATTGTTGTTGGTGTTGAAATCTTCGATGCTTGTGTAAAAATCAATACCTGAGTGTATATCGGTATTTTGAAAAAACCAGGCGCTTCCATTAGTAAAGGCCAACTTCTCTGAGGATCAACACGTTGTCCTACAACAGAATGGAGCGCCATATCACCGTCAAATCTCACCCAACGATGGCTGATGGAGAACATAAAGTTTTAGCCGAAAGATTTATGGCCCTCTAGCAGTCTGGACCTTAACCGCAATTTGGAAAAACTCTGAAATTAGGGTTATCAGCTTGAAGCTAGTGCGAAAAGGTATGATCTGGATTAAAGTGAAAGTTAATGATAAAGCCCGATTCAAAGTAAATTTGGACGCATTCATGTGATCATAACTCAAGAATTAAACAAAATACACGGTTGGTCAAAACGACAAACAAAAGGATATTCAGCTTTCAAACGATATATAACAAGTTATTACATTTCACCGTTTCGAACGAACTGTCGCATTTTACTTGTGATCGATGCCATCATGATCTGCACAGTCGCTGGTGACACTGTACATACCGGCGAACTTATTCCACTTTAAACACATTTGTTGTGCATTTGTTACTTCTTTACCACATCCACGAAATTTTCGCTTGACAATTGCCCAACATTTTTCGATCGGTCTGAACTCAGGGCAATTCGGAGGATTAATCTCTTTGGCGGCGAAATTAACATTGTTTGCAGCATACCATTCTAGTACCTCCTTAGAGTAGTGGCAGCTGGCTAGATCCGGCCAAAACATAACGTTGGTCTTGTGTCGAATGTCGAATGAAGGGTAAAATCCGCTTTTTCAGACACTCTTTAATGTAAATTTTCGACGTCATTGTGTGAGAGGTGATGAAAACCTTGGTTTTTAGGCCATAACTGCAGATTCCTTGCCAAATTATTAGTTTTCGAGCAAACTTATCAGCAAAAACAAATTTATACTTGGAAGGGACTTTCCCACGACCAGTTGCCGGACAAAATTTTCGTCCAGGGTTTTTTTTATAATACATTTTGGCATATGTTTCGTCATCCATTAAAATACAGCCATCAAATTTCATCAAAACTCGTTCGTATAGTAACCGTGCTCGGTTTTTGGCCACTAAATTTGGTTTCAGGGAGCGATCCGGATGTTTACTGGCACAAAAATACTTATATCCTTCTCTTGAAAGGATGTTACGCACGGTGGAAAAGTTGGAATCGTATTTCTTTGCCAAATCACGTACCTCAACACCTTTCTTCTCAGCTCTGTGTCCCTAGTGCCACATTTATGATGGATGTGCTGTGCTCTATTCACACTCAGAGTATCCTTGTAACGTTTGATTACAAGACACACCGTTGACTTTGGGAATTTAACACTTTTGTTATTTTTGAGGCAGATCACGAAGGATTCTCTAAATGTTTATGAACAATTAATTTTCTTTTCTCAAGTTCCATGATCCGTAATTTCGAGATGCATCGATCAATCGAGAAAAACTTTTCTTCAATTTCTTTGTCAATGAAACATCAACAAATGCCTGTCAAACGTTTTTTGTTCCAACCACGGCCGTGGTGTTACCGTGCGTCCAGATTTTCTTTGAATCGAGCTTTAATGTTCTGATTATAGTTTATGTTCATGCTCCTAGTGTTAACCAAATTTCTTTTCTAAGCAAATTAAGCGAAGTAACATCAGCAGTCAAAGACAGGAAACATGTTATAGTAATCGGGAATTTTAACGCACCATCATTGGTTTATTGGCTCAAATTTTGCATAGTTTGTACGATAATAATTAGTTGCAAATAATTGTCGATGGCGTAAATGCCGTGTTGTTACATCCCGAGTTGAATTTTGATAAAATTTCCATTGCATCAATTCTCCGTGAGAAGACACCATTGCAAATTCACGACGCTCTTCTAATGTTTGAATGTTCATGAGCATACATCGAGTTTGATATGACGGCAAAGGAAACACAGCCCAACCTAACTTGCGGAGCGCGTATAACAAAAATTGTTCTTGTACCGACTCTCATCTTTCTTCATGTATGATTGAAAGGGTGACCAGACTATACTGCAATATTCTAGTATTGACCTTACATAAGCAATGTACAATGTTTTTATCGTGTACGGGTCATTAAAATTATAAGAGAAACGTTTTAAAACGCCTAAAATATTATTACCTCTGTTTATAATTGTATTGTAATGCTCGATGAATGTATGTTTCGAGTCTAAAATTACAAGCTATCCACAAACTTGCTTTCAAATTATGTTGAAAACTGATAATTTATTCATACAAAAAGTGATCCTTTATTGTACGAGGTTAAACTTGAACAAAATGAAGACTGGATGAAATTTAAGTTATTCCTTCACGAATTTTCGAACTTTAAATCGAATGCTCTCCATCAAGTTCCGGACAAGTGTTGCATCGCATTTTTTGGACGCTTGAGCCCAAATTATTTTGAACTCCTGCATGTTCCCAGCTGCCTTACCAGTCTTCTTGAAGACCCTCTTCACGATTGCCCAGTAACGTTCGATGGGTCGAAGCTGAGGGCAATTTGGTGGATTGGTATTTTTCTCAACGAAATCTATACCCTTTTCCGCAAGCCAATTGAGAGTGGTCTTGGCATAGTAAACCGACGGTAAATCCGGCCAAAACAGTGGAGGTGTACTATGCTTCTTATATAAAGGCAACAATCTCTTCTGGAGACACTCAGATCGATAGATTTCCGCATTTATAGTTCCGGTAGTGTAAAAAATGGTTGACTTCAAACCACAGGGGCATATTGCTTGCCATACCAGTACCTTTCGACCGAATTTCTCCACTTGAATCGACCTGTCCGCATCGCTCACATCCTGCCCAACGACGGCAGTAAAGTATTGTGGACCTGGAAGGGTTTATGAGTCCTCCTTTACATAGGTCTCATCGTCCATCAAAACGCATACATCCGGACGCTGCAAAAGACGCGAATACAATTTCCGGGCCCTTCGCCAATTTTCGCATAGAGTAACACCCTTCTCACTTAGCCATGTGCCCAGAACCTTAATTTTCACTTCCTTTTCAATACGTGACATTTTTAAAACGCAGAATTAGAACCCTACAAACAAGTAAACAAAAGAAAGCTGACAGTCAAACGCACAGCATGCAGTGTTCAGAGCATAAAAAACCATCACAAATACATGCGTAAAGGGTGTCCACGATGAAATTGCCACACACAAAATTGATTCGCAAAATTCATCCGATTGCCATCAAATTTTCAGGGATTGAGAAATAATTAGTCAACTTCATTTTAACATTTTACTCGTATTTTATTTACAGTCCATACGCAAATGCCCGCACCTTGGCCTTAACCCCGGCCATAAGATTCTGCACAACCTGTGAATCAACCGTTTTTTGCATGTAAACCCATACTTTCTTCAGTTCCTCGACTGTCTTCACTACCTTAGGTCGTTTAAGAAGGTGCTGCTTCATAATCGCCCAGTACTTCTCGATGGGGCGGAGCTCCGGAGTGTTGGGAGGGTTGAACATTTTCGGCACGAAATTGACCTTATTGTCCGCATACCACTTCAGCACGTCCTTGGAGTAGTGGCATGAGGCCAAATCCGGCCAGAAGATTGTTGGGACGTTGTGGGCCTTCAGGAGAGGAAGCAGCCGCTTCTGGAGGCACTCTTTTATGTACACCTGTCCGTTCATCGTATCCTGGGTCACGAAAGGTGCACTCCGCTTCCCGCACGTGCAGATGGCTTGCCAAACCAGGAATTTCTTCGCAAATTTGGACATCTTCTGAGTGCGGACATGCTCCGGAACGCTGAACTTATCCTTGGCCGTGAAAAACAGGTTGCCGGGGATCTGTTTGAAGTCGGCCTTCACATATGTTTCGTCGTCCATGATGCAGCATTCAACTTTCGTCAGCATGTTGAGGTACAACTTCCTGGCACGGGTTTTGGCGGACTTGTTCTGCTTCTCGTCGCGATTAGGGGCCTTTTGTACCTTGAACGTTCGAAGCCCAGCCTTAGTTTTGGCCTTCTGGACAAAACTTCGGCTTAGGTGCAGCTTCTTAGCCACATCCCGAACGGAGGCGTTCGGATTTCGGTTGAAGGCCCCAACTACGCGGTTGTGATTTTTGGTGTTGTACGGAATACTTTTTCCTTCACTTCTGGGCTTCCGATCGGTGGTCAACCGTTCCTCGAACCACTTAATCACTCGCGACACCGTGGAATTCGCGATTCCCAACGTTTTAGCGATGGAACGATGCGAGAGATCCTTGTTCTCGTGATGAATGCGCAAGATTTTATCACGCACGAGCTGTTCTTTCGACTCCATTTCCGCGAGTTTTGATCACAGGACTTTAAAACTTGCAGAATGTAAATAATGCACTATGAACTAAATCCACCCAAATTTTCATTAAATTCTACCCAACGGTTAAAAAGTCTAGAACAATTTCATAGTGTGGCAATTTCATCGTGGACACCCTTTACATTAACTCGAGAACTAATCAAGCAAATGAAACTTGGTTTGGCAGATGAAGGTTTTTTTAGAGCAAGAAATGTTTATATTGTGGTTTGAGACTCCTCCGCTCACTTGAGAAGGGGTCTCCCATACAAATGAAACACGAGAAAACTCCACTAACTCAAGAACAAATCAAACAAATGTAACCAAAATTGTGATATGGAAGTTTTTTTTGAAGGCAGTAAATATTTCTGGGGTATCATTTTGAAGACCCCTCCGCTTTCTGGAAGGGGAGACTCCCATATAAATGAAACATAATTTTTAGCATAACTCTAAATCTCAACTGAAAAAGCAAATGGAATCAAATTAGGCATGTTAAAGTTTTTGGAGGCAAGAAATGTGTCTATGTAAGGTTCAATGCCCCTCACCATTTTTGAAGGAGGGGGGGGGGGGCTCCCATGCAAATAAAAAGCAAATTTCTGCATAACTCGAGAACTAATAGAATAAATGAAACCACTTTTAGCATATGGGGGTTTTTTGGAGGCTAGATTTCTTTATGCATAAAAATGAATTTCTGTCTGTTTGTCTGTCTGTCAGACCTCTTATAGACTCGGAAAGATCTGAGCCGACCCACGTAAACCTTTATATGAAAGGGTTTTTGGGGCTGGGGAAGGTTCCCATGATTGTTTGAGAACCCCAACTCTCTCATGAAGGGGGGCTCTCATACAATTTTTTTCATAACTCGAGAACTAAACAAGCAAATCGAATCAAATTTGGCATGTGGGGGGTTTTGAAGGCAAGAATGTTTCTATGGTGGTTTAAGACCCCTTCCCTTTCCGAAGGGGAGAGGGGGTTTCAAACAAATGAAACTCAATTTTTTATAATAATATAAGAGCCCAGTGTGATGCTTCGAGAACTAATGAAGCAAATGGAACCAAATTTGGCATGTGGGGGATTTTTAAGGCAATGATTGTATGGTGGTTTGAGAAACCACCCCCCTGGAAGGGAGGGGCTCCCATACAAATGAAACACAAATTTCAACCAAAAATGAGAATTATCCAGGTTACTTAAACACAAAACGTGTATTTCTCGGGTAAGAAGCATGTTTTGATAGAAATTTGAATTCCTGCTTATTCAAGAAAAAAAAACTCATTCCGAAAAAAAACCATAAACGTGCCAGTTATATTAAATTTTCCTTCATTTAATTGCAAGCCTAGCAGCGCACGCACCGGGTTCAACTAGTTTCCAAATGAAGTTGGATGTCGTCAGCGTAAATTAAAATTTTTAGTTCCTTAAGAATAAAGGTTAAGTCGTGTATGTATGTATGTATGTAAGATAGCCACCATCCCATCTAAGACCTTGTCATGTATGCAGCTCCACTTAATAGCAAGATCAAATTGAGTTGCCGGGTTGTATTCACAGTAACGCGGTATGAAGGGCCAAAAACGGTGGGGCGGACCCGTAAGCAGAGACACTTACGCGAAACCCGCGGGAACATGAGATTCTCCTTCCAACGATACGATCCAACAAATCGAATAACCCAATTCGCAATACTTATTAAGCTTTCTACGGGATGGCTTGTTAAGAAGGGCGCGTCACTCTCACTGAAACTGTTGGAGTAGAATTCACAGCACCACAATCGAATCGGTAGGATAAAGAAAATGATACTGTTTGTTCCCTCCTAGACGCCGGTTGTCATACCACTCCATTGTCCAATTCCAGCTTGAGTGATACCCTGATGCTCCCTCCTTTCCCAATATATATTCAGTGTTATAAAGTAATATTTAAAATCTTGTGAATTAACATTATAATTATAAAAATATAGTGAATGAATATTATAATGACAATTATACAAAAAAGTGGTAATTATACAAAAAAGTGCAAAAACTAATTAATGTGATATAACCACAATGGAACTGACTCTTAGCTTCGGGTCTTTCCAAAGAATCCCTACTGAGCCCTTGCGGCACGTCAAGCCGGCCAGTTCAGCGCAAGGGTCTTAAGAATAAAGGTTAAGTCGTTAACAAATAAGATGAATTACAGTGGTCCTAAATGAGAGCCTTGTGGGACTCCCGAAGTGGCATGAATAGGGGTTGAATTCTTTCTTTTAAATTTTTCTAATTGATCGCGAATGGTCAGGTATGATTCAAGCCATATGAGAAGTTTTGGCTTTATTCCTATTTTTTGCAATTTAAAAAGAAGTAAGGATATATCGACACGATCAAACGCTTTGCTAAAATCTGTGTGCAGAACTTCAACATGGTCTCCGTTATCCATTGCTTCTATAGAATAATTAACAAATTCGAGTAAATTTGTGGTAGTTGCGCGACCATTGAAAAATCCATGCTGATCAGTAGTTATTCTATTTTTTTACTGATCAAATATTTTTTTTATTAACAATCGCCTCAAAAAGTTTCGGAATGCAAAACATAAGGGCTATGCCACGATAATTACGAACGTCAGATGTTTTACCAGACTTAAAAATAGGCACTAGAAATGAGTTTTTCCATTGTTGTGGAAATTCTCCGGATTCCAGGGACATGTTAAAAAGCCAAAATAATGGAGAAGTAAGCTCTGTAGCCAAAGTCTTCATAAACAAAGGAGGTACACCATCAGGTCCTGAGCCCTTGGATGCATCTAAATGTCCTAACCCCTCAAAAATTCCGTGCACATTGATTTGAGTAACGCAAATGGAAACCAATAAATTCACGATCGCGATCTGCTTCTGAGAAGATTGTATATGTTTCTTGAAAAAACTTAGCAAATAAATTACAAATTTCTTCTGAGTTATTGCTTTCAGTGTCATCCAAATATATTCTGGATGGAAAATTGTTCGACTTCAGTTTGGTATTGACATAATTTAAAAAAGTTTTTTGGGCAAGATTTAATTTCACGTTCGGTTTTTAAATTAGCGATATTTATGGCTGAATTAAGTTAATCACAAATATTCAAATAGTTTTCAAAATTTTCATAATTTTTTTGTGCTTTATGCTTACGATTTTTTAAGTTTTTTACTTGCCTGTTGAACCATACTGGATTTTTTGAAAACACTTTACGTCTATGTCGTTTAACTGTTACTTCTTCTTCTATTATTTTAGTCAACTTATTGTAGAACACTTTAGTTGCACTTTCGACATTAACTTCTTTCCTTAAGTCTGTTTTCCAATCAATTATGTGTTTAGTTTAATCTTAATGTTTTCATATGTTGCTGATTTATAGTCAAAGATTGGCCCCGAGCGAGTTGTTTTTAGTTCCAAACTTGAAAAAGTCACTCGGTGGGCAGAAATTTGCCACCACTGCCACAGAAGCCTACTATGCAGACCTCGTAAAAACGTATTTTTCAGACGGGCTGAAGACGATCGAGCATCGCTGGGTCAAGTTTATCGAGCTAAAAGGAAGCTTCGTTGAGAAATAAATCACCATTTTCCAAAAATTTCAAGTTTTCTAAGTACTTATCGGACTGCTCTTGTATTCTACATCAAACGATATTACCGTCACAGGTGAACAAACTTCAGCGCATAACATTACATCAATCCTTCAATGTCATTAACATTTCAACCACAGATCAATCTTGAAATGATAATTTCAACAATTGACCGAAATCAGGTTATCCGAACCGTTCTGCCTAAACGCTCGTTGACTTCCCTGAACCAGTTAAGGTTTTGTTTTTTTTCTTCGTCGAAACTCAATCGACACCATACCGCCCTAACACGTGGTCGATTAGCAGCGTTGAAAGACTGCTGTCTTCAAACTCCGACAACGGGTTCTATGTGACTGTGCCCAAGTTATTCTTCGAAACCGATTCCCCCGCACGTCACCACCGAACGTTCGGAAACGAGACAAACAAATCGACTCTTCCTCGACAGACATTTATTTATCTTATTTTCCTATTCCTCTCTGCCTGGCTGCACTCCTCCATTCCGAGTCATTCATCAGTTGAGAACTACATCTTCTGGTCGTCGTCGTCGTCGTCGTCGTCATCAAGCACTCCGTGGTGGAGTTTTGTGACGGAGACACTCCATAATGCATATTTAAAAGTGTCTTCTCTAGTCGCTCCGATGCAGGCTGATGCATCCTCAAAACCCAAAATAGCTCTTTTCCGACCTTTCTTCGAGGTTTCCTTTTCTTTCTTTTCCCACTTCAGTTCCCTCTCGTGTGTACCTTGTGATCAAAAAGTTCCGGTAATTTGAAAAAAACGCATTTATTTCAATTTTTAATTGATATCTTTATTATCGCCTTCAAAGTACTCGCCATTAGAGGCAACACACATATGCCAGCGCTTTATCCAATCATCCATACATTTTTTATAGGCCGATGAATGTATGGCTTTCAGTTCTTCCAGCGAATTCTTTTTTATCGCATCAATCGATTCAAAACGCCTACCTCTGAGCGGAATTTTCAGTTTTGGGAAGAGAAAGAAGTCGCACGGGGCAAGGTCTGGTGAATATGGTGCTTGTTTGATGGTATTGGTGGAGTTCTTGGCCAAAAATTCACAAATAGTGAGCGCGGTGTGTGATGGAGCGTTATCGTGGTGTAAAATCTACGAATTATTGCGCCACAATTCTGGCCTCTTCTTTCGAATTGCCTCACGCAAACGTCTCATAACTTGTAAATAATACTCTTTGTTAACCGTTCGACCTTCTGGAAGGAATTCAGAATGGACGACACCGCGAAAATCAAAGAAAACGGTCAGTAAAACTTTAATTTTGGAGCGACTTTGTCGTGATTTTTTTGGTTTCGGCTCATCTTCGGCGCGCCATTCGGACGATTGTTGACTTGTGAGCATATCAAATTCATATACCCACGTTTCATCACCAGTTATGATGCGTTCCATGAATGTGGGATCGCTATCTGCGTTCGCAATCATCTGTTTAGCGACCTCAACTCGATGCTGTTTTTGCAAAAAATTCAGCTCTTTTGGAACAAGTCGTGCTTCAATGCGTTTCATGCCCAGAATTTCCGTCAAAATGTGCTCGGTCGATCCAAATGAGATATCAAGGAGTGCAGCTATCTCCCGAATGCTAATTGAGCGGTTTTCCATAACTAAATTCTTCACGGAAGCGATGTTTTCATCGGTAGTTGAGGTCGATGGTCGTCCAGAACGCGGCATGTCACTCACGCTTTCACGGCCTTCTTTAAAGTCTTTGTGCCAAACAAATGTACGATTTTGTGACATAGAGTCCTCACCAAAGGCTTTTTGCAACATTCTGAGCGTTTCCGCTGCAGAAAATCCGTTTGCAACACAAAATTTCACACAAACGCGTTGTTCCAATTTTTTATCCATGGTAAAAATCGCCGAGCGTCTATTTTTCGACTAACAAAAGCAGTTGTCAAAACAAAACTAATGGATAATTTGCTCTCACACTTTGACAGAATATCAGAACTAGTGTTGCCATCTTACACTAAAAAGATTTTACCGAAAAAATAAAGGCGGCCTTTTTAAATTGAAAATTACCGGAACTTTTTGATCACAAGGTATGTTGGCTGCTGATGAATGGAGGGCATATGTTAAATGTTTTATGGGTTCACACACAGGCTCACGTTTAGACCAGTGTACGGAGTTTGTGGTGGAAGTTTTTAAGCTACCGAAATGCGCATATCAGACGTGACGTGATCTATTGAGGCCAGTTGTCGACCTTTTTTGGTTGGTGAATGTTGATGAATTTGTGGAGGGAATTGCTAGAAAATTGATATGCGATAGTTAAAGAACGTGCTTTCCACAGCATCCAAAGAGATTCGCTCTCGCAAAGGGAATGCCCAATCAACGCGCGTAAAAAAATAATGGGAAATGCCGTAAATTTGAATTACCACCGGTGCTCTTCAAGATAATTTAAAGGGAACAGTTTCGAGTGGATCAACCTTTGCCTCGAAGAGTGCATCTACGTATTGTTGATGAAAAGTGGGTGGCTTTCGCTGACATTCGATGGATCCAGCTTCCTGTATTAAATCCCCAACAGTCATTAGATTTCCAATTTTCCTCATCACTTCACACTGGCAATTTCCGAGGCCTATAGATCCTCTCATTTCATCTAGGATTTCATTTCCCCTCCAAGGAGACTTTGTTTATCTAGGCCCAGAAGAGGTTCCCCTTCCTGCTCATTGCAAAAGTCCCAACGACGAAACCGAGATGGTGTCAAATCAAATTAAGAATTTAGTCTGTTTATATTGGCATGATGCGCTGCCGGGTTCTACCCGATGGGGGAAAAACAAACCTCGCCAAACGCAGTGGAAGAAAATGAGATTGAAGAGGCTTCCCTCCGGTCCTTGTTGGTAATGTTTTTAAGAGCGTTGTTTTCTAAACTCAATCTAAATGACGACGGGCGTTTACGTTTAACTTTGAGGAGGGAGTTGATAGAAGATTGGCTGCATAAATATATGGTAAGTGGATTAGGCGAAAATTGAAGGAAAGCAAGAATTGTGGCGAACATTGAAACAAAATATTGAATGGGAAGATTGTCTTAAAATTTTTTATTGTATAATATTTTAATTGTAGAAACGCCTATTTTGAGTACAACTGACATCATGTTTTCTTATTTTCATTTCCAGGTATGGACGGCAGTATTGATGGAAGTGACTTTGAAAGTATTACGGAAATTCTAGTTGATGTTGGAATGAGCCATTTCCATGTGAGTTCAATTCTTTTTTTTTCCCAATACAATGAATCCATCCAGCATAAAAACTCCTTTAACCATCTCATGATTTCAATCCCACAAAACAGCCGTTACTTCTCAGCCCCATATTTCAGCCAATCCTTTATTTACCACTCCATAACTGTCAGGCAACAAATTACGCAAATAGCTCTCTTCCCCTCTCGAAACGCAATTTCAAGCCGTCGTCCGTCGATAATACCGCGCACACACACAAATCTTATTAAAAATCAATTACAGCAACACTTTCTTCGACAACTCCCATGGGACCCCATGGGACCACACGCTCCACACAATCAGCGCCTTTCTTGTGGCACGGCGTCATCGCCGGTCGTCATTATTTAGGATGACATTTACGACCACATTCCCCACTTGCACCACACTGACTGCCGGGTTTGAGCGAGTGCTGTCATCACACACGGACGAAGAGGGCTGCAACCCGACGAACGACGAACGGCGGAGACGATGGCGCGATGATGGGTTTTGGGTTGCGAGGGAAATTTATGCGATTGTTTATCAAAAGGTTACGGCCTCACAACCGTCTTCGACACACTGAACTACGGCTGTCACTGGCGGTTTCGGTTCAGTCGGTTCTTGGCACAGGTTCGGCGCTATCTCCCTGTAAAGTGGTGGAATGTTAATTTGATCGAAAGTGATTAGGCCGAATGGGATTGTTTTCGACAAATAAATAAGCCGTTTTCCTTGGGTAAGGAACGGGCAGGAAACGAGCCATTTTCGAGGTAATTTAAGAAGTGAAGCAATTTTGCAAGCAGCAGCTGATTTGTTGCATTTGTTGATGCAGGGAATTGTTTGGTTTCGTCCGCATTTTCTTTGCTGAGAATTATTCAGGAAGTTTAGAAGATACTCCTACAAATACTGCTTTGATGTTTTTTTTTCGTATATAGAATTTCAAGCTACATTGAAATGTTTCACGGTAAGGGCTTCAAATGGTGAATTGACAACTTCGAAGGAGGGTGCGATTGACCTTTGTTCCTCACAATTTCCTACCTCATGCCTACAAGAGTCATATGATCACAAAAGACCAAACAAACATCAATGCTAAATAATTTGGAGAAATTGTTCAGCTTTTTCTTCTAGAAAGCTGAAATTTCTTTGAGCGGTAATTCGACACCGATGTTTGTTGGGGACTGCCAGCTAAAACATAGAGACGCTGGTTGGCGTAGCCTGGGCAATGTTGTTCTTTTCACAATAGCGAAGTGAGAGGGTGCGACTGAAGATCGTTTCCCAAGTAACAATTTTAGTTTTATTCCCGCCGTATAGCACTCCTCCCGGCTTTGTCGATAAAACCACATTCAAAACTGTTTTGTCTACCAACACCTCCTCTAAGCTTCTTTAAAGCCAAAATTTGTACCAAATGGCCCACTCTATAGACGGTTGTGAAAACAAGTTAATAAAACCTTTATAAGAACATAAATATTTTGAAAATATTCTAGTGAAAGATGTTATGACCACTTGAGAACCTTCATAAAACCTTTTGGCTGCCATGAAAACCAGAATGTGGCCAAATGGCCAGCAGTCAAACTTCACTGTGAAATCGAGGTTGTTTTTTGTTGTTCTGCTTTGTTCGATTCTCTGCTTT
Source organism: Aedes koreicus (assembly GCA_024533555.2). Lineage (NCBI taxonomy): Eukaryota > Metazoa > Arthropoda > Insecta > Diptera > Culicidae > Aedes > Aedes koreicus. Next base: position 231,213 of record JAHHFK020001754.1, on the reverse strand, counting down.
TCTGATTCATATAGCAGTAAAAAAATTTGATATTTTGATACCAAAATATCCAAAACAAATTGTGTTTTCTTTAGCATTTATTTTTATGGTGAATATTGGCACGATAAAAGATGAAAATTAATGCGCCTCGGAAATTATGCGAATTTACAACAAAATAAATCAAATTAAAACAAATCAATTAATCATAAATTTCCTGAAAAGTGCTTGGAATTGGATGAGATTATCTAAAATAATGCCGAAATTAGTCTCCGATCTACAGTTTGTTTGCATACCATTGAAAATTTGATGCATTTATTTTTCCACATTTCAATTATTTCTTATATTTCAATATGGCGATTGGAAAATAATCACAGTTTTGCCATAAAGCCAATTTTTCTTCGCAATGACTATTATAAAACTATTTGGTTTTACGGTGACTTCGTTCAATGCCAATTTGCCGTTTAATGCATTTACTGAAGGCAAAATGGTTTTAAAATGCTTTTTCAACTGACCATAATTAGATAAAATCAATGAGTCCTAAAACGGCATTTCAATACAGCATTTTACGAGTTCATAAAGTCGAAATAAAACCTTTGATAGGAGTAAAAGAAATTTGAGAAACAAGGTTTTAAGATCGTTGTAAAGAAGCTGTGTAGGTTCTCATAAAGCTGACTAAAATATGAAACCTATTGGAACCTCTTGGTGCCATAATAAAACCAAATTGATTTCAAGTGGCTTTCATAAAACATTAAAAAAACTTAATAAAGCTGGATGGTGTTAGCAATGTTACTTAGGTTACCTCTAAATCATATTGTATATTTTCCGTTCTCATTTAATTAATTATTTCTGCATGCTTTGGAATCATCTTTACTTTCCAAAACCATTTATCTCAAGAGCCTGGAGCAACATGGCAAGCATCAAAGGCTCAATTTGTTTTTCAGCATTTTCAGCATAACATTTACTTCAAAATTTCACTTCTGAACTTAAACTTCTATATTCATAAAAGGCTGGCATGCGCTTATAAGCAGTATAGGATTATATTTGAATATTTTGTTTAGTGGTTCTTTGATTAGATAAGCCATTTATTTCAGGAATCATTAAACCGGGCTCTTCGATCACTCTAATTGCTATCTTTAAAATGTAGCCAGTAATAATACAGTGGATGTCAGATATATGTTGTACATACGCCTAATATGTACTCGTATTAACTTACTGTAGCCGCTTTTTACATTGTCAAGTAATTTAATTTGTGTCCTAAAATTCAATTTCAAGTTTGAAGTTTGTATGAATAGAATTTGTGTCTTTTTTGATATATTAATTTTCTATGAATATGAACATGAGCATGATTGACCGCCCGAGGTTGCTACTCCGTTATTGCCAGATCAGCTGTTATTACACAGAGAACCAAAAGATGATGCTTGGGACCAGCATACATCCTCAATGTGTAAAAACTGGTGATCCCAAACCAAGGCAATACCGGCGCCGGTCTCGCCCGAATGCAGGTCAAGTAGGGAATGGGTAGGAATATGTTGACGTGATACTCGCTTTATTGGAAGCCGAGAACACCTCTGCACTCCCACGAGAAATCACTGGGATGTTGGGTTTGCAGCGGGATCCGTTTTGGTAAACGGTGTGCTGAATTCAACGGACGTCAGCAGCGAATAAGATATTTAACTATGTTCCCGATTTATTCTTTGTAAAAAGATGCACATTAAAGTTATTCAAATTTTGGCACCGATTTAAACCAACAGTAAGGATGCTGTTGGGGCCACTCACAAGTGTGGGTGGTTTATTTCTATGGAATACAAGAATACGTTAAAAACATCATGTTTGAGTACCGATTTAACCTAACAGTAGGGATGCTGTTGGGACCACTCACAAGTGTGGATGGTTTATTTCACCAGAATACAAAAATATGTTAAATCATCGAGTTTGAGGTTCGGTTCAAACCAACAGTAAAGATGCACCAGAATACAAATGGTTTATTTCAATGGAATACAAGAATACGTTAAAAAAATCTAGTTTGAGGACGATTTAAACCAACAGTAAGGATGCTGTTGGGGCCACTCACAAGTGTGGGTGGTTTATTTCAATGGGATACAAGAATATGTTGAATATCCAATTTGACGACCGATTTAAACCAACAACAAGGATGCTGTTGGGACGACTCACGAGTGTGGGTGGTTAATAGAAAAAGATCTTATGTTACACAGCAATAACACATCTACACTACCTAGAATCACCCTCCCTAAAACCCTGAAGCAGATAAAAATAAAAAATTAAAATATCATAGAAGACAAAAATGCTATTAATACAAATTTCCAACTTGAATGATGTACATGGCATTTTAAGACACAATTAAATTAGTTGACCATGTAAAAAGCGGCTACAGTAAGTCAATACGAGAACATAATATGCGTATGTACAAAATATATCTGACATCCACTGGTTTGTTACTGAAAAAATATAATTAGATATGTACTAATATCCTAATAGTCCTGGAAAAGCTGAAAACAGAAAATATCATTCCGAATATCAAAAATATAATTTCAATGAAAGATATTTTTTATAAGACGTGTTGTTCAAACATGTCTTTATACTGTTCTAGTTACATTTCTATGATAGCAATTGGAGCGATCGAAGAGCCCAGTGTGATGGTTTCTGAAAAAATGGCTTATTTAATTATTATACCACTAAACACAATATTAAAATATAATCCTATACTGCCTACTAGCCATTCTTTTAAGAATATAGTAGTTAATGTTCAGAAATGCAAATTCAAAGTAAATGTTATGCTGAAATGCTGAAAAACAAATTCAGCCTTTTATCCATGTCATGTTGTTCCAGGCTCCTGAGATAAATGGTTTTGGAATGCAAAGATGATTCCAAAGCCTGCTGAAATCATTAATTGATATGAGAATGGAAAATTATATGATATGATTTACAGGTCGCACCCCCTCACTTCGCTATTGTCAAAATTGACAAGATTGCTGCCAAGTACGCCTCAACCGGCATCTCCATGGTGTCAGGAAGGCATGGAAGAAATTCGAATAATGTGAACTTGTGGCAGGATAAATCAGGTTTTTAGGGAGAAAGTCGGCTTGATGTCACCCTTCAACATTCGGAGAATTGTATGAGAAGCAAGATGCTCATCATTTGAACGAGCCATGTTTTATGTGAGAATTTGAATTTGAAGGTATGTGAAAGAATTATTCGCTAGAGGCTAGAAGGTGTAACTGAAGAGCGAAGTATAAAAGTTGAGTCATTATATAATCAGTTATAAAAGCGAATAGAATCCAACGATTAAAATTTGCAGAACAGGAAGCGGAATAGTTTCGTAGAATACATCTGGAAACGAGTGGTATGGTCTGATGAGTGGGTAAATTATTGAAATGTTGGTGTTGAAACAACGTTTTAGTGTATTGGAGCTAAGTCAGGAGAAAGCTTATTGGAATCGCTACGTGCAGAAATTGTAAAACATGGCGGGCGTATTATGTTTGGGGTGCTTCTATTCAGTGCGTTGGAAATCTCTTAGAAATCGAAGGTATTATGATTGCTGATCGTTGCATTGATATAATCAGTGAAAATCTGGAGGAATCGCTTCTTAAAATGGGGCTTGGAGGGAAGCTTCATTTTCCAGCAGGACAATGACCCAAAGGCACACAGCACGGAAAGTCAACTGCATTCTTCAAAGCAAATCGCATTAAACTGTTGGAATGGCGGCCACAATCACCTGACCTCAACGCGATTGAAAATTTGTGGTCGATTTTGGATAGACAGGTGGATCAAGGCGAAGTGACGAACAAAACCAAGCTTTTCAAAGCTTCAAATGAAGCGTGGCAGAACATCGATGAAACATATCTGCACAACCTCGCCGAAAGCATGCTACGACGTCTACAAGCAGTGATCCAGGCAAAAAGGTGGACATACTAAGTACTAAAAGCTTTGTTAAGTGTATACTGTGTTTTTCTTTTTACAATTTCTCTTGTGAGCACTTTATTTTTTCCAGTCGATAACAGAAAAAGGTTCGAAGAAAAATTAAGATATAAATTTCCAGTCCTAGATTTTTATTATTTTCTTTGCACGGAACGATAGAACGGAAGAATAAGATGAATTATGTCGAATACAGCTCAAGGTTTTCTCTGAATGTGTCAAGGGTGTCACTCTTCAGGATTATTCGTTTTGGTGAGCACTTTATTTTTTTCTCAGTACTGTAGCTAACCCTTGCACTGATGGTGGGTTCTTATCACATCATTACATTGAAATGTTTCACGATAATATTACTCACAGTACTAGTAATTCTGTGGAGCTAGTTCATATAAGAAAACGTTGATAAAGTTTATTACAGGTCGGACTCGATTATTCGGAAACTCGATTATCGGGGATTCGATTATCCGGAGTATTTTTGTTACGATTTTTTTAAAGTTTTTATGCAGAAATTTGAAATAATTGAGTATGTATAGTAATATATAGCATGATTATTATCACACTATTGGACGTAGCTAGAAGGAGAGGGCTGGAAGGCTTGTTTCGTAAGATAAAACTCGATTTACTGTAGTGTATGTCAAATTCATCAATTCCAATGAGTATATTTATTTAATTTCCATTCAAAATATGATAATTTGAAGAAACATGAACGTAGCTACCCAACAAACATCGGTGTTGAATTAGAGCTTGTTCATGCAAATTTGGAGAAGCTATTCAGCTGTTTCTTCTAGAATATGTATGAATATCGATGTTTGTTGGGTAGGAATAGGAGGGGCTGAATATTTTTAGTCTTGATTATTAGTTGTATACGGTCAAAACTATAAATTGATAAGATATGTATTTCAATATTTTTGATCATTTGAACAAACATGATCGTAGCAATAAAGAGGAGGGCTCGGGATAGGGATTGTGTTTCAACGTGATCTTGTTGATACCCTCATTTGTTACATTGTCATCGCAGAACCTTTGTAATTACATTCGTGGTTAATAAAACTAGTAAAATTTGCCAAGTAACTTATTGTTTATTTAAGCATAAAAACATATTTATGCATTTAATAACAACGCACGAGAAAAAAATCAAACTCTCTGTGAACCAATTATTTTCTCTGGAACATTTCCACGTACTTCTCGTAGCAGGAGTTGTCTTTCTAATGGAAGTCCGTTTTCCTCTGCCCAAGCAATTACTTGATCGATTCCCGATAAAGCTGCTTCATTTGAAATACAATTCAGATCAGAAACGTCATCCACATCAATCTGGTGTGGTTCCAAAACTGGTGAAGCACTTGATTTTTCAACAATTGCAACTGAATTTTCGCCATCGTAGAATGATGTGTTCGTGTATGATGATGTATGATATGTACTACCACCCCCGCCCCAAACAAGAAACCAGACAGAGCGGTCCCCCCCCTGTAATCACAAGCTTTAAAACCACTTATTTCCTAACACGCCCTGAAGAAGAAAAAGAGTGGGTGGGGACGATACAACATGACTTACACGCACACGGATAAAAAAAACTTCCTCCAACCACCAAACCGAACAAATGCCAAAGAGCAAACTATCTCTAACAGCACCCCAACCCGCGGGGGGGAGGGCCCACCCCCACTCACCAACCTTCCAAGGGGGGTTGCCTCCCCCCTCCCCCATCCAGAGTGCTTCAATCCGGTGCCCTGATGGTCCCCCCCCCCCCAAAATATATATATAAATAGTACATATATATTTATGTAAATGCAAAATACTACAAGCATCCGTATCTATAATATATGATCTTCATTCGGTTGATCGTAGAATGATGTGTTCGGGTGCAAAACGATGTTCAAAATATCATCGTCGTTCAAGACGTCAAACTCCATGTCCTCTTCGTGTACGGTATTGTCCTGGTCCATCAATTTCTGCTTGATCGATAGCAAGCGTTCTCGTACAACCGCCAACGGGATGTCATCTTCATCATCGAATTCTGGTTCTGTGTACAGAATTTTCCATGATTTGGCAATGGAATCAGCCGGTACCTCGTCCCAAGCCTCGGCTACCCAAAACATAGCATCCTTGATGTTGATTCGACGTCCTATCGGCGTCCAAGAAGCTCACGCATAAGCTTGTAGTTGGACTTGACCATCTGGATGACGTTCTGGTCCATTGGCTGCAACAAGGCTGTTGTGTTTGGTGGTAGGAAGATTGTAGAGATTGTTCCATCTGCAGTTCTAAGTTCATCGGTGCTACAATGTGCGGAACAGTTGTCCAGCACTAAGACAGCCCTCACCGGCAGTTTAGCACTTTCCAAAAATGCCGTGACCTTAGAAACGAACTCCTTGAAAAACTACTCCTTAAACAACTGCCGGGTCATCCAGGCATTTTTTGATGAAGCATTTTATACGGGCAGCTCATAGATGTTCTTCAATGCTCTTGGTCGTTTTGACTTTCCAATCATCATAAGCGGAAGTTTGAACGAACCATCGGCTTTTGAACAAGGCATAAATGTCACACGCTCCTTGTTCCCCTTTCTTCCTGGAGCTGATGGTTCGTCCATTGTGACAAATGTTGACGAAGGAGTGCATTTAAAAAACAGCCCGCTCTCGTCCGCGTTGAAAATCGAAGAAGATAAATGCCGAACGATGGTTGCAAAATGTTCAATGTACGAATCAACGGTTGTAGCATTGTTCGAAAGTTTCTCTCCCGTAATGAGAAAACGTACGAGACGTAATTCCTGTTTGTAAAAAGTCGGGGAACGCAAAGAAAGATTTCGTGTAAAATTATATCTCCTCAAACTGATAAATACGCAATTCGACAAAAGATGTGTTAGATTGAATTTATTTTCTCATCTCTTTCAACTCATTCTTGTGTGCTAAAGGACGCTTGCATGTGTCGGTCTCTGGGTACAGAAATTTACATGGCATTTTGGTAGTGTGTAGTTACCAAAAAAATTAGAGCTCACATTCGACAAAATCACATTCACTAAAATCACTTTTATTCACGAGATAGGTGAAATTCTAACTAGTGAAAAATAAGTAGAGTAGACAAACCCAAAGTGAGTAGAAAAATCTCAAATATGAAACCAATACGGATAGGTTAAGAAGTGGTAGTAGTTAGTTAAGGTTGAGGAATTCTAAAATTTACCAGCAACGCAAGGCATTCAACGCGTAAACTGAAACCACCAAAATATGCAGAATACTACTAAAATGAATGAACAATCCGGATTGTAAAATTAAACAGGAATAAAATAGGATTTAAAAAGAACAAAACATTCTACTAACTTGTAGCAGCAGTCAGCAACTTTTGAACGCTGCAGTTAGTTCGAAAATGCCTTGAATTTCCAGTTTCCAGACCATAAGACAATAATAATATGAACTTCCATGGTGGCGGTCCGGAGAGGTTTCTCTGTACTTGCCTCACAAAATATAAACTCATGCATTGATGATGGTTGAGACATCGGGTGAGCTCTCAATCAACGACTGCGGAAGTGTCATAGTACAACACTAATTTTGATCGTTTCGATGATTGCGAATATACTTGAAAAATAACTCATGATAGAAATTACTATTGGTAGTCCTAGAAAGGACTGTTTTGGGTTTGTGGAACATAACATTCCACGTTTATTTCTTGGAAGCGTCCTTCTTCGGGGCAGCTTTTTTCGCTGGGGCGGTCTTTTTCGGCTTCGAGGTCTCTGGTTTCTAGGCCGTAGTCTTCGAACCGATGCACCGGATCCCTTGGTTTGGACGAACTTGCCCTTCTCAAAGCTATGACACCCTGCTCTCATGTCTTTGACGCCCTGCTCCGGAATGGATGGATGTCGGCATATCCTTCAGATCTTTCGTATTCCTGGCAATCAGCTGCTACTTCGTTTTGGCCACGAAATTATTGGAGTAGATCCTCCGTTTGAGGTTCGCCCAAAATTTTTCTATCAGTAGAATGGGCCGAGGCCACGTTCGTCGGAAAGACCTCATCCTCCTTCGAGTGATACTTCTTGATGAAAGCGGCAATTTCCGGACGGCACTTCGTACTGTATGTTTCCCCGTTCACCGCAAGCCCCGAAGAAAAGAACAGCAGCTTAGACATTTTCTTCTCGTTGAGCGTCTGCCACAGAAGAATCTTCTTCTGGACCTTGTGGTTTGTAAATATATTTTACGTCAACACTTACCTCCTGGTGGGGGACGTAAAGCACCCGGTCCCTTGTCAGTCGTTGCCGTCTAGCGTCAAGTAGTTCTGGCCATCCATTATGACCACGCTTTGCCGAAAATATGTTTTTCACAAGCACTTTCAGCCGCTCCTTTTGGGTGATTGCCAGCTGCTCAGACACTGCCGTCCTTGACTGACGCTTCGGTATAACAATGTACATCTTACTCAGGTACTTCGCCGTTTGGTCGATTCCACTAACCTCTCGGCCCAAGGCGTTTCCGGTCTTCTTATTTAGCTTCTATTGCATTTTATGGTCGCGCAGCATTGTCGCGTGGCACGAAACAGGATTCCGTTCCGGATGAAGTTGAAAACGAAACTATGATATAGAGGATCCAGCCCAAGCAGCACAAAACAGTCGAAATTGGTTAAACCAACTTGATTGTTACTTAATTGAATCATATTGAAATTATTTCAACTGATTTGCAACAGGTGTGCTACTAGGGAGTAAAAACGAAGTGGAAAATATTATTCTTAACTGAATAAATGTGAAGAAGCGAATTGAAATAGGACTGAAGGATGTGATGTGAAGCAAGTTGACGAAGAAGTGAAAGTAAAATTATAAATATAGAAAGAAGATGAAAATACAGTGAAAATTAGATAAAAAAAAACATAAAACAAAACATCATAAAGAAGAAGCGAAAGGAGCGAATCGAAAGTAGAGAATCGAAAGTAGAGAATCGAAAGAAGAAAATCGAAAGGAGATAATCGAAAGGAGAGAATCGAAAGGAGAGAATCGAAAGGAGAGAATCGAAAGGAGAGAATCGAAAGGAGAGAATCGAAAGGAGAGAATCGAAAGGAGAGAATCGAAAGGAGAGAACCGGAAGAAAAGAGGCGGAAGATGAAAAGCAGTAGAAGAGAGGTAGAAGAAGAGAGGCTGAAAAAGGAGAGCGGTCGAAGAGAAACGAAAACAGATTAGAAGAAGAAGAGAAACGGAAAATGAGAATCGGAAAAACAGAAGCGGAAGAAAAGAAGTGGAAGAAAAGAAGCGGAAGAAGAGAAACGGAAGAAGAAAGCGGAAGAAGAGACACGGAAGAAGAGAAATGGAAGAAGAGAAACGGAAGAAGAGAAACGGAAGAAGAGAAACGGAAGAAGAGAAACGGAAGAATAAAAGCAGATAAAAAGCAGTGCAAGAAAAGAAGCGGAAAACAGAAACGTAAGAGTAAAAGCCGATGAAGAGAAGCGGAAGAAGAGAAGCGGAAGAAGAATAGCGGAAGAAGAAAAATGTAAAAAAAAGCGTAAGAAGAGAATCAAATAATTGTAAGCGAGAAAAGAGATGTGGAAGAAAATTAGCGGAAGAGAGAAGTGAAACAAGAGATGTGAAGAAATAGCAGCCAAAGAAGATAATCTGAAGAAGAAGCAGTATAAGAGAAACGAAAGTAGATTTGAAAAAGAAGAGAAACGGAAAATAAGAATCAAAATAACGGAAAACAAGGGAAGCTGAAGAAGAAGCAGTATAAGAGAAACGAAAGCAGATTAGAAAAAGAAGAGAAAAATAAGAATCAAAAGCATAGAAGAGCAAGAAGAGAAACGGAAGAAGAGAAACGGAAGAAAAGAAGTGGAAGAAGGGAAGCGGGAAAACAGAAACAGCTGAAGAAGAGTGGATGGAAGAAACGCAAGGGAAAAAACGGATGAAGAGAAGCGCGAGAAAAAAGAAACGGTAGAATAAAGGTAGGAATAAGTGAACTGGAAGAAGGGGAAACGAAATTGAAGAAGGGAAAAAGTGAACGGAAGAAGAGAAGCGGTAAAAGAGAAACAAAACCGTTTATCGATAAAAGAGAAATGGGAAATGAGAATTGAAAAAATAGAAGAGGAGCAAGAAAACAGAAAAAGAAGAAGAGAGAGCGGAATAAAGAAATGAATAAAAAACAAAAGAAGAGAAACCAAAGGAAAAGAAACGAAGAAATCGGAGTAGAAGAAGATGAGGGGAAGGACAGAAGTGGAAGAAGAAAAACGAATGAAGAAACGCTGACGAAGGGAGAAAAAAGAGAAGAGGAACGGAAGCAGAATTTTGAAAGAAGAGAAGTGGAAGAAAACGAGAGAACAAGAAAGCTCATGAAAAAAACTCAAGAAGGACAGCTGAAAAGGAGTTGCTGAAGAAGAGAACCTGAAGCAGTGAAGTGGAAGTTGAAAAGCTAAGAGAGACAAAAATATTCAAATAAATAAGTGTGAAGAAGCTGAGAATTGGTGGAACAAAATTTCACCGGCACGAATGCACGATTTTCTGCTCTTCTGATTCATTTAGCAGTAAATAAAAGCTAAGACAAAAGTTCTATTGTTGCGGGAAATTTTGTTTGATAACAAATATACAAAACATATTGAGTTTTCAACAGCGTATCATCCCAAGTAACAATTTTAGTTTTTGTTTTGTCTACCAACACCTCTTCTATACTTCTTTAAACCCAAAATTTGTACAAAGTGACCCACTCTATAGACGGTTGTGAAAACAAGTTAATGAAACCTTTATAAGAACATTAAGATTTTGAAAATGTTCTAGTGAAAGATGTTATGACCACTTGAGAACCTTCATAAAACCTATTGGCTGCCATGAAAACCAGAATGCGGTCAATTGGCCACAGCAGTCAAACTTCGCTGTGAAATTGAGGTTGTTTTTTTTTGGTTCTGCTTTGTTCAATTCTCTGCTCTTCTGATTCATTTAGCAGTAAAAAAGAGGCTTTCATAAAACTTTAATAAAACTTAATAAAGCAGGATGGTGTTAGCAATGTTACTTGGGATGCTTCATATACGCATTTAATATTGTGGTGAATATTGGCACGATAAGAGCAGAAAATAAATGCGCCTCGGAAATTATGCGAGTTTACAAGAACAAATACATAATTAAAACAAATATGTTTGATAAATTAATCATAAATTTCCTGAAAACTTAAGGAATTCAATAAGGTTATCTAAAACAATGCCGTAATTGGTCTCTGATCTACAGTTCATTTGCATTACATTGAAAATTTGGTGCATTTATTTTTCAGCATTTCAATTATTGAGATTTGTGATTTTTTTCCCAATCGCCATATTGAAAGATAGCATCAATATGGCGATTGGAAAAAAAATCACAAATCTGCAATAAAGCCAAGTTATCTTTGCAATGACTAATTTAACACCTTTTGGTCATTAGGTAACTTTTCTCAATGCCAATTTGCTGTTTAATGCATTTACTGGAGGCAAAATGGATTTAAAATGCTTTTTCAACTCACTATAATCAGATAATATGAATGAGTCCTAAACTGGAATTTAATGAGTTCATAAAGTCGAAATAAAACCTTTGATAGAATTTAACGGAATTTGAGAAAACCAGATTTTAAGATCGTTTTAAACAAGCTGTGTAGGTTCCCATAAGCCTGACTAAAATATGAAACCTCTTGGCACCTTTTGGGTGTCATAATAAAACCAAATTGATTTCTAGTGGCTTTGATAAAACCTTAATAAAACTCAATAAAGCAGGATGGTTTTGGCAATGTTACTTGGGAGGTTTTGCTTTGATTGGAGATAGGTGGCATAGGTGAATTCACCACCAGGTAATTGCATGAAAAACTGCTAAAATCAGTCCATTTGTTCAATGCAGACGTTACTACTACCAATTTAAAGACATATTGCATTCAAGACATATGCAAAAGTTTTGATTAAGGCTTGCTTCATTTAGAATTGGAACAAACTTTTGCTCATATTGTGGTGCTCCTGGTGGACGGATTTGGAAGTTCTTGGCGCCCACGTGTCGGGAATTTTGTCCGGGAAGGAATCAAGTCGTATCGAGCTAGCAAACAGCCAAATCGGACCATAAAACAGAATAGTGTGGCCAAAATCCGTGCTCGGAAGCTATACTACCAGGTGCTGACCAAGTTCGACGGGTGTCTTCTGATGGACGATGAAACCTGTGTCAAGGCTGACTTCGGGCAAATCCCAGGTCAAAAATTTTACTTGGCAACGGCTCGGGGGGATGTTCCAGCCAAATTTAAATTTGTTTTTGCCGACAAATTTGCACGAAAATTCATGATTTGGCAGGGCATTTGCAGCTGTGGCAAAAAAACGAAAGTTTTCGTTACAAATAAGACAATGACGTCGAAACTATACCAAAAAGAGTGTCTCCAAAAACGAATTTTGCCGTTCATTCGATCCCACGACCATCCCGTAATGTTTTGGCCAGATTTGGCAAGCTGCCATTACAGCAAAGTCGTTCAAGAATGGTATGCAGAGAAAGGGGTCTAGGTTGTTCCGAAAAACCTTAACCCACCCAACTGCCCCCAGTTCCGCCCTATTGAGAAATACTGGGCAATCAAGAAGAGGAGACTCAAGGCAAAGGGAAAGGTTGTCAAAGACATCAATCAGATGAAGACCTGGTGGAATACGATAGCTAAAACGATGGACGAAGAAGGTGTACGCCGCCTAATGAGCCGTGTTACAGGAAAAAATCGAGAATTCCTTCGAAACCGTGACGAATAATTTTATCCGTATTTTTTCTTAAAAGTATGAAAAAAACACTACATTTGTATAAAAAAAAGATCTTGAATTCAATAATAAATAACTAAAATACAGGCAATTGTTTTTGTTCCAATTCTATCTGAAGCAAGCTTTATTTATCGAGGAATGAATGAGCTACTAACCGTCAAAAGCTGACCGCTTTTTGTGACGCTCCCAATTTAAGATCAAGGAATGAACATGAAATCGCTTTAGTTTTCATTATTTGTGCCTTGTTAAATTCCAAATGATGGATCGGATCACCAAACATGATGGCCTTAATTGAATTTCGTCCAGTACACAGTTATAATATTTTTCCAATATAATTTTTGTTAATGTTAACTTTGTCTTTAAGTCTCATTTTAGGATTAAGATCTGTTTATTTTTCTATTCTTTTGTTTCCGACACTTGTTTTTAGGTAAACCACTCACCTGAACAATGTGAATGCTACCTTAAATTTGTCTTTTGAAAGTTTTAAGCTTCTCCGCATTCCGTCCTTTTGCAATGTATGGGAAATCTCGCAATAAAATCCAACTCCGTTCCAGCCCGCTAATTTGTTTACGCCTGTAGGGCAGTACCAGAAGCTCGTTTTACAAACTACAAGCTCCGTCTGTGCTTCCACATTAAATATTCCAGTTTTGGAAATGATTTTTGACTAACTGCACGGCCATAACTCATGTCGCCTGTCCGTTCTGTCCTTAGGACTCCATCTCTCATTGAACCTGTTCGTATTTCCACTGTATTAGCGAAGTGCAACAGCCAAACCACCCAGAAGCGATTTCGAACTGCACTTGGTGATGCCAATGGTTGTTGCAAATTAAATTTCTGACCCCGAAGGTGGACACGGCTCCGATGCACTTCGACTCGCCGGGACTCAGCCACGAGCAAAGGCAGCAGCAGCAGCCAGCAGTCAGCTTATCGCTCATCGGCAATCACGGAAAGAGCTCATAAAACATGAGCGTGAAGTGAAGTTTTTTTTTTATTTGCGAATTGAGCTTGAGAATGGCAGAGAGTGCTTGAAAAGAGATTAAATTTAAATATTACCCTTGTTGGAGATCCAAGCGGATGGTTCTTATCACACAAACACTTGGCTCGGTGAGGACATACGAGGGACGGGGAAAACTTTATTCAATCCCATCGTTGGTTGGCTGAAGAACCACGAAACTTGCGAATAGTTCGCGAAGATGAAGCCAACGGCGACGATGCGATGATGAGGATGATGCTTGGATTACGGTGATCAGATAAGGGCGCACACTTTTTTTTATGGCCAGTCACTTTTTTACGACCTCGAGAGTTGGTTAAAACGGAGAGAGCCAAAGAGCATTTATCCAAGATGGATCCAGTCGCGAGGCCAGGTAATGATAGTACTTAGATCTCGCCATTGACGGTGGGACATTTGTCACCACTTACTGGCGAGCCGAGCGACGGAGGAGGAATGTGCGATTCTTGACTTCGGTTGAGATTCCCGGAGATCGAGAAGGCAGGCCAAAAGTCTTCGCTTTGTGTGACAAGAAGAGACAAATTAAATTTTATGACTTCATAAAACTCGTTGGATGGTTTTTCAGCGAGGCATCGCCGAGAGGTGAGTGAGTAGTGCACGAGTTGGGCGGGTGAATGGATGAAATTCCTCCCATAAATGGATGTTTTATTAGGTCTGGTAAAACGTGGATAATTTGACGCTAAATTCTTGTTTTTAAGTTCTGTACAAGATGGATTTCTGCGGAAGGCACGTTCGAAGGGAGGAAGGTACTTTTGAAGGTCATATGGTTGAATTTTCCCGTGCTCGAATCATCTTGGTTTGTACAGATTTCTAGTTTCAATTATCCTTTCTTCATTTTTTCATCTTTGTTTTCTTCTTCTTTTTTCTTTTGTTTTGTGGTAAAGTAATTATGATATATTTGCCAACTGCAACCACGTTACGACCAAGCTCCCCTTTCATTTACCCAGTAATTGAAACACTCAGTCATGGCTGTCCCACGATTGTCTTCACATGTTTACCTTAATTAACTCGCATACCCTTCAGCGTCGATTGTCCCAGCCATAACAATCCACCAGCAGAAATCATAACCAGACTCACATGTCATAACCTGACTGGGAGGGCAATTCCCCCCCCCCCCCCCCCTTACATTTTCGATACATCAGGCACTGAGTCGTCGTCGTCGTCGTCGTCGTCGTCGTTAGCCGAAGGGACCTGAACCTGAGTAAAATTGTCTTAACAAGCACTCGCCGCCGTCGTCGTCGTTGTCCTCATCGCCAGTCGGGCTGATGTTGTTCGACGGGAAAGGCCAAACCATAACGAACTCAAAAAGCATCCCCCTCGAGTGAGCATGTGACCATGTGTGGGTGGAAGTGGCGGTGGTGGAAGAAAGTGCAGAACAAACAACACTCGAGCAGGAAAAAAGCCGTGAATGTTAAAAGTTAGTTCATGTATACATTTATTAGTGAGAGATCCAAGTAGAGCACATGCGGTAATGGTCTGTCCCAGGAGCTGGCTGCGAGGAGACGTGTTGTGTCGAACGTTCATGGCAGCAGCATTCGACGGGAAAAAACCGAATCACTACACCGCCGCACTGAAATTTATGTATCACGACTCACACATATATTATAATTTTATTAAACTATATCTAGAACACACGACGCTCGGGTTTTGGGCTCACCATGCGATTTTCAGAAAGAGGCCGAGATGCTAAAAGTAGAATTCACGCTGGCAGGCTAAGATTTGCATGGCATGAAAAGGTTCTTGAATATTTTTTCTCCTGCAAAGAATGGAGCGCCTAAAACTCACCGGTAGCAAGTCATCGTATTTGATATGTTGCCGAAAAGCGGAAAATCGTCTTTTTTGGGAAGCCTCAAACAACACTCCGGAAGGTTGCCCAAGATAAACCGATAATGGTGGACTGCTCCTTTCATCACATAGGGCAACCTGTTAAGATAAGAGCTTTTCTTTTTCAAGTGTGGCATAAGGTGAAGAAGAAGCAAAGTGATTGAACGGAAATAAGATTGTGGTGCCTGAGAACTTGAGGGTGTTATATGAGATGGCCTTTTGAATTTGATTTTCCGAGTGGTGTTTTAAAATTCCGGGGAAGGTTTAAAGAGTCCATTTGAGTTATAAGTTAGAAGAAGCACGCTTCTCGCTATGCATTATGATCTTTCTTCAATGTTCAGGTTTACATTGGGAAGTTGCAAAACATTCCAAGCTGTAATGTTTTCTATATAAATCATAAACTAACCGGGATCAATCTACACAATTCGGAATTATTTACAGAAGGTGGAAAGATTGATGCAGTTCAAAAATTGGAATCATTTTCCTAAAGGGCGTCCACAGTTAAATTGCATCACTTTAAACTCGTCCTCAAAAACAAGTCTCTCAACCGATTGTCATGAAATATTCAGGGAATAAAATACAATGTATAATCTTGATTTAGGTATTTTTATTTCACTGTATTTCTTTACCAAATCCAAAAGCTCGAACTGTCTTCTTAATACCACGCATACGATTTTGTACAACGCTTGAACTGAAAAAAATTTCCGCTTTCAATCATAACTTCAACATATCTTGTTCTGTAGTGACAACTTTAGGATGCTTACGAAGTTCGTGCTTCATTATACCCCAATTTATTTTTCAATTGGACGCAAATGGCGGCAACTCGTGAGAGTCTTTGGGCACGGGATTGATGATCCTTCGACCGCACTTGAAAATGTTGAACTACACCAGTTAACGTCTCGAGAGTGTTCAACGGTCCAGGACATTCCTTGGA
This sequence comes from Aedes koreicus, assembly GCA_024533555.2. NCBI lineage: Eukaryota > Metazoa > Arthropoda > Insecta > Diptera > Culicidae > Aedes > Aedes koreicus. Next base: position 214,855 of record JAHHFK020001754.1, on the reverse strand, counting down.
GTAGGGCAAAGGGGCTGAAAAGGGCAGCAAAAAATTGTAGGAACGTTGTGTTTTAGAAATGTATTTCTAGATTCCATTATACTCTGTGTTTGAAAACGGAAGCGTTTTAGATCGTTGAAGTTGTTCACGGTAAGGGCTTGTTCTCTCATGTATACTTGATCATTTACAGTTGAAGTTGTCACGAAAGGCTTGCCTCCGTTTATCTCATTGCTTCTCTTGGGGAACTTTGACACACATTTGCGATTTCCTACAAATCTGAGAGCCTCGAAAACGACACTTTTGCATTTCTTGGGGCACACACGAAACTTCGCTAATTTCCGAGATTTGGGACATGGCACTATTCTTTCCAGTCTCATGGAATTGTATAGGCCGCTTTGTACGTTTTGTTTCATCGTTTTCCATGTCTCGGCCTGATGCAGCAGTGTGGTTGCGTCAACATTTGTGTGTACAGCTTACACGCACGTGTTTTAGCTGTACTATTCTGTTTTTCATTGCGGTTTGGAGCTTACTGAACTTTGAATGAACGGAGCTTGGCTCGTTTCTTGGCTTTCTGCACGAAACTATTGGCCAAGTGCAGCTTTTTCGCGACATCCCGAACGGAACAGTTGGGTTTGCGTTTATAGGCAGTAACCACTCGCTTGTGATCCTTCACACAGTACGGAACACTTTTTCTACCACTCACCTTCTTCCGATCGACAGTTAAACGTTCCCCAAAACGTTTTATGACACGAAACACTGTAGACTGGTGAATTTTCAACATCTTTCCGATGGCTCGGTGCGAAAGAAGTGGGTTGTCGAGGTGCGTGAGTAAAATGTTCTCGCGCACTTGCAGTTCCTTCGACTCCATTTTTGAAACTACGACATATTTCACAATGAAACTCACGCAATGTGAACAACACACGCTGAGGTCATTTCACCCAAAATTTCGTTGAAATCAACCCAAAGGGCGAAATGTTACAGCTTTTTGAAAGTGATGCAATTTAACTGTAGACACCCTTTAAAAGGTAAATGATAAGATTTTAAATTCTTTCACCACTAGTTGTCCCATCAAGGAATCGTCCTCTAATAGGGATGTTCCTTGGTGAAACTCTAAATTGGAACGTATGTGTGAAACGTCTCGTAGAATGTTTAATAAAGCGAAAAGAACCCCAGATTTGAGTGCACTTACTGAGTACAAAAAAGAAATAAAATAATCCAAACAAGGATCCTGGGTTCTAACGTGTAAAATCCTAAGCAATAATCCGGAAGTCGCAAGACTTCAGAGGGCTCTTGCAAAAGATTATACGATTGAACTTGGAAATCTGAAAAATGAGGTTGGAGTTTTTGCAAAAACTCCTAGTTATTATTATTATTATTATACTTTATTATAGACACTTTACCACTTTTCTATTTGCATTCGTGTCTAGTTGATAGAAAAAACAACAAAACTACTATATTATATTAGTATAATACTTATTAACATTATTTGTTAAATTTCGTTAAACAGTCTACAATCTTTTAGAAATGTGATCACTGCTTTTTCATTTTCAGAATTATATGCAAGAATTTCAGTCAGTGATCCGTTAATACCGCAGTTTTTCCTGTTCTGTTCGAATCCTCTGCATTCCAACAGTATGTGTTGCACTGTGATTCCCCCACCAAATATATATTTTATAAAAAAAAAAATTTTGTCTTATCGTAAAAAGAAAAAAAAAGACAAAAAATAGCTTTTGATAAATAACCTACCGAGGAAGTTATTTGTGCTTACTTGCACAACAATACTCCACTCCCCTCGCGCGCCCCCCCGACCCCCAACACATCCCCCGCGCCGACCAATAACATGCGTGCAGGCATGTTTTTGAGTCCTTTCTTCGTTTTATTTATCAATTCCTCCTCAGTGTTCGCGACAAAATTGTTGGAGTAGATCTTACGGTTCAGGTTGGCCCAGAATCCGGCCAGAATACTGTGTCTTCACCCTTATGGTATTTCTTGATGAACGACGCAACTTCCGGCAGGTATTTCGTACTATAAATCTCCCCGTTCACAGCCAGTCCAAAGTGAAAGAAGAGCGGCTCTGACATCCCCGTCTCGCTGATTGTCAGCCACGATAGCACCTTCTTGGGGAACTTGGTGTGTGAAAAGAACTTCACCTAGGAGCTCACTTCCTTCGTAAGGGTAGTAAAATACAAAGTGGCCTGCCAATCGTCCACCACCACCGCCACGTCGCGATCCGCAGGGAAAATCGAGTTGACTAACTTATTCAGCCGCTGCCGCTGTCGTCATTGCCTGCAGCTCCGAAACCAGTGGACGTGACTTCCGCTTCTTGACATGTATGTTCATATTCGCCAGGTACTTTTTCACTGTTTGGCCGGTTGAACCGACCTTCCGGCCAAGCGCACGCAGCGATGTAGCCATTTTTCCCTTGGTCTTCCTCTTCAGCATCCTTTGGAGCTTCTTGTCGCTCAGGGTCGTCGGCCGTCCGGAAACGGGCTTTCTTTCGATGCTCTGATTATTGTCTAATAGTGCCAAGATGTTGTAGATGCCGTATCGGGCGTATCCGGCGTCCACAAAGTGCCGCACGATGTCCGTTTTCGACGCGGTGGGATGCCGCTCTTTGAACGCGCACACTTCTGAACGGAGTTGCTTCACTTTTTTTGCCATCGCGGGTTAGAGTTCGACTGATAGAGCTGTCAAATTTTGTCTGCTGACTCATGGGTTACTATGATTGATGCTGCATGGGTAGTTTCGTCAGTGCGGGTGAAGGTAAACCCATGAAAAATCGGCATGTTTTGTCCATTTGCAAACGCAAACGTTAGTCACTCACCCCTTTTGGGTGTTTTTCGTGACTTGTCCGGAGGTGAGATTCGAACTCGACACTTTGGCGTGAGAGGTTTGGATGCTAACCACTACGCCGGGGTCGACCCCCCATTTATAAGTCTCTATACATGCCAGAGTGAGACCGATTGATTTTCGATCATTTAATTTATAGTCAAATTTATACGCGGCGCGGCCGGCCGGTGGTTCAAAAGCGATGCGTAAGTATTGTCACAAATCAAACCAGCGGTCGTATACGCTGCTTCATATACGCGGTACCTACGTTGCGTGAGCTTTTTTTTCTTTTTGCATGGCGCGTTAATGTGTATCAGATTTGTTAATGTTCTACAATGAATGAGCTGGCGTGGTTTGTGCAGTGTGGTTCATAAATATGGAATCGAAATAAGATGAACAGTATGTCGCATAAAACAATGCGAAAATCCATACCTCAGTTTCAAATAAGTTTGTCGAAAATGAAAAAAAAAGAAATCATTATTTTATATAAGGAATCGTTTATTAAGCCTTTCATGATTACATTACTCAATATTTCCACCATTTTTCTCGATCACCTTCTCCAAACGGGGACGGAATCGAGAGCATACCTTATCATAGTATAAGTTTGTCATCGAGTTCCGTGCCTTGGTAATGGAAGCTTTCAGGGTACCAACACTGGGGTGAGAAAGTTCACAGGCCTTAGCCTGAACATATGCCCATATTGAGTAATCCAAAGAATTCAAGTCCGGACTGCTAGGAGGCCAAATGTCAAGTGGCACAAATTCCATCTTTTCCTTCAGACACGCTTGAGTCCTTTTTGAGGTATGACACGGTGCTCCGTCTTGTTGGAAATTACGTGTTGGTGTGCTCCAAAGTTGACTTCCAACCATGGCAGAACGTGGTCCTTCAAGATGTTCATATAAACCTTGGTATTAACTTTTAATCCAGCTTTGATAATTACTGGAGGCATTTTCAAGCCATTGGACGCAACTGCCCCGAAAACCATGACTCCGGCCGGATGTTTGGTTGTAAACTTGAATTTCACCTCCCCCTCTCCGGTTTTTCGCTTCGTGTCGGGTGGACTCCCAACAAGAGTTTCTTTTTTGCCCACACAGTCAGACCCTCCAGCCCGTTCGATTCGGCCGTCCACGACCCTTTCCCCCCCGCCTACCCCCACTCCCTAACCACCCTGCCAGGTTTTTCCTGAATGCTGCCCCCCGCTTTCCGCCCATTCTCTGATGGGTTTTCGCCTCACTTGTCTCCCCCCGCTTCTCCACCCCCCTGTCCGAGTGGACCGGGAGGCCCCCTTCCCGCCTTCCGCGCCCGTGCCCCCCAAGGAATGAACGTTCGATACCGTAAAGGGTAGCCAGTCGGCATCCCACAATAAAGCTTGCTTCAGATAGAATTGGAACAAAAACAATTGCCTGTATTTCAGTTATTTATAATTGAATTCAAGATCTTTTTTCATACAAATGTAGCGTTTTCTTCATACTTTTAAGAAATAATACGGATAAAATTATTCGTCACGGTTTCGAAGGAATTCTCGAATTTTTCCTTTAACACGGCTCATTAGGCGGCGCACACCTTCTTCGTCCACCGTTTTAGCTATCTTATTACACCAGGTCTTCATCTGATTGATGTCTTTGACAACCTTTCCCTTTGCCTTGAGTCTCCTCTTCATGATTGCCCAGTATTTCTCAATAGGGTGGAACTGGGGGCAGTTGGGTGGGTTAAGGTTTTTCGGAACAACCTGGACCTCTTTCTCTGCATACCATTCTTGAACGGCTTTGCTGTAATGACAGCTTGCCAAATCTGGCCAAAACATTACGGAATGGTCGTGGGATCGAATGAACGGCCAAATTCGTTTTTGGAGACACTATTTTTTGTATAGTTCTGACGTCATTGTCTTATTTGTAACGAAAACATTCGTTTTTTTGCCACAGCTGCAAATGTCCTGCCAAATCATAAATTTAAATTTGGCTAGAACATCCCCCCGAGCCGTTGCCAAGTAAAATTTTTGACCTGGGATTTGCCCGAAGTCAGCCTTGACATAGGTTTCATCGTCCATCAGAAGACACCCGTTGAACTTGGTCAGCACCACTATTCTGTTTTATGGTCCGATTTGGCTGTTTGCTAGCTCCATACGACTTGATTCCTTCCCGGAGTCGAGTTCTCCTCACGGTACTATGGGCAGCACCGAATTTGCTGGCCAAATCACGGTCCGACAGACTGGGATTCCTCTTAATCGTCTTCAAAATCTTACCACGCAGTTTCCGGTCGACAGTTCCACTCCGACGATTGGCTTGAGGCTTCCGAATCGTCGTCAATGTTTCCTTATACCGTTTGATAACGCGCCATACGGTATTTCTGGGCAATTTCAGTTGTTTAGCTAGCCTAGATGCAGACCACAATGGATTTTCCAAATAACTGTGCACAATTTTTTCCCTTCTTTCGGCTTCCATGTTGATTGTTTACAAAGTACAATCGATTTGCGGAATGTCAAAAATACATACGTGAAGCTGACAAAATTCCCGACACGTGGGCGCCAAGAACTTCCAAATTCGTCCACCAGGAGCGCCACAATATGAGCAAAAGTTTGCTCCAATTCTAAATGAAGCAAGCCTTAGATTTTTTTTATAGGGATTTTTGGGGAGCGGGCAAAAAGAGAAAAAACCCCCTTTTGCGTATTTTTTTCCTCACCCAGAGGTTATTCCACCCCAGTTAAAAAAACAAAAAAAAAAATTTAAAGCACCCCCAAAAAAAAAATAAAAAAATTTCGCATTTTTTTTTAAGGAAATTGTTATAATTGAACAAAAAAATTTTTTACAAAAATTGTATTTTGGACACAAAAAATACACCACGCGGACAAGAGAGAGTGTGAAAATTAAAATTGATGCCAGGGGGTGGTCCATAAACCACGTAGACCCTTTTTTGAAAATCTCAGAACCTCCCCCTCCCCCCTCGTAGACTTTTCTCCATACAATTTTTTGACATTTTGTATGGAGCGTAGACTTTGAACCCCCTCTCTCCGCAGAAAAGTCTACGTGGTCTATGAATAGCCCCTAATCTAGTAATTATAAACAACTTCTTGTTTGTTTTGTTTACGTGACGACGACAAGTTGAGACAGAAGTTCAGATGGGGCAAAAGTTTTTTTTTTAAATTTATTATTATACTAGCTGAACCCGGTGCGAGCGCTGCTACGCTTGCAGCTACATGAATGAAAATTTTATAACTGGCACGTTGATGGTTGTTTTGCGGAATGAGTTTTTTTCTTGAATACGAAAGGGTTCAAACTTCTATCAGAACATGCTTCTTACCCGAGAAATACACAGTTTGTGTTGTAGTTACCTGGATCATTTGTATGGGAGCCCCCCCTCCAAGAGGGGAGAGGGATCTCAAACCACCATACAATCATTGCCTTCAAAACCCCCCACGTGTCTCATTTGGTTCCATTTGCTTGATTAGTTCTCGAATTATGCAGAAATGTGTGTTTCAATTGTATGAGCCCCCCTCCTTTCAGAAAGAGGAGGGGTCTCGAACAACCACAGAAACATTTCCTGCCTTCGAAAAACCCCAAACGCCAAATTTGTTCTCGAGTTATCAGAAATTTCTGTTTTATTTGTATGAGAGCCCCCCTTTCCAGAGGTGGAAAGGGGTTTTGAACAATCATGAGAACCTTCCCCAGCCCCAAAAACCCCTGCCTACAAATTTTCACACCAATCGGTTCAGAAATTTCCGAGTCTATAAGGGTCAGACAGACAGATAGTCAGAAATTGATGTTTACACACTTAGATTTTTTACAGAATTCTGTAAAAGTTTACCGAATTCTCAACAGCTGAACGTTCGGTAATCCGATTCAACGGATTTCGGTGAAATTTTAACGTTATCTGTAATAAAAATACCGGATTTCGGTAAAATTTTACCGTGTATATATAGAAATCCTGCCTCCAAAAATCCCGACACGCCAAATGTGGTTTAATTTGCTTGAATAGTTCTCGAGTTATGCAAAAAAAAAATGTTTCATTTGTATGAGAAGACTCCCCCTCCCCCTCCGTTAAAGAGGGGAGGGGTCTTTAATTGCAATAGACACATAATAATATAAAACCCGTATAAAACTCCACTTGCCAAATTTGGTTTTATATACTTGATTAGTTCTCAAGTTGAGCAGAATTTTGTGTTTAATTTGTATGAGAACCCCCCTCTCAGAAAGGGAAGGGGTCTCGAGGCAGCATAGAAACATGTTTTGCCTTCAAAAACCTCCACCTGCTAAATTTGGTTCCATTAACTTGTATAGGTCTCCAGTTATTCAGACATTTTTGTTTCATTTGTATGGGACTCCCCTCCCCCCATTCAGAGGGCTCAAACCACCATAGAAATATGTATTGCCTTCAAATACTCTTCAATAACATTTTAAATGCTCTTGGTCTTTCGGACGCTTCACCGCTCCAAGGACTTATTGACCTGCTTATTCCTATAGTTGGAAACTATTTCAAGCAATTGAATCATTGGTGAATTCATAGCCTTCGATAAATAATTCGTCGAGTGAGGATCAAGATATGATCACCGTATTACAATGGAACTTTCGCAGTCTAATACCTAAATTAGACTCGTTCAAGTATTTAATTCACAATTCTGATTGTGATATATTTGCTCTCTGTGAAACATGGCTTTCTTCTGAAGATGAATTATACTTCCACGATTTTAACATTATTCGTCTGAACCGAGATGATTCATATGGTGGTGTACTTTGGGGGATCAAAAAGTGCTACCTCTTCTATAAAGTCTCACTCCGAATAATCTCAGGCATTGAAAACGTCGCTTGCCAAATAAATGTAAAGAATGAAGATCTTTGCATAGCTTCTGTCTATGTCCCTCCAAGGACATCAATAAACCGCCGACAACTTTGGAGTTCAGTTACATTACTTTCATCTCCAGTTCTTATTCTGGTGATCTGAACTCCCACGGTACTGCCTGGGGCGAACAATACGATGACAACAGAGCGGGTATTTTCTATGACTCATGCGATGATTTCAACTTGACCATCTTGAACACTGGGGAAGCGACACGAAACCTCCTGCCAAGGAGAGTCCACTTGGCATATCTCTGTGCTCTAATTCACTATCATTAGATTGTGTGTGGAAGGTAATCAATGATCCCCATGGTAGTGATCACCTATCAATTATTATCTCTATCAAAAATGGTTCCCAGTAAACACAAGATCGCATATAATAACGGATATGAGTATAACGTGGAGGCGATATGCGTACATTTAACATGGAGTTAAATGAACGAATGAACGTATATCGCCTCCACGTTGTACTCATATGCGCTATCATATGCGATTCTGTATTGACTGGGTTGTTAAAAACAGACCAGTCAACCCATGTTCCCATGACCTCACAAGGAATATTGATTGGCATCATTTTGCATCGGCGGTAGCCCTTGGTATTGATTCTACCGATCCTCTTATACCATTAGAAGAGTATATTTTCCCCCCTGATTTTATGATCTAAGGCATTGCCAGCTGCAGCGTTGCCAATATTTTTTTTGAAAAAACTGGAAGAATGCAAAAAAAAAAACTGGAAAAAACTGGATCCTAAAAAAATCAAGCATAAGTAATGAAAAACCATTTGTCGCATATTACAATTTATATGTTGTATGTAAGGTATATTGTTACAATATGTTGAATTGGTCTGTAATGGTTTCAACTAAAAATTCTTTACACTAACACAGATGGTTACTATATGCTATATTGTAATTGTAAGATTTCTTAAATTCTGGATTATATCCCAAGATTTTGACAAAAAATAGAATGAGAATAAAGCGAATACAACCGCCTATTCAACATAATGTTATTTGGCCTCTGCTATATGGTTAAAACTGTATAGGATACTGTTAACTTATACTTATCAACTTTAGGGTTATTGTCACAACAATATCAAAAATAGCTATCAATAATATGGGGAATTGTAAATGAATGGTTTTTAATTATGCGTGGAACCACGAGGGACATTTTATTTATTATATAACGCTTGACCTAAATGACGTTTCGATCTTTGAATCTGCTGTGGTATTAAACATGTACCACATTCAACCCACGGCCATTTTTGTGGAGGAATGACACAAAGTTTTTCAAGCTGAAAAAAAGATAATGTTTAAAGTAATTTGTTTCCAATAGATTTAAAAAACTGTTTAAAGCATTCGTAGTGTTATTTTAAAATCAAATTTAATAATTTATGTGTAAACAAATAAAACTTAAACCAAGACTATAACTGAATTTAAAACACAATATATATTTATTTGTTCACCTGGTCAATATCTAAACTTTACAAATATAACTTAACCCAAATAACAATAACAAATATTCACTGTTCTTTGGTCTCTCTTCTAACCAACTCGTTCATTTAATAATTATACTGCAAAAAGCTGCAGTTGACAGATAGAGAAAGTTGATTTATAAACGCTAAAAACACAACAGCCTTTTAAGAGGATAGGAATCTTTCCACATTAAAAAAAAAGTCCTACAATTAATGGGTAAAAAAAACAGGGTTGTGTAAGAAAACTGGAAAAAACTGGACAAAAGTCAGAAAAGCTGGACGATTTGAAGATTTAACTTTTTGACTGGATCCCGTAAAAAAAACTGGAAGAATCCAGTTTAAACTGGAACATTGGCATCCCTGGCCAGCTGTGTTCGCTTTACCCACACACTACCAAAATGTCATGTAAATTTCTGTCCCCTGAGACCGACACATGCAAGCGTCCGTTAGCACATAAGAATGAGTTCAAAGAGATGAGAAAACAAATTGAATCAAACACATCTTTGGGCCGGTTCATAAGCCACGTAGACTCATTTTTGAAAATCTCAGACCCCCCCTTCCCCCTGGTAGACTTTTCTCCATACATTTTTTTTTATATGGAGCGTGGACTTTGGTCAACCCATCAAAAAAAAAAAACAAACATTTTAAACTTACCCAATAAAAAACCCTCTCAAAAAAAAAAATCCCAACAACTTAAAATTATTTTAACTATATTAACACTATTTATAACTTACAATTTCTATACATCTAGGCTGCATAAATGGGCTGCAAAATGGTGAGTAGACACCTGGGATGGAGCGTGCGTCCACGCAACATAGCTATGGTCCTCACAAGTTCCTACCTCATGCTTCCACGGGTCAAGAGATGACAAAGACCGCCAGCTAAGGGTTGCGTACTTAGCTGGTAGTGCAGCCTGGGCACTGTTGTCCTTCTGACTTCAGCTAGATTGAGGAGGTGCGTGCTGAGCGTCTGTCCACCAAGGAGGTGCGGCTCAAACAACGTATGTCCTGGCATCCAGCGGTTGAGTAAGAAACGCTGTATCGCGTCAACTATACATTAGGTGGCAGCCGCACCAAGGCGATGTATGCAGTGTGACCCCGGTAAAGTAGCATGCTGAAATCTTACCCTACCACGAAAAATGGAAGTATTCTTTTTACGGTATATAATTTCAGATCATCCATGGAATTCCCAAGTGTTGTATAATAATTTTGAGTTGTTTTCTTCCCCAGTGGCTATGATAATGCAAGTCCTTCTACAATTGCAGCAGGATCAGTAGACATGCAGACATTACAAATATAATTGTTATTATCATTTTATATTATAACATCCCTTCACAATATTTTTTTTATGCTATTTTTAGCTTCGCATTTGCATCGTTGTAGGTTTTGGCCCACCTAACTCACGTTGTGTATTTGAGAGGATAGGATGGTTTTTACATTTTTTTTTTTAGAGAGAGGATACTATACGACAAATTCTACAAAAAAAAAAAAATATATATATATATATATATATATATATATATATATATATATATATATATATATATATTCGTCGTCCAAATTAGTTAATTCAAAAACTAACATTGTTTATGAGCCTACCTTTTCTATTTTACAGACATAAAGAATCATTTATGGGACCATTAGGAAAAAAGAGTTATCGGAGAATTTCCTGTCATTCATTTTTTATTTTTTTTTGTTTGTTTTGGATTTATTGAGTTACCGTTTTTGGGCAGTAATCATACTCGTATGAAATTTATTTGCCTAAATTTTCTTTGCTATTTTGCTAGGATGCCATCATCAACTTTATTTCATTATATCAACTTTATTTCATTATATCACGTTGGAATTTTCGCTATTTTAGAGTTTCAATCATCTAACATCGCAGCGGAAGAGGCAAATAGCGGCATTTAATTATTATATGTACATTATGTAGTATTTCTTTACAACATCGTATTATTTCCATCATATCATGACCTTCACATTTTCATGCAACAAACCTGATTTAGGCGGTATCTGGCTTAAACACGAAATATACATTCAATTTATGACATCTAGCATTCCTTATATGTCCAGTATATAATGCAGAAAATTACAGCTGTGGTAGGCTTTTGAAAATTACGGAATCTGTGGTAGGCTTTTGCACTTATTGCTGAATGTATTTTTCATTTCCGGTTTACAAAGGGACTTTTTACCAATTCTGAGCTGATCTGATTCATGCAGCGCCGTGTGCCATTTGGCTAGTGTTTGATTTTACATTTCAACCTTTGTCATTACTTGATCATAACTCACAATATCATTAGATTTGGTAATATTGTTTTATTGATTTTACTTCAAAGATGATTAAAACATTACTTATTGTTTTCTGCCCATTTATCTTTAACTCCCTTCCACTTAAATCTTCCCATTCCTAACTCGGTAGCAATAACTATTAGGTCAGCAAAAATAAAAGCGGATTGCTATTATAAAATCAGCATCAAGTAGCAAATAGTGACCATGGCAACAGTAAATTAAAATGTATAAACGTTAGCTTTGTAAAATTTCAATAGATTTAATAAACTTTTTCAGGATACTTCAAATCAAAATTTTGGTGAAATGCTGCTATCGCTGAAAACGAACGAAAACGTGCTTAAGCGCCACTTTAACACTTTACAACATTTCTTGCATTTCAGGATCAACCGAATGAATATCATATATAATAGATTCGAGTGCTTGTAGTATTTTTCATTTACATATACATATATACACTATTATATAAATATTTCATGGGAATGGGAGGGACCATCAGGGCACCCGATTGAAGCACTCTGGATGGGGAGAGTGGGAATGCCAACTCCCCATTGCTAACAGTTTGTGAATAGAGGGCGGGCTCTTCTCCCCGCCCATTGGGGCATCCTCATGTTAGATAGCTCGCTCTTTTGACCAATTGTTCAATCTTGTTGTTGGAAGGAGATTCTTTATATCCCTGTGGATACGTATAAGTGATGTTGCATATCGATCCACCCAACCCCTTTTTGGCCCTTCATACAACGGCATGATTAGGATAATCAGTGGTTATTAAAGCTTGATCAAGTCTAACAGAGAGGAGAGCCCATTGCTGTCGGACTTAGTTTCCGTGCTACAATGGGTGGTAGTACATATCATACATCATACATCATAAAACCTGGCCGGCATATTCGGTTTTTTGGTTCAATTTAACCAAAATTAATATAATAAAGGAATAAGGGGAAAAATTTTTTCCCTTAAACCAGGAAAAAAAAATTTTAAAAAATTAAAAAAAACCAAAATTTACAGGGAGTGAAAAAAAAAATTGATTAATAATGTCTTAATTGCTTCGGATTAGACCGGCATCTTGATAGCAAAAATTTGTTGTTGAGTATTGCTGGATTAATGACAAATTTAGTACATAGGCCGAATGAAGGAGCTAGGCTAACATTACATCCCCTTACCCTAGTTGTCTATTCACCAAATAGAACACAGTGAACCCATTTTGAACTGCTTTTTAGTTGTATTGGTGATGATAAAGCTTTTTTGATAAATTATAACGTTTGTTTGAGCTTTCAAAAAGATTACACATCATCTTGACCATTTACCATGACAAATTCATAACGTGTTTTCCTTTAGAAAAAAAAAGTTTAAGCAAGAGGCTAAAGTTGCTAATTCGTCAAAAGTAGTCTAAAGAATGGAACGATCATAATTGGGTTGGCCTAAATTTCTGCCATAGCTGCTCTCGATCGATTGTGTCGTAAGGTGATTTGGTCTGGTTCGTAGTGGCGCGGGCTCCCATGAACCCTCCTTGACAAAGAAGTCATTAAAGCCCGAATCCTTAACTAATCAACTCATAGAAAAACCACCAACACCGATATTCAGCTCGAATAAATGTCAGAAGAAATGAACCCAAGACGGGATATCCACCCACTCAAACCATTTATTCCTGATGGAACCATACCGAAAATCCCCATAACCATACCTCAAATTTACCAATAAAGTAAACACCAATTGACGGACGGTCTTCTCTCCGGTATCGCTCTGACATTACTTAACCACAGCCACTATCGTCTTCCCTCGCCACAAACAAAATAAAAACGCATCGAACATCGAAGCTTATGAGTAAATTATGTTTATTTATGTTAAAAACACACATTCACCTACTCCTCCCCGTAGTCCCTTCCCTGGTCGCCTGCATATTCCACACATCATCGAACAGTTCAAAACTAACCAACTAACCAACCCGTCCTGTGAATGTAGTACATACTCCAAAGTCGAACAAAAGGCCATTAACCCTTTTATTTCTTTATTTGTTCCTTCTCCGCGGGCTCGACGTCTCTTCCACCCTCAATTCCGCCTTGGTTTTCTCCTTCACAACATTGGTATAGGTTCCCGTCCAATGCACGCTTCCGAGGAAGGATGGTTGTATTGGCGGTGCTGGCTGATATGTTTGCCACGCGGGGCTCTATTCAAAAACCCGTCATCTCAATCAAAACTCGAGCTTCGCCCCCGCACCGCGTTGAACGGCAGCATATATATGTTGGTATTTATGTATGTAGCTCCGGAGATGACGGCCCTAACAAGCTATAATAATAATAACAATAATAGAACATGCAATGAATTCATCTAATGTTATCAAATAAACCACAGGCATCATCATCGTCGTCGTCGGCGGCAGTTACCTACCTTGCTCTATTCTGTGTGAGTTGGTAAAAGGGGTTTATGGTTTGGATGCAGGAATGGAATCGAGTGGTTTTTACAGATGTAGGCCTTTCCGTGAGTATTTTTTTTTTTTGAATAATAAGATGACGAGTGGTATGTTGGTTTGTTCGGAGTAATGAAGCACGAGCGATACTGCTTTACGCAGCACAAACTCTTTTGAGATCCCCGGAAAACCAGACCTCGTTTCAATCGAAATGGAAGAATCTCACCTTTCTTAAGAATCCCAAAAGTCTATGGAACGTGACATGTGAGCCGGTATCTGGCTTTCATCTTACCATCCGAGCCTGGAGGAAGACGATGCAAGGATTACCCGAGAAACGGAAACCGATTGGAAATGATTGGAGTGAACCCCTCCGGAGTTGAAAGACGAAACTGGCAATCTGACCAATTTTCTTCGAAAGGACGTACCGAGCTGCAGCATCGATAAAGGTAGATCAGACAAAGTCGGCAGGATACGTGTTATTTGCTACTCTACCTTTTGCTCGGTTTGAGAACCTCAATTTAGAATCGATTATCCTAACAAGGATCAAATTGAGGCTTTCGATTTATGCTTTCCTGAAGGAAAGAAACAGTCGAATTTTTCCATCATCCAATTATGCGTGCCTTCGGCCAACCGACAGCAGCAGCTGGTGCCTGGCGGTACAGACTACAAATTGCTCGCCGATCATAAAATGCTAATCTCGTTTTAGCACTTTCCAGAATGCAACCGATGCGGAAAGGTATAATTTACGGCGCGCCTATCAAATGTACATGCCAGCAACAGTCACTAATTAAAATAAAACATTCAAATGACACCGTTTCGCCGACTGGAATTCAGCGGTGGCTCTGTAGCTGAACAAAATTCTATTATAAGGGTTTGTACTTTCTCTTATGCTTTTACATATACTTAGTTGACCGCAACGTACAATGATGGCGGGTACAAGCGAGTGTCATAAAATAAAAGCTAACGGTTGTGTGGTTGAGAGCCTTTGATGATCTGGATGGAATGTGTTCGAAAAGCTAGCGCTGAGAGGTAATCCCATATCCATCCATGTTCACACTTTGTGGAGGTACCCTCTTACATTCCTTTGATTATGCCATGGAGTATGTAGAAAAAGACACTAATCGAACGAAAATTTCTGTAAATAGATTTAAAAAAACTTCAATTTTCAACAAAACAAAAATCTTCGAAAAAATGAATTATTTTCAAAGGAAGATAATCGGAATGGTTAATAATGGTTAATAATTATAATGAGCGAAGAGGATCGCAGTCAACCAAGGATACCACATAGTTTTTCAAAATGTCTGTACGAAAGTTTAAGAAATATCTGTATTTATCTGTACTGGTGATTTTAATCAAAAATCTGCTTGCAAAATTAAGTATTAAGTCGAACATTTGCCAATATTCACTACCACGTGTCGAGCACCATTCGTTTTATAATACTGCTATAAATTAAAGATTCTGAAACATGATCGACAAGGTTCGTAAAACTATTGTCTTCGTTGAGTTGGTTAACCTGACTTAGTGATAGTTGGCCCAGAAATTCTCGATGGGACGCAGCTGGGGGACGTTGGGCAGGTTCGCCGACTAGGGTACCACATCGATATTCAGCAGCTCCATCTCCTCCAACGATCGCTTCGAGTAGTGGGCCGACGCTAGATCCAGCCAGAACACCGCGTCTTCGCCCTTATGGTATTGCTGGATGAACGACGCAACTTCCGGCAGGCATTTCGTATAAATTTCCCCGTTCACGGCCAGTCCGGAGCGAAAGAAAAGCGGCTTTGACATCCCCTTCTCGCTGATTGTCAGCCACAGCAGCACCTTCCTGGGGAACTTGGTGTGTGAAATGAACTTCACCTCGGAACTCATTTCCTTCGTGGGGGAAGTAAAATACGAAGTGCCCTGCCAGTCGTTGCCATCCAGGTTGAGATAAGGTCTGTATCCACATTAATCCGGACACCTTCAAATCATTGTAACTTTTGAAATATTGCACGTAGGAATGAAACATTTCACTGTGGTATAGCTGAGAGTCTATGATGAAAAAGACTATGATTGATGTTCACATTTCATGTTTAGTATTCAAGATGGCGACGAAAGAAAAACAAGTGCGCGAGCGAATTTTGTACGGGCGTACGGCAAATCCTGACTTGTCAATACGGGACCTTGCAAAATCATTGGATTTGCCTAAATCCACTGTTCACGATGTGCTCAAATCATTTTCGAAACGTTTGACGGTGGAGAGGAAACCGAGAAGTGACAAATACATTGAACGCGCTGATCCTGTCATGGACCGAAAGGTGAAAAGGATATTAACGAAAAACCCAAATCTCTCCATTCGAACGATAGCTCGTTAAATAGGGATGTCGCTTGGTTTTGTCCAAAAATCAAAACAACGTTTGGGACTTAAGTCGTATAAAGTAAAAACAGTTCCAAATCGCAACGACAAACAGAACTTGGCAGCAAAATCACGGGCGAATATTTGACGAAGTTTTTATGCGTTGTTATGGACGATGAAACTTATGTCCTGGAGGATTTCAAGCAGCTTCCAGGGCTGGCTTTTTATTCTGCTATGGCCAGAAATGCTACAGTTGAGCATTTCAGAACGAAGAAGGCATCGAAATTTCCCAAAAAATACCTTGTGTGGCAAGCAATTTGCACGTGTGGCAAAACGAGTAAATCTTTCGTCACTACAGGCACAATCAACAAGGAGATCTATCAGAAAGAGTGTCTGCAGAAGCGATTGATATCCTTCATCAAAAGTCACAAAGAAAAACCTTTGTCCTGGCCCGATTTGGCATCATGCCACTATGCTAAAACTGTGATGGAGTGGTACCAAGCAAATCAAGTGAACATTGTACTAAAAACCTCAAACCCGCCAAATTGCCCAGAGCTACGACAAATCGAGAGATATTGGGCTCTGATGAAGCGAAAGCTTTCTGGAAAGAAGCAAGGAATCAAAGACATCAAACATTTCCAGCAAATTTGGACAAAGACGACTTCTACGATTTCTGAAGAGTCTGTACAAACCCTAATGGACGGAGTTAAGCGCAAAGTTCGAAAATTTTATGCAAATACCGAATAACTATGTTTTGTCTTCACGAATTGTTAAAACACATCCCATGAATCTGAAATAAACAACTACGACGGAAATGTAATGCGAAATTTATGTTTTATTCATGTTTTGAGGTGTCCGGATTATTGAGGATACAGACCTTAAACAGCTCGAAAAATCATTTTTCCAAGAGCGTCATCGACGACGTTTAACCTCACTTTGTTCATTATGTACCTGTATTACTCCACTACAGAAATATTTTTTCTGCATCGGCCCAACATTGATGCCGAATTGCATCTCGGGATTCACGTTAGTCCACAAGGATCCGTCGGAGCCAGAATAAAAAAAAAGAATGGCAGAGTTCTTGCTTCAAATATTTGGACATGAATAAACTATACCTTCACATTTCTATCATGAATAATATATTTTTTGAGAGATTAATAAGAAATATAATTTCGCTTGGAAAAATATGGTGACCGTGTTGCTTCAGTGACGAAAAATTTGTTCAATTTTGGGTAAATTAAAATGACTCAAATGTCAGTACATATTATCGTTTGTCATCGTTTAATTTTACAGATATTTTGGGTATAGTCAACAGTACCTAATTTTACGTGAAATAAATACCAACTTTTAGGTATTCTCATCTTAGCGTGTTCAGCATTAGTCAAGGAAGATGGTTGCTTCACATAATGTTGCCGTGCCCATATCCCACAGCAATGTGTCCAAACATGTAACAGGACCCTTGTCTGAAGTTGAATTTAGTGGATTCAGAGTATTCTGCTTAGCTGGTTTCCTTCTGTTCATGTTACTTGCGAACGCGACTCTCGAAGATGGCACTCTGGAGCAGCTGTTTTGTGTTGATGAAGTTACCAGAAATTGCCGCTCCGATCATCGGCCGATATAATTCTGGTAAACTGGTCAGCAAAAGCGTTCCTTACGTCTCATCGGTGATTTCAAAACGAATCACACGAAGTTGGTGTGCGGTTGCTATGACACCATTGACAAACTCCTCCATGGAGTTGGGGACTTTTCGGGTCACCCCAGAGTCCTCGAACGCTGCTTCCAACTTCGGCTATGCTTCCCGGGCAAATTTAGCTTCAATCACGTACCTTACCATACCAATCAGACTACCCAAGTAACAATTTCAGTTCTATTCCAGCCGTATAGCACTCCTCCCGGCTTTGTTGATGACACTACATTCAAAACTGTTTTGTCCACCAACACCTCCTCTATGCATCTTTAAAGCCGAAATGTGTACAAAGTGGCCCACTCTATAGACGGTTGTGAAAACAAATTAATAAAACCTTTCTAAGACCATAAAGATTTTGAAAATGTTCTAGTGAAAGCTGTTATGACCACTTGAGAACCATCATAAAACCTATTGGCCGCCATCAAAACCAGCATAGGGCTGAATGGCCACAGCTGTCAAACTTCACGGCGATATCGTGGTTGGTTTTTGTTGTTTTGCTTTGTTTCTCTTCTGATTCATTCAACAGTAAATAATGGCTAAGAAAAAGTTCTACTGTTGCGGGAAATCATAATTGATAGCAAAATATAAAAAACAAATTGAGTTTTGTTTAAAGCGTATCATGCTCCAAATCATATGCGCATTTAATTTTATGGTGAATATTGGCACGATAAGAGCTGAAAATTAATGCGCCTTGGAAATTATGCGAGTTTACAACAACAAAAACAAAATTGAAAAAAATATATTCCGTAAATTAATCATGAAACTCCTGAAAAATTGATGGAATTCAATAAGGTTATCTAAACGAATACCGAAGTTTGTCTCAGATCTACAGTTCAATTGTATTACATTTAAAATTTGGTGTATTTATTTTTTCACATTTCAATTATTTCATATATTTCAACATGGCGATTGCAAGAAATCACAATTTAGCCAAAAAGCCAATTTATCTTAGCAATGGCTACTATAAAACTATCTGGTCGCTTGGTAGTTTTCCTCAATGCCAGTTAGCCGTTTCATGCATTTACTGGAGGCAAAATGGTTTTAAAATGCTTTTTAAACTGACCATAATAAGATAATATGAATGAGTCCTAAAACGGCATTTCAAAACAGCATTTTATGAGTTAATAAAGTCAAAATAAAACCTTTGATAGGAGTAAAAGGAATTTTAGAAGTCAAGGTTTTAAGATCGTTGTAAAGAAGCTGTGTAGGTTCTTATAAACCTGACTAAAATTTGAAACCTATTGGCATCTCTTGCTACCATAATAAAGCCGAATTGATTTCTAGTGGCTTTCATAAAACTTTAATAAAACTTAATAAAGCTGGATGGTTTTGGCAATGTTACTTGGGGGGCCCCCCCCAAATTCTACCCCCCCCCCCCCCCCCCCCCCCCTCCCCCGCCCGCCCCCCCCTTTTCACCCCCCTTCCCCTTTGCCCCCCCCTTCTTCTTTTCTTTCAGTTACAAACCCCCCAAGGGCGCGTTGGTCCTCCACTAGCAATGTCCATGTTTCGTGGACGTAGAGAACTACCGGTCTAATTAATGTCTTGTAGATGGTCAACTTTGTGGTTCGGCGAACTTTGTTCGATCTTAGCGTCCTTCGGAGTCCAAAGTAGGCACGATTGCCAGCCATAATGCGCCTTTGTATTTCTCTGCTTCTGTCGTTATCGGCGGTCACCAATGAGCCCAGATACACGAATTCGTCTACTACCTCGATTTCATCACCGTCGATCTGAACTTGTGCTAGGAGGCTAACATTTTCTTCTCGTGAGCCTCTTCCCTTCATGTATTTTGTTTTTAACGCATTAATCACAAGCCCAATCCTACCAGCTTCAGCCTTAAGTCTGATGTACGTTTCCACCATCGTCTCAAAGTTACGTGCTACGATATCAACGTCGTCGGCGAAGCCAAATAGTTGGACAGACTTCCTGAAGATCGTACCACTCGTGTCTATCCCAGCTCTTCGAATCACACCCTCCAATGCAATGTTAAACAACAAACACGACAATCCATCACCTTGCCGTAACCCTCTCCGAGATTCGAAGGGACTCGAGAGCGTCCCTGATACTCGGACGACACACATCACTCGATCCATCGTTGCTTTGATCAACCGCGTCAGTTTTTCCGGAAATCCATATTCGTGCATGATTTGCCATAGCTGGTCTCGATCGATTGTATCATACGCTGATTTGAAGTCGATGAAAAGATGATGTGTGGGCACGTTGTATTCGCGACATTTCTGCAGTACTTGCCGAATCGCGAAAATCTGGTCCGTAGTAGCGCGGGCACCCATGAATCCCGCTTGGTATTGCCCCACGAACTCCTTTGCAATTGGTGACAGGCGGCGGCATAACATTTGGGAGAGCAACTTGTAGGTGGCGCTCAGTAGCGTGATCGCACGATAGATGCGACACACTATTCCTTCCATCCAATCCTCCGGTAAACATTCCTCCTCCCAATCAGCTTCAATCACGTGCACATAGTTGAATGGATCGACTGCTCTCGGGTCCTTCGCTGCGTCCACCGGCGGATCGGCTCCTTCTGGATTCGGCGTTGGATTGACGGCTTACCACAAATCCTCCAACTCTAGGAATGTCTGAGCAGCAAATCTCCACGTCAGCTTAGCAGAAGTTCGACTGACGGCAGAATGTGCATTGGATGGCTTCCTTACGGGTTAGCGTCTCCTCCTCCTCCTTGTTGGTGATTTTACACCGAGTTGACCATTGTAACGATCATGAAAAAAAAACTTGTCTTCAACTATCTGAACTCTCTGGGCCCATAACCTTTCGGTAAAATATGGACCAAACTACTTCAGTTCGAGAAACATTTTTCAATAGGGTGAATCTAACAATGATAGCTCAATTACAAAACATTCGAGGGATTGTTTAGTAAAGAGCGTAACACAACAGTGCTGGCTAGCATACTCTGCAAATAATAGAATGAAAAACGTAAAGAAAGTAATCAATGTTAGATTCGCCATAATGAAAAAAGTCTCTAGAATTGACAGTTGAAACAGTAATGATGAAAATTTTATTTCTAGTTTCTAAGAACATAATTCAGCCTACTATTGCACTAGTTTGTCGCAGTAAAGGGTGTCCACGATGAAATTGCCACACTATGAAATTGCTCTAACTTTGTAACCGTTGGGTAGAATTTAATGAAAATTTGGGTGAATTTAGTTCATAGTGCATTATTTACATGGTAAAATGAAGTTTAATAGGTATTTCTCAATCCCTGAAAATTTGATGGCAATCGGATAAAAATTCTAATTTCGCGAATCAATTTTGTGTGTGGCAATTTCATCGTGGACACCCTTTATGTACACCTGTCCGTTCATCGTGTCCTGGGTCACGAAAGGTGCACTCCGCTTCCCACACGTGCAGATGGCTTGCCAAACCAGGAATTTCTTCGCAAATTTGGACATCTTCTGAGTGCGGACATGCTCCGGAACGCTGAACTTATCCTTGGCCGTGAAAAACAGGTTGCCGGGGATCTGTTTGAAGTCGGCCTTCACATATGTTTCGTCGTCCATGATGCAGCATTCAACTTTCATCAGCATGTTGAGGTACAACTTCCTGGCACGGGTTTTGGCGGACTTGTTCTGCTTCTCGTCGCGATTAGGGGCCTTTTGTACCTTGAACGTTCGAAGCCCAGCCTTAGTTTTGGCCTTCTGGACAAAACTTCGGCTTAGGTGCAGCTTCTTAGCCACATCCCGAACGGAGGCGTTCGGATTTCGGTTGAAGGCCCCAACTACGCGGTTGTGATTTTTGGTGTTGTACGGAATACTTTTTCCTTCACTTCTGGGCTTCCGATCGGTGGTCAACCGTTCCTCGAACCGCTTAATCACTCGCGACACCGTGGAATTCGCGAATCCCAACGTTTTAGCGATGGAACGATGCGAGAGATCCTTGTTCTCGTGATGAATGCGCAAGATTTTATCACGCACGAGCTGTTCTTTCGACTCCATTTCCGCGAGTTTTGATCACAGGACTTTAAAACTTGCAGGATGTAAATAATGCACTATGAACTAAATCCACTCAAATTTTCATTAAATTCTACCCAACGGTTAAAAAGTTAGAGCAATTTCATAGTGTGGCAATTTAATCGTGGACACCCTTTAAAAGTCCCCCCCCCCCCCCCCCCCCCCCCCCCCCCCCCGCCCCACCCCCAAACCCCCCCCACCCCCCCCGCCCCCACCCACCACCCACACAACACAACCACGCCCCGCCCCGCATCCAAATCAAAAATAAAAATATAGTCCCCACAATCAACACCGACCAACGCACCCCAACATTTCCACCTATGCCAATTGCACCCCCCACTCCACCACAACCAAACCATCCAACCGCCCACGCCCCTCCCCCAAAAGCCCTAAAAAATAAAATATCCCTTAGGAAAAATATATATGATGATTAAATTATTGACGAGTGTTAAGCTGCGTGATGTGACAGGAGTTGAAGCTATCAAAAACATCTTCAAAAAGATTTTCAAATTAAGTCTTCATTTTTAAGTAACCTGTGTGCCAAATGCAAATTTCTAATTTGCTTATAAACAAACAGATATAATTTGTTGATACATATTATCTGAACAGCTTAAACAAATGCAAACTGATGAACTCTTTTTCTTCTCTTTCTTTTCCAGCGATCAAACACCTTGAACCCCGTTGCCAGCCGACCGACAACTGTCAGAGAGCTCGTCAAACATTAGAATTACAAAATGTAACATGCGAACGACAAAGGTAAAACGCGAAACAAAACAAAACAAAACCCTACCAACCGTTTTCGAAGTGAAACGAGTGAAGCAAGCTTCGAGTAAACAAATTTATTCAAATTCAAAACGCCGACAATACCCGACTATTGAATAACACTTTTTATTTCGATTCCAATTCGAGAGAACCCAAAATAAAAAGGGGAAAAAGGATGATTCACGCCGATGCCGATCGTCTCGAGTTAAAAGCAGTAGAATAAGTGTTTGATGTTGCATGCATCACTTTCCCAGTGCAATGAAGTTACCTCAGCTTTAGAATCGGATAAGAATACAACGAGAAATGAGCAACGGTGCGCGATGTGGAGCGTGGTCTTTATTTATTCTGGCCGGCTGCCAACATAATGGTGATAATTAGATGAATGAAGCGGGTAAAGTGAGTGAAGCAGTGGAAGTGGAACTGGGGTAAATTACACGGGAGAGAAAAAAATAATAAGAAGGTGCGAAATCGAGATCGAGCGGTAATCTTCGAATTTGTGTGAGTGATAAATGAGCTACGGCGAACGGCGAGTCGGAAGCGCAGATAAGGATTGAATAATGGATACCGCCTGCTGGAGAACGGTGCTCGTCGTTGGACTGGCGCTTTGCCACGTTTCAAAAGGTAAGTTGCTGGAGAGTTCACCCTTCTGCTTAGGATATCCGAAGATTTTCACTAATTACCTCTAAAAATTGGATGCTTTAATTACACTCCGACGTCGTCGTCGTCGCCGTCGTCGTAATGGAATCCCATTTAAGACTTCGGCTATTCGCTTCGGATGGTGCTTAAATGCAATATTTGCAGTCATTAAAAACTAAACGAGTTAAAATAACACCTTCGTCTGTGAGCAGAGGTATCCCAACTAATTGAGATCAAAGTCGGTTTCTGACAGGAGACCCAGAAATTAAATTACTATTAAAACAGCGACAGCAGGGAGAAAAAGCGTAAAAGCGAGACTGTCCGCTTACTCTGGAAGATGCATCTTCTTCTACTGAGGACAAGGATGCCTTGCTTTTTGCGCTGAGGCCAAGCGGAGACTCTGAAGTACCCACTAATGAATTTACTTCGCTTACTGCCACCCGATCGGAGACCCTTAGGGAGGATGACGACGACGGCGAAAAAGACTTAAAAGACACTTATCTGCATAAAATTATCTGATATTAAAGCGCGAGTGAGCAAGAAGTGTTTCTCCACTTTTTGCTGCTTGTTCGTTTTGTTCGAGGTTCAGGTTTCGTTATTTGGCTTTGGATCTTGGATGTTTGCCATATTCTTTCTCTTGGTTGACGGTTGTTGTAAGGAAATTTTGTGAATGTGCTCTCGTTACGCGCTTTTTGTCGCTGAGGATGCCGCGTGGTTTGCTTTTTGAAATTGTGCTCTTATTTCGACGGGCTGCTGCATTTCTCACGTTCCGTTGTTATTAAATTGTGGAACTTTTACCTGTTTGCGGGTGCACTGGGAGGAAATTGGAGTAGGTTGGTATTGTTTTTTAAAAAATGAAACATCGGTTGAGTGGTCAAATTGTATCAGTCATTCACTTCATGGAATTATTAAAAGTCACATTTTAACTGTGGTGACTAATGTTGTTATTTTATTTTATTTGTCGTCAATTATATATGTAGAGCAACTTTACATTCTTGCCTTAATTCTACTCTTATAGATATTGTGAGAAAAATACTTTTTTTAGTTGATTTTTATTCATTGTTATATCAATTGTGGTGCAGTGTTTGTTATAGCAAGACATCATATTATTTATGGGTCCATTTTGGGTATAGTTAGTTCTTTGATTATTTATGTAGAATAAATTCCTGCTTCTTAAGTAACGGGTGGGAGCGTAGAAGTTGAGCTTCTCTAAAATTTCTGCGTCATTTACTCTTTGCCCATTAACATCGTTTATAAAGTATAGAATTGCAAACTCACGTCGTTTTTCAAGACCATCTATTTTAATTAACATACATCGAAATTCATATGAAGTTAACCGAAAAGAGTTCCATCCTAGCTTACGCAAAGCATACAATAAAAACTGTTTCTGTACTGACTCAATACGGTCTTTATGTGTATTCTGATATGAATCCCAAACCACGCTGCAGTACTCAAGAAGGGGCCTTACATATGTTACATACAACGTTTTTATTGTATAGGGATTATTGAAATGAAAACTTAACCTCTTGATGAATCCGAGCATATTACTTGCCTTGTAAATTATATTGTTATAGTGTTCTACAAAAGTGAGCTTGGAATCAAGAATGACTCCCAAATCTCTAACTTGATTGCATCTCTCAACAGTTTGTTGACCTATAGTGATGGTGTCTTGCCTTACATTGCGCTTTTTAGTGAATGAGACTGAGATGCACTTTTTTTACGTTAATCTCTAGCAAGCTTTTTGTACACCAAATATGGAAATTATCAACTTCTCTTTGAAAGACTTCAATGTCAGATGATTTACGTATTTCCATGAAAAATTTCATGTCGTCTGCATGTTTCAAAACATTTAAATGGCGTAAAATATATTCAACATCATTGACAAACAAAATAAATAGTAAAGGACCCAGATGGGATCCCTGTAACATTCACAACCGATGATAGCGTTCCTTCAAATCTTACTCGTTGTGTTCTTCCACGCAAGTATGACTGAACCCACTTTAATAAATTGTGATTGAAACCTATCTTAGACAATTTGTAAAGTAACAAAGGGATATCAACTCTATCAAATGCTTTGCTGAAGTCAGTGTATAAGGTTTCCACATAATTACCTTCATCCATTGCATTATTTGAAACATTTACAAAATTTAGCTTTTGAAGAGCCAAGTTTTAGAGATGAATTAAACAACCAAAACAAGAGTTTCACTAATTCCTTTGATAATGTTTTCAAAAATACTGGCGGTAATCCGTCAGGACCAGCTCCTTTAGAAGCGTCTAATGTGCTTAAAGAAAGCTAAATTTCGTTGACGGATACATTATCAACAGTCACATTTAACGAAGCTTCAGGAAATCTCGATCCTTGTCGTCAAGGATCATCTTGAAAAAAATCAGCAAATAAGTTACTGATTTCGGCTGAAAGCCTCTTTAATAAAGTAATCTAATCTAATCTGTTACACATGGTCCATAAATGGCTAAATGGCGTTCCTGAAACTTGCAATATTGATCCTCAGAATATTACCTTTGTGCAAAGAAACATATGCCCATGAAAATGTTCCATAAATAAATTGAAAATGACCCATAAAAAGACGAATAATGAACTATTAGGTGCGAAACTAAGTTCCCGCTGTTTAGCAATAGATGGCGCCAGTAGTAAGTGCTGGACGAATGTTGTACATCTCAAGCGTCATAAACCAAGCTCAGACATATGGTAAACAAACCGCTTTGCCAAATCAGTGATTTTGGTTTAGTTTTATATATTTTGGTTGTTTGAAGATGTCTGATTTCGTGCCAAATAATCGTCATTTGCGGGAAGTGTTGATTTTCTTCTTTCATTCGAAGAAAACGGCGGCTGAAGCACATCGAGAGCTCCAAAAAGTTTACGGTGATGCTGCTCTGAGTGAAACAACGTGTCGTGATTGGTTTCGTCGCTTCAAAAACGGTGATTTCAGTGTTGATGATCGTCCGCGTGAAGGAAGGCCAAAAAACTTCGAAGACTCTGAATTGAAGGCATTGCTCGATGAGGATCCGTGTCAAACGCAAGAAGAGCTTGGTTCAGGATTAGGAGTTTCCCGCCAAGCCGTTTCTAAACGATTGCATGCGTTGGGAATGATTCAAAAGCAAGGAACTTGGGTTCCTTACGATTTGAAGCCAAGAGATGTTGAGCGTCGTTTTTTCGTCTGTGAACAACTGCTCCAACGGCAAAAAAGGAAGGGTTTTTTTACATCGCATTGTGACGGGTGACGAAAAATGGATTCATTACAGTAACCCAAAACGGAAACATTCATGAGGACTGCCCGGGCATACTTCAACATCGTCGCCTAGGCCGAATATTCACGCTGCGAAGGTTATGCTGTGTATTTGGTGGGACCAAGTTGGTGTTATTTATTATGAGCTGTTGAAACCAAACGAAACCATTACCGGGGAACGGTATCGAACTCAATTGATGCTCGACCTCACGTTGCGAAACCCGTGAAAACTTACTTGGAAACGCTCAAATGGGAAGTCTTACCCCACCCGCCATATTCTCCTGATATTGCACCGTCCGATTATTACTTGTTCCGTTCGATGGCACATGGTCTCACTGGTCAGCAATTCCACTCATATGATGACATCTCAAAATGGCTTTATTCTTGGATAGCATCAAAAGACGAACAGTTCTATCGAAATGGTATCCACGTTCTACCAGAAAGATGGGAAAAAGTCGTAGCTAGTGATGGGCAATACTTTGAATAATTCGTTTGTAACCTTTGTTTTCAAAATATAGTTCCTTTTTCACCAAAAAACAGCGAGAACTTAGTTGCGCACCTAATACCTAAACTTATGAATATGATCCATAGTATATCAACTTTGTGCACTAAAACTTATAGGAATGATCCATAAATTATGCCTGCATATTAATGTTTTGGGCACTATTTTTTTACATTTATAATCCATAAAAATACAGGAGAAATATTCAACTAAGCTTCCTTTTCACCGAATGCGAATTGTCGGGTCTTTCGTTTAACGCCTGCCATAAGATTTTGTACAGTCTCCTTGTCCACTTTATTCGCCGCAGAACGCAAGTTTGCCTTGAACTGTTTCTCGCTCACAACAGTTTTTTGAGTCTTATTTAGGTTCCGCTTGACGATGGCCCAATATTGTTTGATTGGGCGGAGCTCTGGCGTATTGGGAGGGTTCTTGTCCTAGGGCACTATTTGAACGAGAATAAAGTAAGAATTATAATAAAACTTGCTTTTCGACTTGCAATCCGCACGGCCACCAATGTTTGTTTACTCCTGAAACTGCCAGATACAATGTTGCCAGAACTTTTTCGTTAAAAACTACTAACAAATTGGATACACCACTTCCAAAAATAACTCTAGTAAGTTAAAAAAAAGTTCTTGATTTAAAAACAGACAGTAAAAAAAAGTTAGATACTAGCCAAGATCGTGATTTTAACGCTGTTAAAATACACTTATAACTCATGCAAGAATCAAAATGTTTACAATCCCATTGTTTAGCAGTATTCTGTTAGTTTGAGAACATTGTATGTCAAAGGCTTTTGATTATGTAAAGGTTCCTTCAAGTGTCATGCTGATTCGCATATACGTTGTTGCAAAATCATAGAATAAGTAATCGTTAGGAAGTCAAAGCTCGATCGTAGATTCTTTTCAACGTATCACATTACAATCTGTTCAAGATGCTCATGAGCTATATTTACAAGAAAAGTAACATGCAAGAGCAAAAAAGATGTTCATTCATGGCGAATAGATGGACGAGTGCATTAAGGACTGGAATATGGATACGGAGATCGCGATATCGAATCTTGGCGGAAGCAGGTAAAGCTGGTAATTATAAAAAGTTTTTTTTGTAAAAAAAAAAAAAAAAAAGTTGCAACAGCTGAAAAACAACTGCCGACTGCGTTTTTTTTTTGATTGGTTTTTTATTTACAATATTTATGTGTATGAACGACTGTTTTTCAATGCATTAATTATTTCTTCAACATTTATTATTCTGGCTTTGGAAGTTGTAATGACTTGTAAATACAGTCTGCTATCTACACATATATAATCTCCAAGAGAAAACAGAGATGATTGTTTAATTTTCTTTATGAAATCATAATCCATTGTATAACCTACTACAAGCAATGTCGATATGCACATACATGGCCTCCACTTTTGTTCATGTTGAGCGATTCTATGCACTGTATATGATCAATTTTGGTCATAAAAGAGTGCACTTAGGTGAATGGCAATGGAGTTATGTGAATCAAAATGTTAGCTGGAACGTTGTTGGCAGCATACCAACTTTGACAGTTTAATGTGCTTGAAAATATCTGCCACCTTTCGTCGTCCGTTTGCCGTATAAAATTCTTGTCCAGGAAGCTGTTTAAAGTCTGCCTTGACGTAAGTTTCATCGTCCTGTACCACGCAATCAAACTTCGTCAGCATCGTCGTGTACAACTTTCGCGATCGATGTGTTTTGTCTATCGTCGCGATTTGGAGTCACCACTTTCTTGTAAGTCGACAGTTCAGCTCGTTTTTTAGCTCTGTCCACGGTTGAAGGCGCCACTCCCAGCTTCTTTGCGACATTTCGGACGGAGAGGTTGGGGTGCCGCTCGAAACAGCGGGCAACTCTTTTTGTCGTCGCTATGGCCTCCGGCTTTTGAATTCACCTCGATCCAGCTTTCCTGGCTGTCGACAAACGTTCACCGAACACTTTTAATAACTACGTTGGTAATAGTTGATTTAGCCACATTCAACAATTTCGCCAACTTGGCGAGAGAGTAGTTTGGATTTTCGCCATGCACGTGCAAAATTTTGATGCGTTGCTTCTCTTCCTTCGACGACATTATGATAACTGAAGTGTCAATCTCAAAATCAAAATAAAGGCATGATGCTACACGCACACATCTTCAAAATGAGGGGTGTGCAAAATCTTTTAATGCACGATGAAAGGAAATACGTCAAGTTTAAGTCGACCAAATTTTGATCAAAAACCCTTTAGTACTAGAAATTGCCAGCTGAGCAGCTGATTGAGCTTAGGCACAAGACGCTAGCAAATTGTATGAAAAACAGCTTTTTTGCCTTACATTTATTTGAAAAGTGATGTTCTTCAAAAATTTTGGTAAGAAATAATCTCTTTGTAAAGCTGAACACTTTGAACACAGATTGATCAAGCGATTTTTTAGAGCGATAGAATTACAAATATATTGTTTACCATACTAATTTCCTTATAAATTTCAAGTTGGTTGTGTATAAGCAGTATCAAATTAAATGAGTTCAAATTTTGGAAGGCTCCTAAGGATCTTATTTGGACATAGGGAAACATAGGGAACATAAGGAAGCAAAAATTTCGAAATGTAGCTCAGTTTGAGGACCTTTCCTTAAAGTATCCGGGTAATCCGGGAATTTCTTGGTAAACATGTGTCACAGTTGCGTTCTTAAGGAACGTGAGTTCGCAAAAGTAAGAAAGCTTTTTGAAAAAAGGGCAAAATCTTCTTAAACCAACGCGATCCTTCTTTTACATCAACATTTAAGGAACGTACATGGCACACATACTACACTACATACAGTACAACTTTGACAGATACATGTTTGCAAGCATTTCCTCCTAATTCAGGTATACCTCGATAGTACGTACACCTGCGCCTCGTTTCGTGTACCTACTATCGAATCGTACCTACTATCTAATCACAATATTTTTGTTTGTTTCATGTTTTAAATCGCTTAAAATGCTTAAAATTGTATAAAATAATATGTTTCACAAAGTTGATAAATATTATGTCCTATTAAGGCATTTAATTCAGCAAAAGAAATGATTTCCCTATCATATCATATACCTATCGAATCAGCTATATAAGAAAGGAAAAAAATGTGTGTGTGTAAGTGTGTTTTGTCGTTATTTGAGAAGACTTTTTTGCGGCAATTACTGGACCGAATTCAACGTTAAAATCACCAAATGAGTGGTTTTCCGTTCCGTAGTTTTTACTGTATTGGAAACATCTCGATTCCCTTGAATCCCCAGAGATTAGCATCTTTAATGGTGATATTTTATTTTCGTGGAATTTTCCAGTTCGCCCCATCATCTCTTGCATAAGAGTTTTTTGGTAGTGTGCTTTGATCATTTGAATTATATTCTGGTCCATGGGTTGAACAACAGCTGTCATGTTAGGAGGTAGAAATTCTGT
The DNA here is from genome assembly GCA_024533555.2 of Aedes koreicus. Classification (NCBI taxonomy): domain Eukaryota; kingdom Metazoa; phylum Arthropoda; class Insecta; order Diptera; family Culicidae; genus Aedes; species Aedes koreicus. The sequence goes on along the minus strand of JAHHFK020001754.1, from coordinate 184,499 downwards.
CCAGATTTTCCCATCTAAGGTTTGTATTTCTCCGCCATTGAAATGAGCAGAAATATTATCATGAACTATCAAGGCCGTAATAGGCCAATTAGATACTTCCAAAAATCTGATGACGTGAAGCACATAATCCTCAAAAAAACATTGTTCGAACAAAAATCTTGTCACCCAAGCATTCTTGGAAGCCGAGTAATAGACAGGAAGTCGTTTAACATGCTTCAGTGCCCATGGTTTTTGAGATTTACCAATCTTGATACCTTCTGTCCCGGAGCACAGGAAGCATCTTTATTGACAAAAGTGGTAGTTGGCGTGTTCTTAAAGTACAGACCACTTCATCCGCGTTGAAAATCTGGCATGGTGACAGTTGCGTATCTCGCATTATTTTCGAAAATTTGTTGACGTAGTCTTCAACAGCCGCAACATTGCTCGACACTTTTTCTCAAGTAATTTTCAACACACGAATGTCATGTCTCTGGATGAACTGATGAATGTACCCACGACTGCCAAATTTTCCTTTCCCAACAATTTTGTTGAAAAACACCTTAGCTTAAGCTTGCAACGTTTGCTGACTTACCGGAAAATCATGTTGACGTTTTCGCAGAAACCAAATGAACAGTGCTTCGTCGACTTTCGGGTACATTGGCGATTTGAAGCAATTCCGCTTTGCTGAATACATGCAAAATCAGTACGGTGCTAGGCTAGTTATTTTCAAAGAAATTAGTATATTTACCGATAGATCCTACTGTGCTGCTTTTTATCTGATTTTCTGCTTCGATTGTCTGATTGTTGCAATCGTTGATCGAGATTGAATGTTATGCTTTGCCATAACCTCTCTGGTGTTCATCCCATTTTCGATATCCTCAATGATCCGTAGCTAGTTAGCGATTTAAATTGACAGCTTCAGTCCAGTATTTTGTGTTTTTCCCAATTTTTAACTCTCAAAACAATTTTCAGTGGTACCAGCGAAACAGAAATAAGCACAACGAGACGCAAAATAACGTTAAACCAACCGGTTAACAACCTGCCTGACAGCCCTAATAGACGCCTCTGACATTTGTCCAAACGCATGAGTGGGAGCAATAAGGTACAGAGAGAGAGATTTGAAACATATCATGTCCAGTTGTGACGTCACTAATTGCAGGGTAATCCAGCTCATTGGAGTGTGAATGCAATAAATGGGTTCACGGAGAATCAAGACCAAGTCCTATGTAAGGCCGTTAAAAATATTTAATAAAAATAATGTCCTACCGCCTCAACCTGTTTGAGGAGTAAATTTGTAAGAAGAGTTAAAATCTAAGCTCGTGACTGTACTTACTATCGAATCAAATGTACGTACTATCGAGGGTACGTACTATCGAGGCAAAATATGTGTACTATCGAGGGTACGTATTATCAAGGTATACCTGTACAGTGTTGTTGTTGTTGCTGTTTCGTATTTACGTCATTTTCTGTCTAAAAAACAAAAACAAAGAGCTATTTTCTGCATGTGGATGGTTGTTCGTCATGCCAGGGAGCCAGGACCCTTCATATCGCACCCATCATCACATGGACCGATACCAATGGCTTTACTTTCCTTCCAAAGGAAGACGTGATCAGAGATGTTTCGTTTCAGAAAATTCTAACGGCACTGACTGGGGTGAGTGGCAACCACTAAATTGCTTATTTTAAGCGCCACTGTACGCTGACGATTATTACATTAACACTATCCAAAGGGTATGGTAATATCGGTGCTCCAATATTTACACATGCAAGCGTCCTTTTAAACATAGGAATGAGTTGATTAAGACGAGAAAGTAAATTTAATTCAGTACACCTTTAATCGGCATACGTCCGTTTAGCTTTCGGGACGCATAATCTTAAATGAATTTTTTTATTTATATTCCTTGGTTGATTTAAAGGACGATTCACCACTCGTGTAATTAGGAGTGTATCGAATATAAGCTATCCACATACATTTGCGTTGTACGCATGTATTTGTGATGGTTTTTTATGCTCTGAACACTGCATGCTGTGCGTTTGACTGTCAGCTTTCTTTTGTTTACTTGTTTGTGCGGTTCAAATTCTGCGTTTTCAAAATGTCGCGTATTGAAAAAGAAGTGAAAATTATGGTTCTGGGCACATGGCTAAGTGAGAAGGGTATTACTATGCGAAAATTGGCGAAGCGGTTTGGAATTCATCATGCGAGTGTTAAAACCATCATTAATAAGTTTGAGGAACACTATTCTTTGGATGAGCTACCAGGAAGAGGCAGAAAACCCGGTTCATCCAAGCCGAAACTGGAGCAGAAAGTGGTATCTCTAATCATGAAGAACAAATCAATGTCAATACGTGATTTGGCCAAAAAAGCAGGAACGAGTGTCGGAATGATCCAGCGTATCAAGAGGCGAAACCACCTGAAGACAAGAAGCAGAAAATCTCGAAACAAAGTGCAGAACAGAAGAAGCGAGCAGCAACAAGGGCCCGGAAATTGTATTCGCGTCTTTTGCAGCGTCCGGATACATGCGTTTTGATGGACGATGAGACCTATGTAAAGGAGGACTCAAAAACCCTTCCAGGTCCACAATACTTTACTGCCGTCGTTGGGGAGGACGTGAGCGATGCGGACAGGTCGATTCAAGTGGAGAAATTCGGTCGAAAGGTACTGGTATGGCAAGCAATATGTTGCTGTGGTATGAAGTCAACCATTTTTTACACTACCAGAACTATAAATGCAGAAATCTATCGATCTGAGTGTCTCCAGAATAGATTGTTGCCTTTATATAAGAAGCATAGTACACCTCCACTGTTTTGGCCGGATTAAGCGTCGGCTCACTATGCCAAAACCACTCTCAATTGGCTTGCGGAAAAGGGTATAGATTTCGTTGAGAAAAATATCAATCCACCAAATTGCCCTCAGCTTCGATCCATCGAACGTTACTGGGCAATCGTGAAGAGGGTTTTCAAGAAGACTGGTAAGGCAGCTGGGAACATGCAGGAGTTCAAAAAAATTTGGGCTCAAGCGTCCAAAAAATGCGATGCAACACTTGTCCGGAACTTGATGAAGAGCATTCGATCCAAAGTTCGAAAATTCGTGAAGGAATAACTTAAATTTCATCCGGTCTTCATTATGTTCAAGTTTAACCTCGTACAATAAAGGATCAATTTTTTGTATGAATAAAATATCGGTTTTCAACAAAATTTGAAAGAAAGTTTGTGGATAGCTTATTTTCGATACACTCCTTATTCAAAGTTTCAAAGTATGTACATACCTTTTTTATTTCATGTATATTGGCAAAACCTTCCGATCAAAGGCTTTCCAGAATGACTGTCACAAATCTTCTAGCACCAAGACAAGTCCTGCGTTGAAAACCTCAGGCATAGAGGTTGGTAGTCATCTAATGTTGCTGAAGTGTATGTTAAAAACTCTTTGGATTGCGGAAAAAATGTGGGTGTTTCGGGGAGGAAATTTAGAACACTCAACAGGAGCGTATAATATTCCTTAGTATATTTTGACATGTAAATATAAATCGAACACATTTTGTTCAGCTCGATACTGAAAGTAAAATTGAGTAATTAAGTAAAAAGCAATATTATATTTTTAGAAATAAGAGCAAAGCGTTACATAATATAGTAACTCAAGAACAATGTATAAAGCAGCACATTATGCAACTGATTGCTATTCCGTTATTGCCAAATCAGATGGCATAACACAGAAAACCAACACTTGGTACTTGCATAACGTTTGCATTAAAAAAAATGGACTTTTTTCGGATGGTGATTAAAAAAATGCGAAGACAGATAATTGCTTTTGATAAATTTCCCATGGAAGGTCATTATTGAAACTTACTTGCAAAAAAACTCAACGCCCTTGCGAGCGGCCTTCCGGCAGTTAACCTGAACATTCGCCATGGCGGACGAAAACATGCGTGTAGGCATGTTTTTGAGTTCTTTCTTCGCTTTATTTATCAATTCCTTCTCAGCTTTCGCGACAAAATTGTTGGAGTAGATCTTACGCTTCAGGTTGGCCCAGAAATTCTCGATGGGACGCAGCTGGAGGACGTTGGGCGGGCTCGTCGACTTGGGTACCACATCGATATTCAGCCGCTCTATCACCTCCAATGAACGCTTCGAGCAGTGGGCCGACGCCAGATCCGGCCAGAACACCGCGTCTTCACCCTTATGGTATTTCTTGATGAACAACGCAACTTCCGGTAGGCATTTCGTACTATAAATTTCTTCGTTCCTCTTCTGTATCCTTTGGAGCTTCTTGTCGCTCAGGGTCGTCGGCCGTCCGGAGCCGGGCTTTCTTTCGATGCTCTGATTGTTGTCTAATAATGCCAAGATGTTGTAGATGCCGAAACGGGCGTATCCGGCGTCCACAAAGTGTCGCACGATGTCCGTTTTCGATGCGGAGGGGTGCCGTTCTTTGAACGCGCACGTTTCTGAACGAAGTTGCTTCACTGTTTTTGCCATCACGGTTAGAGTTCTACTGCTAGAGCTGGCAAATTCTGTCTGCTGACTCATGGATTACTATGATTGATGCTGCATGGGTAGTTTTGTCAGTGCGGATGAAGGTAAAACCATGAAAAATTGGCAATTTTTGTCCATTTTTTAAATGCAAACCTTACAAGTACATCCTCAATGTGTAAGAACTGGTGATGATGTGATGATGATGATGATGTGATGATGATGATGATGTGATAAGAACCCACCATCAGTGCAATGATTACCTTTGTCTGCAGGACTATCTTCAGCAGGTTGTTCCGGGAGAATAGCCTACGTGATGGCTTGGTGTAGCAGGGCCAGTTGATCTCAATGAGGACCTTCGGAAGACTACGGTCAGCAGGCCACGTGTCTTCTCATGCCAAGGGACTGGCGACTCCACGAACCCTTGTCCAGTCAACAAATCCTTCGACTGCCTTTGGCTAGCAAAGTAAATGTTATGCTAAAATGCTGAAAAACAAATTGAGTTTTTAGCCGGCGTCGGTGGTGCAGTGGTAAGCGTGACTGCTACTTGGCTCCCCAGTGGGTCTGGGTTCAATCCCAGTCGACGCCGGTGGTTTTTCTTAGGCGAAAAAATCTGGTCACGTCTTCCTTCGGAAGGGAAGTAAAGCCGTTGGTCCCGGCTCATATTCATGAGTCGATAGGTAGGGTCCAGGCGGTGGAGTCGTCTTCCTGGCCGTCGGTGATTGTCACCATGTGAGGAAATAGGCCGACGGAAAAAAATTGAGCTTTTCATCCATGTCATGTTGCCCCAGACTCTTGAGAAAATTGATTTTGGAACGCAAAGATGATTCCTAAGTGTGCTGAAATTCAAAATTGATATGAGATTGGAAAATAATATGATATGATTTACAGGTGGCACCCCCTCACTTCGCTATTGTCAAAATGACAACATTGCCCAGGCTACGCCAATCAGCGTCTCCATGTTTCAGCTGGCAGTCTTTTGTGATCATATGACTCGTGGAGGCGTGAGGTAGGAACTTGTGAGGACTGGAGGTCGGTCGCACCCTCCTTCGAAGTTGTCAACTCACCATTTGAAGCCCTCCTCAATTTGTAAGAACTGGTGACCCTAAATTAAAGCTATACAAGCGCCAGCCTCGCCTGAATTCAGTGCATATAAGGAAAGGGTAGGAATGTGTTACCATGATTCTAGCTTTGTTGGAAGCCGTGGAAGGCTATCCATTTCCATGAGAAATCACTGGGATAAAAGGGTTGGGTTGGCAGCAGGGTTCGTTTAAAAAAAAAGATACGCTGTATCTTTGCTCTCAGATTATTCTCCATTTAGTTGGTTTAAGAAAATGCAAAAACATATATTTCAATAGTAGTACTGAGTTAAACCAACAGTAAGGATACCATTGGGACCACTCATAAAGAGTGATGATGTTTTGTTTATAGGGAAGACAAGGATTTAATAACGCTTGAAAGCCGATTTTTATCAAAAGTAAGGATGATGTTGGAGCCACTCACCAAATATGATGGTGGTTTTTCATTGGGACGACAAGGAATTTTTTTTTAATGACGTTTGAGATTCTATTTGGACTGATTTACGTGAATAGTAAGGATACTGCTGGGGTCTTTCACAATATTCATGTGTAAGTTTATAAAAAAAAGGTTGACGGTAGATTTGAGGCGATCCAAACCATAAGAAAGAAATCTTTTCTACCCACCCACAAGGTGTGATTGTTGGCTTTTTTTTTATTGAAAGAAAAAAAGCTTATTGTTGATAATTCTTGAGTGCCGATTTGAACCGACTAATATAAACAGTTAGCATGCTGCTGGAGCCTCTCACAAAGTGTGCGGGTGAATATATATTTGTAAGGCAAGGTTGTTTGAAAACGCTTAAGAACCACTATGAATCAATTAAAACCAACCTTAGAGATGTCATTCGGACTACTCACAAAGTGTGGTGATAGTTTACATTAGTGGGAAAACAAAATCTCTAACAACGTTTAACAGCCGCTTCGAACCTATTTAGACCAACAGTAAGGATGCTGTTGGTATCACTCATAAGGTGTTATGGTGGTTTTTCATTGTGAAGACATGTAGTACATTATGCAAATGATTGATTGATGAAAAGAAGTAAAACATAACCATTATGATGCGCAGTTGCAAACAGAAAATTTATCTGAAGAATTAATTCGTAGAATCTCTTACTATCAACGCAAACCATACCAAAAGAAAATCATGAACCACCCTTTTCCTGCCCAGTGCTATCTTGAAAACAGTTCAAACTTTGCCCGTTGTTGTAAAACGCGACGAACGAAGTCATTCCGACGGCAGAAAGAAAGCGAAAAAAACTTTAATGAAAATTGCCCGAATTAAGCGTGTTTGCTCAAGCTCCTGCCACCATCACCCCATTACTGACCTTTCTGCCGTCATCTTGCGACAAACTCCTGAATGAAAAGGAGGACATGGAAGGAAGTCTCAAACTGTATTTAGTGGGTAGTCGGTCCTATATATTATGAGTGTTTTGCCCAAACTGCCAGCCGAGGAAAGCCGGTCCCAATTATGCCGAACGACGCTATTCAGCAAATGGAGCTGTTCGAGCACGAATGATAATTTTAATGCTGATTGTTTCCAATTCTTTCCGTGGTCTTCTAATGAACTTGTACCATTCAGTTGGATTTAATTGTCATTGTTATGTTTGAGGGATTCTCTTCCCTTTCAAAGTTTGTTGGCTCCTAATGTCGGGTCTTGTTTCAAACGAACGAGATTAACGCCACACAGTAGCATCTGGGCAGGAATTGGATAGTACTTCGTGAAAATAGGAAAACAGAGAAAAAGGTCACGCACGTCAATATAAACTGTTATTATCGGAAAACCTTTTCCGTACCCGAACCCTCTTACGATTACCAGTTTTCCACATGTGGTCCATTTGATCCTTGGAAATGGCCATTTAATGGGGTAACGGCTACAGCGGAGAGTAGGAAAAGAATATTAAATTGTCGCAAAGACTTTAACGACCTCTTTTGGGGGAGTAATTGAATTCCGGTTTCCGTCGAAGTTAATTCCATTTTCCCGGATGACAAGAAGGGAAAGTACCGAATGCACCGCTCCCCAATCCAATAGTTTTCCAAACATGAACACAGAAAACCCCGCTCACAAACGTCTTCATCAAGGAAATCCCGTATTTATCATTATTTACTTTATGTCATAATGGCAAACTTTTCGATTACGGCCCATTCCCAGTCAGCAATGCTCTTTTTGCAGCCCATCTAGGATAGGGTGGAAACAGAAAGGACGAACAGAGAGAAAAATGGGGGCACAACTAGCCAAATGGCTAATGGAAGATCCCTTTTGCCCGTCCACCCGTGGGCACCTTGCCGAACGCACAAATTGAAAAACTGCCCTTCCCTGGTCGGAATGAGATTCCTGGACCATTGAATATAGCGTTTTATGCGGGAGAGTGGGTGTGAGTGTGTAGACAGAGGATGGAAGTTTACAGTTTATGAAAAAGTTTTCCGCCCTTTATTCATATCGCTTCTCATTATCCACAGGGTGGTGCTTTCACTCGGTTCGTCCCGGTTTTGCGTAGATTCGAGCAGGTTGAAGTCGTTGCGAGGTGAACTAAGTTGGATTCAAGTTCGGGTGGGCAGGAATGAATACTTGTAGGATTTTTCCTGAATGCATTGCGGGGATTGTGAGCTTACAAAGGGCTGAGACCTTGGAGTAAGTGCCGAAAAAGGTTGGAAGTTGGCGTTTGGGGAAGTAGGCTGTGTCTTAAACCAACGATTGTCAATATTTTTTCTGTCTCCATTTTTCCACTAAAAGTGAATTTCCTAAAAGGGACATCCAAACTTATGGTTATTTCCTGTAAAATCCATCCATAAATTGACAAAATCTTCTAAAGTACCAATAAAGTGGACCGATAGAGTAATTTGTGACCCACGCAATTGTCGCCGAGAGAGGTATGTTCTGAAATACAGCCCTCACCGGACCGCGTCATACTGATACCTGCGGAGTGGTTCTTAACGGATTCTTTCGACAACAAGACTGCAAAGACCAGGATCAACACAGGGTTCAGCTCTACAACCGTTGCTTGAAGACTATTTTGGTTTACCCGCTTCTTTAAATTTACCGTTTATAAATTTAATTATTTGTCATTCCCAACAAACAATTTGAGTTATGCTAGTAGAGGCACTTTATCTATGGTCATGTATCCTGAACACAAGAGGGAAAAAATTGTATTCTTCTCAGTATATCGGTACTGACAAAGTGTACATTAACTTGTATTTATGGCAGTAGCAAAGGAAAGCACCACCATTCTTTGAGAGTGGCCTCAACAGCGTCCTAACTGTTGATTTAAATCGCTCCAAATCGGTTTCAATGCGTTATTGAAAATGAGCTTTGCGAGTGACCCCAAAAGTTTTCGTTCCGTTGATTTAAATGGGTACAAATTTGCCCTCGATCGTTTCACATAATCTTTACTTTACAATAAAACTACAAGGTACAGCCCCCCCCCCATCCTCTTCCCCCAAATTTCTCCCCTTTTCATTTCCCGCTTCCCTTACACCTCACCCCTTAACTTTCACACACAAAGAAAAATTCATCCAACAACTCTTCATTCAAACTAATTTTCTCCTAAACCTGAGAACTTACTGTTTTTTGTATTTTGGTTCCCCCAACTCTAGTAGTACCCCATTCTCAGCTTATTTTCCTCTCCCCTTACGCACTCCGAACCACAAAAAAACCAACACTCATCAATTGCGTATAAATACCCCTCAGCAGCCATGTTTCTCACAGCGAGGTTGACGGTATATTATCAAAAATCAGCACACTTTTGGAAAGCACTACCACATAGGGGAATTGTTCCATTATTCATCTTAATCGGAAATGTACGTTTGATGTATCAATTAATTGATTCCTTTTGTGGCTAGCAAATAAAAATAATTAAAAATAACAATGAATAAAAAGTACGAAATCTGAAATGAGATGAAAATGGGAATGGTAACCCTAGATGATATACTTTTATCGGGATTTTTTAGCGTGAGGCGATTTTGCTTATTTAATTCTAGGAACATTCTAGTTTTGAAGAAAATGCAGCTTATAGAGTATGCACCGGCAATGGGTGATGTATTAACACAACAGAGAAAACAGAAGATGAAAGCCAAACAAACTACTCAAATCACAAGCGGCTCCAGACAAACAGAAGATGAAAAAATTCACAAACAGCAAAAGACTACAGAAATCTTGAAGTAATAACGAAGATAAGTAAAACACCTTATTAAACTTATAAACTGATGAACTTAATAACAAACAGACAAAAAAACTGATGAACTTAATAACAAACAGACTATTTAGTTGATTTTGAGCAACTCGGAGCAAAGATATCTATAAACAATTCAAGAATACTAGGGGAAGTGTGGTAAAACCAGCCATATATTCGTTCACAGAGCCGTGCGGTGATTGAAACAACCTTTATTCGATTTTCCAGGAAATTTCACATGGGATTAGCTTTATTTTGTTGATCTTGAGCGACTCCATGCAAAGATATCTATAAGTTATTCAAGCATATAAGGGGAAATGGGGTAAAATAAGCTCTATAACTCCATAACCATATCCGTGCGGTGATTGAAACTAGTTCCATTCGATTTCCCAGACAATTTCCAAGCGGAAATGGCCTTGTTTATAAGCCGCGCTTAAAAGCGACAAAAGTTACAGATTTTTTCCTTAGTTTTCATCAGTTCTTGCCCACTGTGCAGCGTCTCTATGGACGACACTTTCCCCTGGTGGTAAAATTCTAAAAAAGGAAAAAAATATAATTCTAACCCACCAAACAACAAAAAAAAAAATTTTTATTTTGATTCGAGAAAAACACCTCGGAAAACTTATTAAACTTATATACCTAACCACTAACTACCAAAAAAACAAACAGACAATTGAAAAAACAGACGAAAGGACTCAAAGAACTCAAACGTGGCTCCTTCCAAATCATTTGCAACAGCGTCTTCTTGGACTACATGTTCCGTGTACGGCTGGCAAAATGATTCGAACGGATTTACGCAACGATATCATCAAAGGCCTGGCGTAGAGGTTTCAACTCTATTCAGAGTCCCGCCAGTAAACCAACAAAAAAAATATACTTGCACATCTCCTTAAAACCAACTAAATGAAAAAATAATGTGAAAAAAAATGATATAAAAAAATTCAGCGAATTGTTGACCAAGTCAAACCCTGATGCAACCCAACCCTTTTAATCAATATCTCATTTATTCCTCATGGAGATGTAGAGGATTCATTGGCTTCCAACATCGATGGCACCGGTGGTGGAGTGGTAAGCCTCTCCCTCCAGTCGGTCTGGTATCAATTCCAGTCAGCGCTGTTAGGATTTTCTGAGATAAAAAATCTCTGATCACGTCTTCCTTCGGAAGAGACGTAAAGCCGTTGGTCCCGCCCATGTGTTGATGACCTCGATATGTAAGGTCCAGGTCATTCGCGTGATGAAACAGCCTCGGGCAGCAAGTCACGTTAAGACGAAACAAGTTTCAAGCCTATTCTGTTGGTTCTTTGTGTAATTACAGTGGATTAAACATCTTTGTCGGTGAATCATGCTCATACTCAAAATGTTTCCAGTGTGAGCTTAGATCAACTTCTGGACGAAATTTTCAGCAAAAATAAAAAAAGACAGAGCAGAGCATGAGTGACCGCCCGAGGTTGCTACTCCGTTATTGCCAGATCAGCTGTCAAATTACACAGAGAACCAAAAGATGATGCTCGGGACCAACATAGATCCTCAATGTATAAAAACGCGACTCTTGGTGATCCCAAACTAAGGCAATACCGACGCCGGCCTCGCCCGAATGCAGGTCAAGTAGGGAATGGGAATATGTTGACGTACACTCGCTTTATTGGAAGCCGAGAACACCTCTGCACTTTCACGAGAAACCACTGGGATGTTGGATAAAATGGTTGTGTTTGCAGCAAGATTCGTTTTGGTAAACGGTGAGCTGAATTCAACTGACGTCGGCAGCGAATATAATATTTAACTATGTTCCCGCTTTATTCTCTGTACAGAGATGCACTTTAAAGTAATTCAAATTTAGGAACCGATTTAAACCAACAGTAAGGATGCTGCTGGGGCCACTCAAAAGTGTGGGTGGTTTATTTCAATGGAATACAAGAATATGTTCTAGATAGGGTGAGCTGTTTAGTGGAATACCTGTAACTAGAAAATGAGAAGAATGACTAGCAATTTCCACCCAACTCCAACCACCTCAACCGCCTATCCTGACAGACACGCGCATCCCGTCCACAATGTGCAGACCTCCCCAGTGCCGTGCACCAATACTCGACTCAGAAGTCGAGTATTAGTACACGACACTGAAGAAGTCCGCACACTGCAGACGAAACACGCGTATCCGTCAAGACAAGCAACAAAGGCAGCTGGAACCAAATGGAAACCACCAATCATTCCTCTCATCTTCTAAGAATATGTTGAATTATCCAATTTTAGGATCGATTTAAACCAAGAGTACGGATGCTGTTGGGGCCACTCACAAGTGTGGGTGGTTTATTTCAATGGAATACAAGAACACGTTGAAAACATCCAGCTTGAAGACCGATTTATACCAACAGTAGGGATGCCGTTGTTGGGGCCACTCACAAGTGTGGGTGGTTTATTTCAATGGAATACAAGAATATGTTGAAATATCCAATGTGACGACTGATTTAAACCAACAATAAGGATACTGTAGGGGCCACTCACAAGTGTGACCTTATAGACTCGAAAATGACTGAACCGATCGGCGTGAAATTTTGTATGGAGGGATTTTTGGGGCAAGGGAAGGTTCTTAAGGTAGTCAGAACCCCTCCCTCCTCTGAAAGGGGGAGCTCTCATACAAATGAAACACATATTTCTGCATAACTCGAGAACTAATCAAGCAAAGGAAACAACAAAATTTAGCATGCGAGAGTTTTTAGAAGCATGAAATGATTCTATGGTGATCTGAGACCCCTCTCTATTCCGCAAGGGGAGGCTCCCATACAAATGAAACAGAAGTTTCTGCATAACTTATAAACTAAGCAAGTAAATGGAACCAAATTTTACATGTGGAGTTTTCTGGAAGCAAGAAATGTTTCTATGGTGGTTCGAGATCCCTCTCCTCTTTAGAATAGGGGGCTCTCATACAAATGAAACTGAAATTTCTGCATTACTCGAGAACTAATAAAGCAAATGGAACCAAATATGGCAAGTGGATGTTTTTGAAGGCAAGAAATGTTTATATGGTGGTTTGAGACCCCTCCGCTCTCTGTAAGAGGGGGGCTCCCATACAAATGAAGCACAAATTTCTGCAAAACTCGAAAACTAATCAAGCAACCAAATGGAACCAAATTTGGCATGTGGGGTTTGCTGGAGGCGAAAATGTTTTTATGGTTCTATGGTAGCCGTTCTATGGAAGGAGGGCTGTCCTACAAATGTACATAACTGAAATTTCTGAATAACTCTAGAACTAAGAAAGTAAATGGAAAAAAATAGGCATGTAGGGATTTTAGAGGCGAGAAATTTTTCTATGGTGGTTTGAGACCCCTCTTTCTTCTGGTAAGGGGGGGGGGGGGGGTGTTTCATACTTAAATGAAACACAAATATAAACCAAACATGAGAATTCTTCCTACTGTTATGAACATTTTGTAAGCAGGGGTTTTTGGGACCGGAAAAGGTTCTTATGATGGTTCAAGACTTCTCCCACGCCTGAAAGGGGGGAGGGGCTCCCATATAAATGAAACACACATTTCTGCACAACTCGAGAACTAATCATGAAAATGGAACCAAATTTGGCATGTGGGGGTTTCTGGAGACAAGAAATGTTTCAATGGTAGTCTAAGCCCCTCCCCTATCAGGAAGGGATGGCTCTTCTAGAAATGAAACAGATTTTGTTTGCGTAAATCGAGAACTAATCAAAACAAATGGAACCAAATTTGGCATATCGAGTTTTTCGAAGGCAGGAAATGTTCCCATGGTGACTAGAGACCCCTCCTTCTTTGGAAGAGGTGGGGGGGTATTGGCTCTCATACAAATAAAACACAAATATTTACCAAACATTTTACTGTTACGAAAATTTTTATGCAGGAGTTTTTGAGGCCGGAGATAGTTCTTATGATGGTTCGAGACTCCTTCCTCGTCTGGAAGGGGTAGGCTCCCATTCAAATGAAACATAATTCGTGCATAATTCGAGAAGTATTCAAGCAACTGGAACCAAATTTGGCAAGTGGGGGTTTTGGAGCAGGATTTTTTTATATGGTGGTTCGATACCCCTCTCCCCTCTCCTCTCCGGAGGGGGATGGGTTCTCATACATATGAAACAGAAAATTCACCCAAACATTAGAATCATCCAGGCAACTAAAACACAAAATTTGTATTTCGTGAAAGCTTTCTAATCAAGATTGGGGGATTTTTGAGTTACTCTTAGTGCTACATTATCCACTTTAAGTTAATCGAAGGTTATGCAAGAGAAAATAACGTTCAAACTGATCAGATACGGCGTAGTTTGAAGATATATGTTTTGTCAATGAAATGCTTCTACACAGAAAGAAAAACCGTGGTAAAAACTAAAGATCTGAGAGTATAATTAAAAATACACACCTACGTTTAATTTTGCAGACATTACACACATTAGCAAACGAAAATATTTCAACATGACTCATTTCTAAAAAAAACATAAAAGCGCCAGTTCTGTTGTATTTTCATTCATTTTGTGCAAGCATAGCAAGGCTTGCACTGGGTTCACCTAGTGACTGATAAAAAACAAAGTTTTGAGCTAGAAAATGGGAAGATAGATTAGTAATATCCATTTAATTCCAACTACCTTTATTGTTTATTTTGACAGATACGCGTATTTCGTCTATACATACCAAATTATTAGAAACCAATCCTTTGGTTTTGAGTAGAATAAATTTGCGAGGTTATGAGAACAACACAATGAGTTCGAGCTTCGAAGTTCAAGAGAAATCTATAAGCCTAATTGTATCAATCTGCTCGCAATCGGTGGTTTTCAAGGAACTTGCACGTCTTTGAACATGTCCAGGAAACATCTGTCAGAAATTTTCAGAAGCACACCATTTTTTTGTTCAAAATTCAGATGGTTCTTTGTAAATTTCTTCGATATTGGAAAAAAAGTATTTTTCATAAGTTTAAAGATCCTGGTTTCACACAAATAACTTTTGAAAAAGGCCTATGTGGTTGAAGACACAGTTTTCGAATAACCCTGAGCTATAAATTTTCAAAATTGGGCCATGAAAAAAAAGTACAGATTTTTGTTTTTGATTAATTCTGGTGTACCAGAAGGATGCATTCGTATCTTAATTATCTCATCCATAAACATCTTCATGTACAACTCTTATTTCAACTCTTCTTCTTCAACTCCTTTTCTAGCGCTTCTCTACTTCTCCTTCCATTCCTCTGTTGCTTTGCTTAAACTTTTACTACAACTTACGATTCTTCTACTTTTCCTTCTTCTTATTTACTCATTTCTTCTTTGACTTTTCTCCTTCTGCTTGTATTTGTTTACAATTTTCCTTCTGTTTCTCTTATTCTACAATTTTTTATTTTGTTTCTGTATTATCGAGATTTTCAGCCTCGGGCATGTCTTCTTTTACCAGTGTTTCAACTTATTGTGATTTTCACTCCTACCTCCCGCTTGCTTTTCTTCTTCTTTGATTTATTATTGAATTTACCTCCTGCATGCTATCTTCTTCTGTTTCCCGTTTTTCGCTTCTTTCCTATGTTTCGCTTCCTGCGTTGTGACTCTTTCAATTTCTGCTGCTCCATTTATTCAATTTTTCTTCTTCGACTTCTCTTCTTGATTTCTTCTATTTCTCTTTATCCGCTTAGGTTTTCTTCTTCTTCCGCTTATTTTATTACGCTTCTCTTCTTCGGCTACTCTTGTTCTGATTTTTTTCCCAACTGTTCTTCTTCAGTTTGTCTTCTTCCGTCGTTCATCAGTTTTTCTTCATTCCTTTTTGTTCGTCCGCCCGGATTAGCATCGGACACGATTCAGCTTTCCTAGTTTTCTTCATCAGCTTCATCCATTTGCTGAGTCCGCTACAGTTTCCGAGCAACACATCTTCATGCTTTATGTTGAGTAAGCTTCTTTATAACAAATTCAATCATATAAAAGTATTTTCAACCGTTATACAACTTGTGTGTTGCTTGAGTTGTGTAAACTGTCTTGTTTCCCTCAGAAAATTTAGCATTCCTGTCGTTTGCTCCTCTGTATTTGCCAGCGCGTCGCGTAGGCTTGTCCCAATGTCATTGTCATGCTTTTCATTTACAAATCTCCGGTATTCAAGAATTAAAGGCTGGACATCCATAATCATACCGCAGCATGCATAATTGGGTGGCGACTTCCTCAACTTTGGCTCCCTAGTCTCATATCACTGGTTATCCCACCGGCGGCATATCGATTGCTTCACTTTCCTCATAGAATGTTATCCTGGAATTGGCACATCGATGGTCTGTTGCCTTTGGCCTCATTAACTACTCGATCAGCTTCGGAATTGCCACTGATTCCGTCCTGTCCAGATATCCAGCAGAATCGAACTGGTTTGTTTCCCGCCATCTCTTCCACTTCTTGAATCCACGGGTGTCAGGATGTTTCTGCCTGCAATGCCAGTAGACAGCTAGTAGAATCCGATAGCATTACCAACTCGCTATTCAAGTTCGGGATCGTGACAGCCATCTTTATGGCGTATGCCTCCGCAGAGTAGACGCTGCATTCCTTTGGAAGACTGTAGATGCCAGCTATTCCTCCGCCGAAGAATGCGGCCCCTACCGTATCTTCACACTTAAAACCAACGGTGTAGACGACGGTTGATCGATAGAAGCGGGTGTTCAGCAACTGTTGAACGATCGGGCGGACTATCTCCAGAGGGTCACCGGTTTGTATGCTTTTCTTCACGTCCCCACACGTCACAAGTGGGCCGACCGTGGGGAGCGCAATTCTTCAATTCTTCGAGACGATTCGAGGCTCGTTGAATCTACGGAAGAATGATGTTGCTACGATTCTTCGTAACTTTTCGGATGGCAGTCCGGGCTATGGACTTTGGTGCCTGCAGTTCAAATGGTAGGGTTGACGCTTCGGTCATGATCGAAAGTATCGGACTGGTCACGAAAGCTCCGGAAGCATACCGAACCATTGAGTTGTACGCAGGAGCGAGAGTCTGCAAAGATGCTGGTCCTCCTCGGCTCACTGAGCCTATTCCGTAGGTCACCTTTGCGGTTACCATGGCCGATCCCACCTGATGTCCGATTGCGACATGGAAGCTTGGCACCGATCATCTTCAAAATCCACAATCGAAACTTACAGGTTTTCTTCATCATCTGACAGTGTGGCAAGAATGTCTAGGTTCGATCCAGGGTAATACCCAGAACCCTCAGCTGGTTGGTCCTAGGAACGGCGATTCACTCGGTGGCGTGCACGTGCATGTTCCCGACGTGCATTCGGACTGCAGTAGAATATGTGCGACTTCGTTGCTGAAATGGTAATTCCCAATCCAAATCCAATCCAAATCCAATCCAAATCCAATCCAAATCCAATCCAAATCCAATCCAAATCCAATCCAAATCCAATCCAAATCCAATCCAAATCCAATCCAAATCCAATCCAAATCCAATCCAAATCCAATCCAAATCCAATCCAAATCCAATCCAAATCCAATCCAAATCCAATCCAAATCCAATCCAAATCCAATCAATCCAAATCCAATCCAAATCCAATCCAAATCCAATCCAAATCCAATCCAAATCCAATCCAAATCCAATCCAAATCCAATCCAAATCCAATCCAAATCCAATCCAAATCCAATCCAAATCCAATCCAAATCCAATCCAAATCCAATCCAAATCCAATCCAAATCCAATCCAAATCCAATCCAAATCCAATCCAAATCCAATCCAAATCCAATCCAAATCCAATCCAAATCCAATCCAAATCCAATCCAAATCCAATCCAAATCCAATCCAAATCCAATCCAAATCCAATCCAAATCCAATCCAAATCCAATCCAAATCCAATCCAAATCCAATCCAAATCCAATCCAAATCCAATCCAAATCCAATCCAAATCCAATCCAAATCCAATCCAAATCCAATCCAAATCCAATCCAAATCCAATCCAAATCCAATCCAAATCCAATCCAAATCCAATCCAAATCCAATCCAAATCCAATCCAAATCCAATCCAAATCCAATCCAAATCCAATCCAATCCAAATCCAATCCAAATCCAATCCAAATCCAATCCAAATCCAATCCAAATCCAATCCAATCCAATCCAAATCCAATCCAAATCCAATCCAAATCCAATCCAAATCCAATCCAAATCCAATCCAATCCAAATCCAATCCAAATCCAATCCAAATCCAATCCAAATCCAATCCAAATCCAATCCAAATCCAATCCAAATCCAATCCAAATCCAATCCAAATCCAATCCAAATCCAATCCAAATCCAATCCAAATCCAATCCAAATCCAATCCAAATCCAATCCAAATCCAATCCAAATCCAATCCAAATCCAATCCAAATCCAATCCAAATCCAATCCAAATCCAATCCAAATCCAATCCAAATCCAATCCAAATCCAATCCAAATCCAATCCAAATCCAATCCAAATCCAATCCAAATCCAATCCAAATCCAATCCAAATCCAATCCAAATCCAATCCAAATCCAATCCATATCCAATCCAATTCCAATCCAAATCTTAATCCAAAGAAACAATCGCAAACTAAATTTTTCATGGTTTTTAAAAATTCATCCTTCATTTT
Source organism: Aedes koreicus (assembly GCA_024533555.2). Lineage (NCBI taxonomy): Eukaryota > Metazoa > Arthropoda > Insecta > Diptera > Culicidae > Aedes > Aedes koreicus. The sequence continues at coordinate 166,259 of JAHHFK020001754.1, read as the reverse complement.
AAAGTAGACATCAAAACCAAACAAGGACCCACTGCATCCTCCTCCACCGGAAAAAGTTAATTCCAACCAATGGAAAAACTTTTCCACCGACTGCTTTTCCGCTTATCGACCTAGACCAGAAAAGGCGGCTTGCGACAGTACCATCAGCACCAATAGCAATAGCAACAAGGATGGTTAAACTTCTTCCAAGTCATCCACCGAGCATCCAAAGCGCGGGTGGGTAAATCGTTGCCGAGCGCACGCCTCTGTATTGGCCATTATCGAATGTTTTATTTCCTGCTCTTATGCCCCATCGGAACGCCTTCCGGAGCAAAAGCGAAAGTTTTTCCTCAAACGGAAGCAACATCGAATCGGAAATATATACACTCATACACGCTTCCAAACACTCACACACACACACTCTCACTCGGGAGAATAAAGCAAGGAGTCAAACATTCCGAACCAACCCCGTGTCGTCGTTTGGATCGGGGGAGTCGGAAGTGAGCGCTCGAAAAAAAAAATATGAGCCCTGTTTGGGAAAAACCTTTGCTGCTTCTTTTTTGCCTTCCGTTGGGAGCAGGGGATCAGGGCTAAAAGGGTAGAAAGTTTTTCTCCCGAACAAAGACGACGACGACGACTGTGATTGGAGCGACCGTCCAGCGCCGATCGAAAGCCAATGAATTCGAGCTATTTTTCATTAAGTTTTGAAAAATTCAATCTCATTTCAGGACTTTTAATGAAATTTCTTGCCGCCACGGCTTCCTGTACCTCCGATTTCCTCCAACTCGTCAAAGGTAACAGTTTTCTTTTTGCTGGAAAGTTTCCCCGGAACGGGCGAGCGATTGTTCCGTGATTTCTATTGTGATATCGGAGGGAATCAGGTTCAGTCGTATTCGAATTCCGATAAAGAAATCGAGAGAGAAGTTCAATTTATTACTGCTGGTGTCGAATAATGGCAGAAACAACCAAAACCGAAGGTTAGCTGAAATTAACAGATCAGAACTTATATTGAAGCCTTGGCCACGCCCGCCGGTCGGAAATAATCGCGTCAAATAGGAAATGAGATAGGAAAGTTTCATTATGGTTGATGGTGATGTTTTGCACAGGTGGAGTTTTTGAGCGTCAAATTTGACGTCTTCGGAATTGGAAAAGTTTTCCGGGACCAAATGTCTTCTGGATTGAATTTTTTTTTTTTTTACTCTGGTAAAAGTAGACCTTTGTCTTTCAAAGTCTTCATTGCTTATACTTGATTTCTAAGCTTTATATGAAACGAAACTCCACCATTCTGTGCAATACCATCATCCAAAAATAACAATCTTCAATAACATGCACACAGTTCCGCCTTAAATTTTCGGCCGTGGAGTGAAAATCAATCGAGAGTAAAATTCATGGCCTGCCTCTTTCAATACCTAATTCAATTTCTTCAGCGCGATGATGCTCCCTGGTTTGCATTCCGCCATCAAGATTGCCCATAGGTCGGAGACTATTCACATCGTTTTCTCAGTCTGATGTCACGTGCGTGTCACTTTGGCTGTCGTCGTCATCGTCGCCATCGAAAGGTTGTGTTGCGTAGGAGTCGTCAGCCATTTCGTGTTGTGACCCTTGCCTTCAGCCTGACACAATCGACGCCGGTTGAGTACGAAGACAGAGCGAGGTATGACATCACCTGAAGGCGCTTTCGGATGTCATATTGGTTGTGAAACCAAATCCTGCAGCCTCCACCGTAGATTATCTCCCGCAAGACGTGCGCTGGCTTCCCTTCCATTAACCCGTTCACGTTATTACTTTGTATTGCGAAAATCGGCGAATCGATCGCATGCCATCAACTTGTGAGATTTTGAACGGGTTCGTAAGATGGTGAAGGTTTGCCACCAGATAGAGTCATCAATTAAATGGGACTGAGTCATTTGATCTGCGTGACTTTCACGGTGCAGATTCAGAAACTTGCTTTCTCGTTTTGATTTCGCAAACAAAAATGGGATGAAATATGGAATGGGATGATGGCTGGACAGAATTTCGATTTGTCAATTTATGACTTTATTTTGTCACGAGAGGAGGTCTGTCGATAAACTGTAATTATTTACAGGGTGCATAAGTTGCTAAAGGTTTCATGTTTCAGTAAATATATGAATGAAAAAATGTTAAAAGTTGTACTGAAATCTAAATATTCTTTATTCCTGGCAATCCAGTCATACCACTCCGTTCAAATTTGAGAAAATTGAACGATAATTGAATAATTAATTTTTCCTGAACACCCTCGTCAACCCTGGGACCCCAAGTAATGTACTAGTGTCAGTATGGAAAGCGGTTGAAGGTGGAAGAAAGGAAAATCCAAATCGTCTTGGTTTTAGTAGCACTACACACGCAACTAAACACGGGACTTTCCATCTCTCCCGGGACATCCAAAACCCCTGTTGCCCCATTTTTAAGAACAGAATCCTCATCTTCATCTGGGTTTTTCTCATTTGATGACATTGTCGAAGGTATCTTCAAATACCTTGACATGTTCGACCATCTTAAAAGTATTGCTCTGACAATGTTTCCCACTGTGAAGTCTTTTTTGAATCAATTGACTTGAAAGTGGCCTTGCAGCAATTATTTCTTTCGATGAATAATTTTCCAAAACGGGGTTGGGTCTGCTGTGAAATTATCGATTTCTCATTCCTAAATTGGGCTCTTCTAAATGTTTAGCCCACAATGCTATTGTCCGGTTGTGATGTATTTCCCAAGCAACCAAAAGTTACTCAGACACTTACATTAGGTTCAAATTGAGCTACGTGAAACTTTTTTTGCTGATTAACATGGCAAAAAAAAAAAATACTAAAACCATATTCTTTAAGAAGTACGGTAAAATACAAAGAGAAATACAAAGAAGTACGGAAAAGAACTTTTATAACAACACCAAAGAAAACGCAGAGTTATACCCTAAGCTTTGCAAAATTGTTTTAAAGATTGGACTCGGAAAAAAGGCGACACTTTGTTTTATCGCGTGGGTAAAAATTAATGAAATTTTGGGTAATACTAGTTTAGAGTGTTATGTTTACGTGCAAATTTTATCGCGATCTGTCAAGTAGTTTTCAAGATGCATTCGAAACTAGAAGAGCTACGCCAGCAAATCATGGGCGCGGTGATCGATAATCCTGGTCAGTCGCACAGATGGATCGGCAAAAGGCTTGGAATCCACCATTCCACCGTGTCCCGCGTTGTGAAGTTGTCCCAGGAGACGAAGACCCTCGAGCGGCGCGCTGGAAGCGGCCGAAAACCGAAAACGGAATACCCAGAGAAGGCGCGGAAGATAAGGCAGTACTTTAAGAATAACCCGAACCTTTCCACCCGAGACGTGGCCAAAAAGGTCAATTCTTCGAAGTGGTTCGTCCAGCAGACCATGAAGCGGGCTGGGCTACGTGTTTTAAGGCCAGGAAGGCGCCAAACCAGACTCACAAGCAGAACACGGTGGCCAAATTGCGTGCGCGGAAGCTGTACCGTGAGTGGCTGGTCAAGCCAGGCTGTCTCGTCATGGACGACGAGACATATGTATATCAAGGCGGACACCAAACAAATCCCTGGCCTCGAGGTTTTTGTCGGTACGTCCCGCATGGAGGTTCCGGAAAAGTTCCGGAAGAGAAAGATGGACAAATTCGCGAAGAAGTACCTGTTGTGGCAGGCGATCTGTGAGTGCGGATGGTACAGCAAGCCGTTCGTTACAACCGGCACCATAAACGGGCAGATTTATCGAGAGGAATTCTTGCAGAAGCGCTTGCTTGCCTCCTCCTCTCTCACCGTGGTCCCACGCTCTTCTGGCCGGATCTCGCTTCGTGCCATTACGCCAAGCCAGTAATGGATTGGTACGAAGCGAAGGGCGTTTAAGTGGTCCCGCGAAGGGCGTTAATGTGGAGGCAAACCCGCCAAATACACCAGAACTTCGTCCGATCGAAAAGTTTTGAGCGATAATGAAGAAGAAGTTGAAAAAAAGCGGAAAAACATTCAAAATCGAAGAAGCTATGAAGAAAAACTGGGAGCAATTGTGTAAGGAAGATGGACAAACCCTCGCCTAAGATCTCATGAGCAGTGTTAAGAGAAATGTACGAGCATTCAGCTTGGGGGAGGAAATTCAATAAATAAATTATGCCAAAACATAGCTTATGTATAGTTATTTAATCCCCCAAAATTTGAGAACTATCCGATTTAAAATGAAGTTTTAGTGATCATTTTTGCGTGTCTCATTTTTTCCGAGTCCAGTCTTTAAGTATATTTCTTATTCCCAGCACAGCAACAGAGTTTACTTGAAGATGGAATGGAATATGGAATTCGTATTTTGAACATCTAACATAAAGTTAATTATTAGTACACAATTTTCCTCTCATCAGCTTGAGAGTTCGCCTTAAGCCTAAATGAAACGCTATAACAACACCGAAGAAAACACAGAGCTATGCCCTAAGCTTTGCAAAATTGTTTTAATGCAAGGCAATCAAAAGAGAAATTTTAAAATCATTTAACGCGTACGCCTCCAAACCCTCTAAGAAAGACAAAATCAAATTTAAAATTGATGATACTCCATCATTGGCTATTGGATTTTGATGCGGTATTTTGCATTGGATCACAAAATTATCCTAGTCTATGGATCTGCACTGGTTATTCCGAAAATGTCCGTAGTGTCGGATTCCAAGGTGGGAGTACTAGGGGTAAGTACCTGTCCAGGGATAGTGGACAAACTATGTTTGTTGAGAAACATGGCATACGGCATAGAAAACTTCATGATTTAGCAAAACTAGGTCTTCGGAAGACATTCTGAGGATTTCTGACCATACTGGTCACTAAAAGAGGCCCTGTTGGATCCGAGTTCCTCTGATAAAGTGGCCATATTCGAATCTTTTCCAGAACCTGGCTTACGACATATCAAACTTCATATTTTTGCAACAATAGGTCTTCAGAGGACATTCTTAGGATTTCTAACCATACTAGCCACTTAGGGAGGCTCTGCGGAATTCAAGTTCCTTCGGGATAGTGGCCATATCCAAATCTTTTCCAAAACCTGGCTTGCGACATATCAAACTTTATGATTTTGCAAAAATAGGTCTTCAGAGGACATTCTGAGAATTTCTGACCATGCTGGCCACATTCTTAGAATTTCTGACCATACTGGCCTCTTAGGAAGGCGCTGCGGGATCTGAGTTGCTCCGGGAAAGTGTCCATATTCAAATCTTTTTCAAAACCTAGCTTTCGGCATATCAAATATCATGATTTTGCCAAAATAGATCTCCGGAGGACATTCTGAGGATTTCTGACAACTCGGGCCACTTAGGATGACCCTCCGGAGTCCGAGTTCTTCTGGAACAGTGGCCATATTCAAATCGTTGCCAAAAACCTGGCTTACGATACATCAAACTTCATGATTTTGCAAAACTTTGTCTTCGGAGGACATTCTAAGGCTGTCTGACCATACTGGCCACTTAGGGAGGTTCTGCAGGTACCAAGTTCCTCCAGGAAAGTGGCCATATTCAAACTCTTTTAAAACCGGGCTTGCGACATATCAAACTTTGTGGTTTAACAAAAATACGTCATTCGGACATTCTGAGGATTTTTGACCATACTGGCCACTTAGGGAGGCCCTGCGGGCTCCGAGTTCCTCCAGAAAAGTGTCCAAATTCAAGAGGACGGATGGATTATAAAATCGAGGCGAGGTGTTCTTTGCTCAATCTATCATACGAGCATAAACAGTACGATACAGTGCCCTAGAAAACTTTTTGGTTTGATATTTGGCAAGAAATTCGCAAAAGTTTTGCAAAATCATGAAGTTTGATATGTCGCAAGCCAGGTTTTGGGTGCGATTTGAATATGGCCACTTTTTTAAAGGAACTCGGATTCCGCAGGGTCTCCTAAAGTGCATTATGCAGTATGGTCAGACACCCTCAGAATGTCCTCCGAAGACATAGTTTTACAAAATCATGAAGTTTGATATGTCACAAGCCAAGTTTTGATAACGATTTGAATGTGGCCACTTTCCCGGAGGAACTTGGAACCCGCAGGGCCTTTCTTAGTGGCCAGTATGGTCATAAATGCTCAGAATGTCCTCCAAAGACCTATTTTCTCAAAATCATAAAGTTTGATTTGTCGCAAGCCAGGTGTTTGGAAAAGATTTGAGTATGTCCACTTTCTCAGCGGAACTCGGATCCAGCAGGGCCTCCCTTAGTGGCCTGTATTGCCAGAAATCCTAAAAACGTCTTTTGATGACCTAGTTTTGCTAAATTATAAAGTTTGATATGCCGTTCGCCATGTTTCGCATCAAAAAATATTTTGTCCTCCATCCCTGGACAGGTACTTACACCAGTATTCTCAGCTTGGAATCCAAAACTACGGACATTTTTTTTAATTAACCAGTACAGATCCCCAGAAAAGGATAGTTTTGTGATCTAATGCAAAATACCGCATCAAAATCTGATGGTTAACGATGGAGTATCATTAGTTTTAAATTTGAATTTCTATATTTCAGTGGGGTTAGGGACGTACAAATTTTCCGTAGAGCTTACGAGAAAAAATGGATAACTCTAGGTATTAGGAAGAATAAGGAGTGTATCGAAAAGTAGTTATAAACATTCGATGCGTTATTACGCATAAACTACTGTATATATTTTTAGCGTGTAAGCGCCATTTGCTTTGTTTACATGTCAAAAATGATTATTCGGTTCATTCATTTCCGTTGATAAAGTTGTATTCAAAATGTCGCGAATTGAATTTGAGACTAAAAAGAAAATTCTGCACACTTGGTGCACCGAAAAGGGTGTTACTTACAACCAGATTGCGAAAAGAGTAAATGTTCACCCGGCAAGTGTAAAACGCATCATCGAAAAGTTTGGTAAGGAGTGCTCCCTCAAGGATTTACCAAGAAGTGGCCGGAAACCCGGCTCCAGTAACCCCGATTTGGACCAAAAAGTTGTGGATTATATTCAACGGAACAAATCTGCCTCTACTCGCGATCTAGCCAAGAAGTTCAGGACCAGCATCGGAATGATTCAACGAATCAAGCGCAGGAATGACTTGAAGACGTACAAAAAGCAGAAAGTGCCCAAACAAACTCCGGAACAAAAGTCTCGTGCCAAAACCAGGGCTCGAAAGCTGTACAGCTGCATTTTGGACAATGTCGACCAGTGCATTTTGATGGATGACGAAACATACGTTAAAGAAGATTCAAGAACGCTACCGGGGCCGCAGTTTTATACAAAATCTGTTGGGGAACGTGTGCCAACCGCAGATACGACTGTTGCGATGGAGAAATTCGGTCAGAAGGTGCTCATTTGGCAAGCTATTTGCATATGTGGCTTGCGTTCTTCAATTTTCTATACAAAAGGAACTATAAATGCTGAGATTTATCAAAAGGAATGTTTGAAGAACAGGTTGCTACCATTGTATAGAAAGCACCAGTCCCCTCCTCTCTTCTGGCCAGATTTGGCATCGGCACATTACGCCAAATCCACTCTACAGTGGCTGACGGAGAATAACATCAAGTTCGTAGAAAAAGACATCAACCCACCAAACTGTCCCCAGTTGCGACCGATCGAACGCTATTGGGCAATAGTCAAGCGTATATTTAAGAAGGATGGTACAGTGTCCCAAAACATGACCGATTTTAAGAAAAATTGGGCAGCGGCATCCAGGAAGTGCACAAAGGTCACTGTGCAGAATTTGATGGCAGGTGTCAAATCAAAGGTACGGGCATTCTACAGAAATGAACATGATGACTAGTTTTTCCGTTTGGATCTTTTGTAAACATGTTAAGCTATAATAAACTGAAATAGTATGTTAATTTTAACCATGTTTTCATGCCTATTTTATTATTTGGAAGTTTATAACTACTTTTCGATACACTCCTTACATTATAAGATTACCACCGTGGGAAAGGAAAACCAAGTTGCTGCTAATCCAGGTTATAATGAATAGCATAGCATAGCATTTTCCGACCATACAGTGCTTGTAAAAATGATATGACCACCCTCAATGTTCCTGTTTGCGAGTGGTATGAATGGAGCCACCCTTTTTTTCCCTCTTGTTGGGGACGTATTGCCACTGCGACCATTGATTTGATTTAATGTGGCGTGTCCTCCTTTTTATTTATGCCATATTATCGCAATGGTAAGTTACTATTTGGAGTAACTACCACTACGGCAGTAGGCAATTTTCCCAAGCAGGTAGTACATTTCTTATGAAGTGTACTACTTGATTGGGAGCAGCGTTTCAGACCTCACAGGGTTCAATGAGCCCCTTGTCAAAAAATCTACATCGTTTATTGAATAGTGCAACACAGTCGCACATTAAATGCTTAGAGCTTTCACTCTCTAGTGCACAAAAGCGGCATTTAACCAGTGTATGTTTTTTTTTTTTTTTTTTTTTTTTTTTTTTTTTTTTTTTTTTTTTTTTTTTTTTTTTCAAGTCGTTTTTCGAAAGTTTAAGTAATTTTTTCGTATGAGAAACGTTAGGCTTAATGAACTGTTTGGATTGCCGGGCATTGGAGGTACTTTTCCAGATAGCCTGTACTTTGTCCTTTTCCCAGTTCTTTAGTTCTACTTTTAAGGCGCAAGAAGATAAACCAATAAATGGTTCGGGCCCTATGAATTGCATGGAGCCACCCAAATCAAATGATGACATTCGATAAACGGTGTCACCAATACAAGTTAACGACCTAAATCAGATGATTTTGTTGATACGTGACGTGAATGGACAAAGAGGTAACTCGATCTTGAATTGATTGGACACTCCCGAGCTACTATCCTCACCACGCTCGACACTCTGACGACCTACAGCTTCTTTGAACGCGAACTCGCTTTCAATATCACTCATAACCCACTCTCCAATGTGAGATCTCTGAAACGGGGACTGACGACCCAGTTTCGGCCCCCGACGGTGGGTACGGACTACGAACGCGAATCTCACTCAGTCACTGAACTCGACACAGCTTGTGCTTTCTGTCTTTTATTCTAGGAGCACAGTAACCATTTCGCCATTTATTCTCGGCATTGACTGTATCCAAGTTTTTTGAGGCAATTCAACCACGCGGTCCTTAGATGATCATTGGATTCTTCGTAATTTCAACCAGTGCAGAAGTTTTCCAAGATTTCACTAGTTCACTATACCTACGATAGCGACTTTAGTTTAGTTCTAGCTAAATGGATATCACCGGCGATTGGCAATCCCAAGTAACATTGCTAACACCATCCTGCTTTATTAAGTTTTATTAAAGTTTTATGAAAGCCACTTGAAATCAATTTGGTTTTATTATGGCACCAAGAGGTGCCAATAGGTTTCATAGTCAGGTCAGGTTTATGAGAACCCACACAGCTTGTTTACAACAATCTTAAAACCTTGTTTCTCAAATGCCATTTACTCCTATCAAAGGTTTTATTTCGACCTTATGAACTCGAAAAATGCTGTATTGAAATGCCGTTTTAGGACTCATTGATTTTATCTTATTACGGTCAGTTGAAAAAGCATTTTAAAACCATTTTGCCTCCAGTAAATGCATTAAACGGCAAATTGGCATTGAAAGAAGTCACCATAAGACAAAATAGTTTTATAATAGTCATTGCGAAGAAAAATTGGCTTTATGGGAAAACAGTGATTTTTTTCCCATCACCATATTGCAATATAAGATATAAATGAAATGTGGAAAAATAAATGCATCAAATTTTCAATGGTATGCAAATAAACAGTAGATCGGAGACTAATTTCGGCATTCTTTTAGATAATCTCATCCAATTCCATGCACTTTTCAAGAAATTCATGATTAATTTATCGAATTTGTTTGAATTTGATTTATGTTGTTGTAAATTTGCATAATTTCCGAGGCACATTAATTTTCTGCTCTTATCGTGCCAATATTCACTATACATATAATTGCGCACATAATTTGGAGCATAATGCGCTGTAGAAAACTACATTTGTTTTGGATATTTTGCTAAAGGGCGATACGGTCAAAATTTGGTCAATATCAACTTGACGTATTTCTTTCAATTTTGCATTTAAAAAACCTGAACACCCCTCATTTTGAAGGTGTGTGTGTGTAGAATGTTACTCTTATTTTGATTTTGGAATTCACTCTTCAGTTGTCAAAATGCCGTCCAAGCAAGAAGAGCAGCGTATCAAAATTATGCTCGCGCATCGCGAAAATCCGAGCTACTCGCACGCAAAGTTGGCAAAATCGCTAAAAGTTGCCAAATCAACCGTTACAAATGTAATTAAAGTATTTGGGGAACGTTTGTCGACAGCCAGGAAGTCTGGATCGGGGGGAAATCGAAAACCGGAAGCCGCTGAGACGACAAAGAGAGTTGCCGGTAGTTTCAAGCGAAACCCTAACCTATCTCTCCGAGATGCCGCAAATAAGCTGGGTGTATCGTCTACAACCGTGCATCGAGCCAAAAAACGAGCCGGACTATCGACTTACAAGAAGGTAGTGACTCCAAATCGCGATGATAAACAAAATACGACGGCCAAAGCGCGATCCCGGAGGCTGTACACGACGATGCTGACGAAGTTTGACTGCGTGGTAACGGACGACGAAACCTACGTCAAAGCCGACTACAAGCAGCTTCCGGGACAGGAGTTTTATACGGCAAAAGGAAGGGGAAAGGTAGCAGATATTTTCAAGCACACGAAACTGTCAAAGTTCGCAAAGAAATATCTGGTTTGGCAAGCCATCTGTACCTGTGGCTTGAAAAGCAGCATTTTCATAGCTTCCGGGACTGTCAACCAAGAAATTTACGTGAAAGAGTGTTTGAATAAACGTCTGCTGCCTTTCCTGAAGAAACACGGTTGTTCCGTACTGTTTTGGCCGGATTTGGCATCTTGCCATTACGGTAAAAAGGCCATGGAGTGGTACGCCGCCAACAACGTGCAGGTGGTTCCCAAGGACAAGAACCCTCCCAACACGCCAGAGCTCCGCCCAATTGAGAAATACTGGGCTATTGTCAAGCGGAACCTAAAGAAGACCAAAACAACTGCTAAGGACGAGCAGCAGTTCAAAGCAAACTGGCTTTCTGCGGCGAAGAAGGTGGACAAGGTGGCTGTACAAAATCTGATGGCAGGGGTCAAGCGTAAGGCCCGGCAATTCGGATTTGGAAAAGCGGAAGCCTAACTGAATATTTTTCCTGAATTTTATACTAATTGAACTTGAAAAAGAAATTTAATTTGATTTTTTAAATAAACGATTTCACCGATTTACACGCGTTTTCCCATGACCAAATTTTGACCGTATCACCCTTTATCAAACAATTTCCCGCAACACTAGACCTTTTTTTTACTGCTAAATGAATCAGAAGAGCAAAGAATCGAACAAAGCATAACAACAAAAACCAACCTCGATTTCACGGAAAAGTTTGACAGATGTGGCCATTTGGCCGCATTCTGATTTTAATGGCAGCCAAAAGGTTTTATGAAGGTTCTCAAGTGGTCATAACATCTTTCACAAGAACATTTTCAAAATCTTTATGTTCTTAGAAAGGTTTTATTAACTTATTTTCACAACCGTCTATAGAGTGGGTCATTTTGTACAAATTTCGGCTTTAAAGAAGCATAGAGGAGGTGTTGGTAGACAAAACAGTTTTGAATGTAGTTTTATCAACAAAGCCGGGCAGCGGCTATACGGCTGGAATAAAACTAAAATTTTTACTTGGGATGTAGCCTTTCAATTTGTTCACATCGGTCTCGATCCCGTGCCACACGCTAAGATTTCGTATCTCCACCGCGATATTCCCACACGGTATATTTCAACGCGGTTTTCACCACCACCGATTACCCCGGGCTTTTATCCTGGCTACAGTGTGTAATAAAAACGCTAGAAACTCCGTCACAGCCTTCGGGTACAAGGGTATCATATCAATTCACACGGGATGTTTTCACAAAGTTCTTTGGGTAATGCGTGTATGTGTAAGTGTTATTATTAATTCACTGAGGGTTCTTCCCGTTTGGTATAAACTTTACACAATTCATCAGTTAATTTATCCAAGTAAGTCGAAAATACTATTTAAAGCATTTAAGGGTGTGAGTCATGCCGAATGCAACCTTCAAGTTGTTGCTGAAAAGAATAATCAACATAATTTGATGAATATATCTATACATATGTTGATGAATATATCTATACATATTAAAAATATTCGTATTCGTTTTGAAAATTTTTCTCTTTAAATGAGCAAGTATTTAAAACCTAGTTCCGAAGCCTTTGTTGAATACCTCAGAGCGGCGCTGTGGAACCAGGAGATGGCGAACAGCGTAGCCAGCGGCGCGCTAGCAGCAATTGTCCTCAAACGACAGCTATCCCTTTCGGGAACTTTGGGTGGCGGACAGTAGGTGTTCTTTTTAGGTTCCCCTTTTATTGTGTTGGAACTCCTTGCTCTTTCTTCACTGAACAGAAATCACATACGTACGTCGAGAACTAATTCACACGACTTATTGCACACAAAAAACACGTAGAACTATGAACTATTTATTTTACTTAAACTCTAACGACAAAACATGTTAAAAACGTATATGACCGTAGTGAAGGTCCGCATGTTGACCGTTGTGTGGTCTCGAGTGCACTGTCGCTGTTTGCTGATGCTATCAGCCTGATGGACCCGTTGATCGGGTGCTGTCGATTTAGTGAGCTCCCGCTCGCTCGTGAGAAGATGGGTGGTGTAGAGAAGTGGAGCCTCGACCGTTTAACGAGCGCTCCTATCTCGGTGCAGAGTAGGCAGATCTGGTTAGATCCCTTTCACGGAAACCCCTTCGTGACTGGGGAGCAGTGAAGTATGATTTCTTGATAGATGTATAATATATTTACAAAAAAGTCCAATACTGATGAATTTTATTAAGGTCTGCATCAACAATAATCCGGACACCTCCAAACTTAAGTAAAACACAAATTTAGCAATATATTTCAATTGCAGTTATTTATTTCAGATTCCTGCGATATGAACAATTCACGAAGACAAAACATATTTATTCGGTACTGAATAAAATTTTCGAACTTCCGATACCGTCGCGGCCGTGTTTGTCCAAATTTGTGGGAAGTGTTTGATATCTTTGATTCAATTTCTCTTTCCAGAAAGCTTCCACCTCATCAGAGCCCAATATCTCTCGATAGGACGTAACTCTGGACAATTTGGCGATGATGAAGCACAATGGTTTAATGCCAAATCACAATTTTTCTTTGGGGTTTTAGATAAATGGTAGCTGGAATGATAAAGATTGACTCATTCTGCCACACGTGCAATTGTTGCCAAGCAAGGTATTTTTTTTACCATTAGCATAATAGAAAACCAGTCCTGAAAGCTGCTTGAAATCCTCCAGGACACAAGTTTCATCGTCCATTACAACGCAAAGAGAACCCGAAATTGACAACAAAATCACAAGCTCGACATTTGTACAGCGAATATTTGACGAAGTTTTCATGCGTTGTTATGGACGATGAAACTTATGTCCTGGAGGATTTCAAGCAGCTTGAAAAGCTGCCTTTTTATTCTGCTATGGCCAGAAATGCTACAGCTGAGCATTTCAGAACGAAGAAGACATCGGAATTTCCCAAAAAATACCTTGTGTGGCAAGCAATTTGCACGTGTGGCAAAAAGAGTAAATCTTTCGTCACTACAGACACAATCAACAAGAAGATCTATCAGAAAGAGTGTCTGCAGAAGTGATTGCTACCCTTCATCAAAAGTCACAAAGAAAAACCTCTGTTCTGGCCCGATTTGGCATCATGTCACTATGCTGAAACTGTGATGGAGTGGTACCAAGCAAATCAAGTGAACATTGTACCAAAAACCGACCAATCGAGAGATATTGGGCTCTGATGAAGCGGAAGCTTTATGGAAAGAAGTAAGGAAACAAAGACATCAAACATTTCCAGCAAATTTGGACAAAGACGGCTTCTACGATTTCTGAAGAGGCTGTACAAACCCTAATGGACCGAGTTAAGCGCAAAGTTCGAAAATTGTATGCAAATACCGAATAACTATGTTTTGTCTTCACGAATTTTTAAAACACATCCCATGAATCTGAAATAAACAACAACGACGGAAATATAATGCGAAATTTATGTTTTATTCATGTTTTGAGGTGTCCGGATTATTGCGGTTACAGACCGTAGGTATGTAAATCTATTTTTTTTATTGTAAGTTCCCCTATTGGCAAGTTAGGATTTGGCATCTTATTTTCACACAATTCTTTAACTGTATCAGCTAGCTATGGCCACACTTTTCTTAAAGTCCATCAGTTGCATAAAAGAAACTTCAAGAATCACATTACCCTGTTCTTCGATCGGATCTAACAGTGTTGAAAGTGTTGAATGTTGATGACTAAATAAAGAAAACATCTGCCTCTAACCCCTTCTTCACATGCGTTTTTTTTTCCAGCATCGAGCGTTTTGCCAGAGACTTTGTGACAAGTGATAGGCCCTGCTGTCGCTGTGACTGCCGAGGAAGGGCCCTCAAATCCAGCGAAGGTCATGAAAGAGCAATACTTCTTACTTAAGAAAATTCCTCTAACTGCTCCGATCGCCATGGATTGAACCATCTGTCGGCAACTTTGTGGTGTGGTGCAATCGAAACAAAAACCCGCTAAGTCATTCTGCCAATAGAAAAGCAAAAAGTCTACTAAGTTTAATGGATTTTTCAACTTCCATTTACACTTCGATCCCATCCGCAGGAACGTCTAAACTTCTGGTGGTCCCACATTTCTTCCCAACAGTCAACGAGCTCGGTTCAACTGGCTTGTTTGTAATATACGAGATTGAATTTATGTATTTATGAAATTGGATACAATAAAAAGAGTTGCCCCCCCCTCCTTGCCTTCCCCCACAGCAGGGCGGCTATTAAAGTGGGAAAGACCGGACGACATCTCAAACCTAAGGAATCATAAATTTCGACTCCGAATGAGCGCGCGTTTAGCTCGGGGGAAAAGCGGCCTATCATCGCGGAGTCTTAGCGTTTTGTAGCTCTCGTATTTCTCCACACGCCTCGAGCAATGTCACAACTAAGTCTGTGCTCTGTTGCTGGTGCTTTGCTTGGCTGGTGGTAATTGGTCGTATTGAAGTACTTAGCAGTATGGAAAACAACTCCAGCCAGCACCAGAAGAAGATCAACACTACAACAGAGCTGCGGTCGGTGCGTTCCGAGTCGCCATTAAATTTATTGGATTACCAAAGTGGAATGCTTGTAAACGACTCATTTTCCATTTGTCGCGTTGAAAAGTTACACCCCAGGGCCAGCACCGCCACAGTCATCAACTGTCATAAATCCTGCCGCGGGTGTCATAAATTCGAACCGGAGAATCAGCGCCCTTGTTTGCTTAAATGAGCTGTTGGGCTCTTGGAGATGAAGTGTTTCTGGTTCTGTTTCGGGGGCAGAGGTCTTTCTCCGGGTTCGGTGTTTTGGGATTCAAATCAATTGGGAGTGATGAATCAATTTGGGCATGTGTAAGCCACCTTTTATTCTCGAAATTTGAACCTTTTATCGATTTCGCATTCCAAAACGAAAACCGACCCCAAATTCAAACAACTCCTTCCGTCACCATTCGTGCCAATCGTCCGTTAGGCTCTTATCATGAACTTGATCTTGGCCAACAACCACCAGCACCACCATTGCCGTAGCTCGGATGCCATTTCAACAATGTCTACAGATAAAGCCGACCATTTTTCCACGTCGCAGTAAAACTACCCCCTGCTGGTCGGGGGAGGCAAAATATCATTAAATTCATTTTCCCTCAGCCAATTTTCATTCCTGGCCCAAGCGGGAACGGTCGATGGTTCGTTCCTTTTTTTTTGTTTCCTCCAACATCAGACACATGCAATCATCATGAGGAGAATCGCAGCAAATACGAAATACAAACCAACAGTCGGAGTCCATTCCGGGGGGAAATAAAGTAGGGACCATCATCGGTGCGCTGGCAAAGGAAAACAACACCGGGCAAGAGAGTGTGCATATCCTTTTCTAATGCTCTTCATCACGTGACAAGAATAGATGAGAAGGTACTAACCGTGTCCCTCCTTCGTCGTCGTCTGGCTCTAGTGGTGGCAACCGAAGAAAAGGTGTTGTTGTTTGCGGGTAACTTCCTCCCCCAGCTAGTGGCAATGGTCGGACGTTGAAGGCAGTGGGGAAAAGCAATTTTCCAAACCTGTTACAAAGTACGCGCACCGTCGATGCAACGCGGAACAAAACTCCCGGACTACTTTGTTTCATTTCAGGCGAGTTTTGTTCTTGGAGGAGTCCTTTTTGCTCGGTGTTCAGAATCCTATCATTGGAGAAATGTGTAATGAAAACCGTCTGCGAGACAACAAAACGTCGAGGGGGAAGTACCAACCCAAATCTCTTTTGTGTGAAAAATGTTACCACGATGCTGGCTGGCTGGCGGACAGTGGCTGACGGTTACGATGTCGAGAAAAATGTGCAGAGATATACTGCGAAAGGGATGATGGCTTTGTTCTTTCCGTAAGTTTCCAAGGGCTCTTGGGCAGGGGGGACAGGTGAAAAATGACATCCTGCAATGGAGTATGCTCCAGAAATTTTCATTGTAAAAGGTGAACCGTTCTCTTCGGTGTTAAAGGGGATGCGTCGCAGTTGGTTGCTGAGAAAATTAAGACGGTTCGAAATTCACAAACACTACAAGAGTTAGACGCCAGGAAGAAGCTGGTTCTTAAAATTAATTTAATTTGTTTTACCAATAAAGCGGCTGGCCATATGCTTATTTAGTATCTGAGCGATGCAATCCAAAATAAACACGATCAATTCTTTCTTTCACGCACATTGTACAGCGCATCATTTGGATAACGCCATTGGCCATTCAGCTTGAAACGAATATGAAAATGAAAGACAGTTTGAACGAACAACATGCCTTTCTCCACCATTTCAATTCTTTAATTCATTATTTGAAGTCAATCACGTGTAGACCTTTAGTTACAGTATTTTTACATGTTTTGTCACTTAAATCTACAAAGGTATATTTGTAATAGTATTTGGCTTCTATTCTAGTACATTTATGAGCAGCTTATTAGCAAATATCATTAAAGTATTGCTTTAATTTAGATTTTGACCTTGTAAAGTCAAAGTTTTCGCAATACATATTGTATGTTGCCATCATCCAATTTAAAGGCCCAAATGTAGCATAATTTTTTCGATAATGGCTTGTAGTAAAAACAATTCGATTTCGTAGTTGTCGACTTGGAATGTAAAAATTTAGTTTTGATAAAAGTTCTTCAGATGCGAAACGATATCGTTTACAACTGAGACCATTGCGAATTCTCAACGCTTTTTTAATGTTTTGATGCTGATGAGCATACAACGAGTTTTATAATATGGTAAGGGAAATCTTGTCCAAGCTAAATTTCGAAGTGTAAACAGTATAAATTGTTCGTGCGTGACTGAAAAAGGTGACCATACTACGCTACAATACTCAAGTAATGACCTCACATATGCAACGTATAATTTTTTTATTGTGTATGGGTCATGAAAGCTGTAACATAATCGTTTTATAAATTCTAACATGCTACTTGCTCTACTCTATTATTGTCAATGAATGTTATTTTCTTGTCTAAAATAACACCTAAATCCTTAATACTTCCGCACTTTTCAAGTGCCTGATTTCCCAGAGAGATTTTATAGTCTAGTGTATTCTGATTTCCACAAAATGATATTGATTAACATTTTTGGACATTTAGCTGCAAAAGGCTTTTATTTTGCACCAATGTTAAAATAAGAGTACCGAATGCCCAATAACTTATTTGTTTTTTTATTTCTAAGAATATCTTTAAATCTTCGGCATATATAAGATTTTTTATGTTTTTTAAAATGAGGGAAATATCGTTTACAAATAGTTTAAACTAAAGAGGGCCAAGGTGGGAGCCTTGAGGGACTCCTAAAGTAACTCGAATAGGATTTTAAGTCTTGCGTTTTAATCTGACTATTTGTTGTCGATCAGTAAGATAAAACTCGAGCCATTTAAGAAAATTAAGCTCAATACCTATTTTTTGCAGTTTGAATAGAAGCATGGGTATATCAATGCGATCAAGTGCCTTGCTGAAGTCTGTATAGAGAGCTTCATTATGATTTGCGTTGTCCATTGCAACCAGCGAATAGTTAACGAATTCGAGAAAATTTGTATTAGCTGAGCGTCCTTTGAAGAATCCATGTGGCAAGGTAGAGATTTTATTTTTAATTTAATAAAACAGTTTTTCATTAATGATCGCTTCAAAAGGTTTTGGAATGCAAGAGATAATAGCAATACCGCGACTATTTCGTTTGTCAGATTTTTTGCCACATTTAAAAATAGGAACTAGATAGGAACTTTTCCATGAGTTGGGAAAAATACCGGATTCGATCGACATATTGAAAAGCCAAAACAAGGAAGTCGTAAGCTCCGAAGCTAAGTTTTTCAGAAAAATGGGAGGAATCCCATCAGGCCCACATCCTTTGGAGACATCTAGTTTTTTCAATGCCTCCCCCCCTCACGCACTTATAATTTATACACTTAAATCCACCACCAAAACCAAAAAAAAAACAAAAAAAAATAAACAGCACACAACCACCTAAAAAAAAAAAGGTAAAAATATTTTGGAAGTTGGTCCCCAGGTGGTTGGAGGTTTTTTTGCTCTTCCTTCATTGCTATATTTATGTCAATGTTTGATTTGTATTTTATGTTATAAAGCTTGCTTCAGATAGAATTGGAACAAAAAAAATTGCCTGTATTTCAGTTATTTATTATTGAATTCAAGATCTTTTTTTTTATAAAAATGTAGCGTTTTCTTCATACTTTTAAGAAAATATACGGATAAAATTATTCGTCACGGTTTCGAAGGAATTCTTGAATTTTTCCTGTAACACGGCTCATTAGGCGGCGCACACCTTCTTCGTCCATAGTTTTAGCTATCTTATTCCACCAGTTCTTCATCTGATTGATGTCTTTGACAACCTTTCCCTTTGCCTTGAGTCTCCTCTTCATGATTGCCCAGCATTTCTCAATAGGGCGGAACTGGGGGCAGTTGGGTGGGTTAAGGTTTTTCGGAACAACCTGGACCCCTTTCTCTGCATACCATTCTTGAACGACTTTGCTGTAATGACAGCTTGCCAAATCTGGCCAAAACATTACGGGATGGTCGTGGGATCGAATGAACGGCAAAATTCGTTTTTGGAGACACTCTTTTTGGTATAGTTCTGACGTCATTGTCTTATTTGTAACGAAAACTTTCGTTTTTTTGCCACAGCTGCAAATGCCCTGCCAAATCATGAATTTTCGTGCAAATTTGTCGGCAAAAACAAATTTAAATTTGGCTGGAACATCCCCCCGAGCCGTTGCCAAGTAAAATTTTTGACCTGGGATTTGCCCGAAGTCAGCCTTGACATAGGTTTCATCGTCCATCAGAAGACACCCGTCGAACTTGGTCAGCACCTGGTCGTATAGCTTCCGAGCACGGATTTTGGCCACACTATTCTGTTTTATGGTCCGATTTGGCTGTTTGCTAGCTCGATACGACTTGATTCCTTCCCGGAGTCGAGTTCTCCTCACGGTACTATGGGCAGCACCGAATTTTCTGGCCAAATCACGGTCCGACAGATTGGGATTCCTCTTAATCGGCTTCAAAATCTTACCATGCAGTTTCCGGTCGACAGTTCCACTCCGACGATTGGCTTGAGGCTTCCGAATCGTCGTCAATGTTTCCTTATACCGTTTGATAACGCGCCATACGGTATTTCTGGGCAATTTCAGCTGTTTAGCTAGCCTAGATGCAGACCACAATGGATTTTTCAAATAACTGTGCACATTTTTTCCCTTCTTTCGGCTTCCATGTTGATTGTTTACAAAGTACAGTCGATTTGTGGAATGTCAAAAATAATAAATAAAATACGACTTGACGTCGGTTTGATTGATTTTAAGCCGCCGAAAATGATTTCAAGATTTGGGCTCAACTTATCATGTAGCTCAAAAAGTGACAGCTCTTTCGCAATTACTTTTGAAAAATCAATCATTGCCGAATCAGTCTGGGACGGGTTGGCATATTCCTTTTTAGCCGATTCCAGTTCTTCATCGATCCTGAATCGTCATGCATACAGGACAATCCAGCATTCAACTCCTCAGCATCATCATCGGTCTGTCTTTCGCAGTCTTGCAACAATCGAACTCCCAGTTCCTTGATGAACTTAATAATTTGCGTTTTCGATGAGCTTTCCAGTTCTGCTGGCACTTGTGTTGACAACGGAAGACCTTGAAGGAACTTCAGCGCTGTTATTGTTTCCTTTTAGCGCCGTTCGTTGATTCTTTTCGTAATTGCATTGAAGAGGTCGTTTCCAACTTTGGAGTTACTTTTCTTAAGCTTCGAATACAAGAAACTCAAGCTGCCTTCCGCAGACAGCAATGTAGCATCTCGTCTTCCCAATGCTTCCGAAGCGAGTCTGATTGGATGAAGAGCTTCCTGAAGGTTTTTTTGCAACCTCGAAATCACTTAAACAAAAAAACCAAAGACCTGACAGAGATTGTTTCTTTTGTACCCAACCAAACCCCAAATGAACTCTCCCAGCATCTTTCACGCTCCATCCAACCAGGTTTGACGCCCACCCCCCCCTACATTTGTTTTATTTTATTTTTTTTTTTTTTTTTTTCAATTCAGTGCTTTTCACAAAAAAAAAAAAAACCCCCCGGGGGGGTTTTATTGAATTCCCCGAACCCGGACCCCGAAATTTATTGGGAAGTATCAAAGCGAAAAAATATGGTGAAAAATCTTATCCCGGGATTCGGGAAATCCCGAATTTTTCAAGAACCCGGGATTTTTTGTCCCGGGATATCCCGGGTTGGAACCTCTAGTACGTACTGAAAGATCTGGTCTCTTCTGCAATATTTGCTTCACCTTTGCGTCCTTCTGGTGGTTCCTGAGATCCGTTTTTGTTCCGCTCCCAGCCTTCCTGGCTGTTGTCAATCGTGTATCGAAGGATTTTAGAACGTTATGGACAGTGCTTGCAGGAAAACCAACCTTTTTTGCAGCTTTTCTTACTGACAGATCCGGATTTTCATTGCGACCGTACACAATCGATTGTTACACTTGCTCTTCTTTCGACGCCATCTTCGATCTAAAAGCTAGTAGTATCACCGAAAATTGATTTTACACAATGAACAGACATACGTTCATAAGTCTGCGAAATATATCACGCGTTGATGAAGTATTTCCAGCGATATACGTATTTAGGGGTGTCCAGATTTTGTCTCGAATAAGCCTTATGTTGATTAAAATCCCCCAATAAGTGAATTTTCACTTCTGGGGTAAGATTAGCTGAAATTCCATCGGTAATATTAAAGAATTTTCTATATGAGTCCTTGTAAGCAATGTTCGGAGGAAAATATACAGAGAAAAATACGTTTGTTTCCCCCGACATATGCACTTTTACCCAAACATGTTCGAAATCCCTACATTTTTCTGCAGTGATGATCTCTGAATTGAAATTTGTGGAAATGGCAATAAGTTCACCCCCTCCTGACTTCTTTTCAGACTGATGAAAGTTACGGTCATCCCTAAGAACATTGTAATTATGAAGATGGTGATGATTATGTTATACTTCCATCTATTGAAGCAAGGTAAATTTCCATAGCAGTGGAATAATCTGAAAAACAATTTGATCAGGATCCTATTGTTGTTTGTGATTATGAAGCTCCTGTATGAAGGGCCAAAAACGTTTGGGCAGGCCCGTAAGCAGAGACACTTAAACGAAACCCGCTAATATAGGGAAAATAATCTCCTTCCAAAAGCAAGGTCACACAGACAGCACTAGAATCGAAACCTCGATTGACAGAATAAACCCAATAGATGGGGTCGAAGAGCTCGCCCTCGTTCCGCGAAATGTTAAGAATAGGGAGGAGGCAGTCCCATGCTCCCTATCCAAATCGTTTCACTTGGGTGCCCTGATGGTCCCTCTCTTTCTCCGTTATATGTTATTAAATATTTAGTATATTTTTTACACAAAAAAATGAAGATATCATAAAAACAAAAATGCTAAATTTCAAACTTGTATGATGTACATGGAATTACAAATTACACATTACACAAATTAAATTACTGGACCATGTAGCAAACGGCTGCTGTAAGTCAATACGAGAACATAATATGCGTATATACAAAATATGACTGACATCCACTGAACAGTTACTGAAAAATATATAAAAAAAAAAAAAAAAAAAATTAAAAAAATTATAAAGAATTTCCTTCTAACAACCAGATTGAACCACTGGTCCAAAATGCAGGCTACCTAACAAGAAATTGATCCAATGAGTGGGGAGAAGAGTCCGCTCTTCATCCACCAACGGTTAGCAAGGGGGTTAGCAATCCCATTCTTCCCATCAAATTCTCTTTAATCGGGTGCCCTGATGAGGGACAGTCATATTCAGATCATACGAGTTTATAGGTAAGAGAATATAATATTTTTGACATTCAGTGGCTTAATACAGAAAGGGTGGAACGGTCAAAAATTGGTCAAACAAGTGCACACTCATTAGTTTATTATATAAATGTTCAATCTTTATTTCTTATTGAATTTTATCGTCTACAAAACACAGGAAAATTATTTGATAGGTTTCCGATTTTCCAAATGCAAATTGTCGGGCATTGCGTTGCACACCTTTCATCCAGTTTTGTACCGCTGTTATGTCCACCTTCTTTGATTCCGAACGCCAATTCGCCTTGAACTGTTTTTTATTTTCTACTGTTTTTTGAGTTTTCTTGAAGTTTTTCTTTACGATTGCCCAATATTTTTCAATTGAGCGCAGTTCCGGTGAGTTTGGAGAGTTTTTCTTCTTGGGTACGATTTGCACACTATTGGCGGTATACCATTCTTGAGCCATTTTTTTTCCATAGTGGTTAGAAGCGAGGTCTGGCCAAAACAACACCGAACAACTATGTTTCTTCAAGAAAGGCAATACGGGTTTTTACAAACATTCCTTTGCATAAATGTCTTGGTTGACAGTGCGAATTGTCACGAAACTTTAGATTTTGACCCCCGCCAATCGCCTGCCAAACCAAGTATTTTTTCGGGAACTTTGACAATTTTCTCTGCTTAAACTTATCTTGAACCTTTCTTTTTTCCTGTAACCGTATACAGCTCTTGACCTGGGAGCTGCTTGAAATCAGCCTTGACGTATGTTTCATCGTTCATTACGACGCAATCAAACATGGCCAACAAACTCGTGTACAACTTACGCGCTCTTCCTTTGGCCGTTGTGTTTTGCTTATCATCTCGATTTGGTGTCACTGTAACCTTATATGTTGACAGTCCGGCTCGTTTCTTCACGCTCATCCGAGCTTCCTCAATTTTGAGTAACATTAACTCAATTTTATAAATATATCTAAAACGTCAAACTCTGAGTAATCTTATATTATGAATTTGAGTTAATGCTACTCAAAACGCAAGAAAAATGTGCGGAACTCAATTTTGAGTTTGCTAAATTTTAATTTTTTTTAACAAATGGCGTCAGCTAACGAATAGCGTGTCTTTGAATTTGTGGTTTGGAAGTTAATTTTAAATCTAATACGTATTCGAACATTGATAACCAGTGGCTACATTGAACAGATAGCAGCCGCTGTAGATGCGGAAACGTATCGTAAATTAAAAGGTAAGCCGTTTCATCTTTGACAGGGAATGTTTTTAATAGTCTTTTAAATTACAGATAAACAAAACATTTTCGAAACTCCTTCCGACGTGTGCATTGAGACCCGGCTATAATGGGGTATTGGCAAAATGCCTTTTATACAACGCGGGAGAATTTATTGGTGTTGAAGATGGTAAGCAAGCATTTCATCACCGTTGCCTTGATGCTTGATTTTTCAACTGTATAATCGAGCCACCAATTTCTTCACTATCAAAACATAATATGAATACATATTACAGAATATATTTGGGCAAAACTGAGGATTCAAAAGCATATGCCAGTTCGTGGACAACGCCTCATTATACAAATTATACATAATACAAGGCGAAGGATCGAAGCACATGAAACACCGGTAATAAACTTGCTGCCTTATTTCAGGAGGAGGAGGACTTAATATGCACCAGCTAGTTGAGAGCACAAAATTCGATTTCTGTTTTTGTTTTGATGTTCAATAAAATGAAATTCTTGGATTTTTGTTTTCAAAAGTGTTATTTGATTTTTATAGCATCTTTTGCGAGGGTTTTTAATTTTATGAGTAAGTTTGACTCAAAACTTAATAAATTTCAGGATTACTCAAAATTGCGTTATTGCAATGAAACTCAATTTGGGGTACGTCCAGTTTTAACGTCTTTGAGTTAAAGTTACTCAAATTTGAGTGAAACCGGATGAGCGTGTTTGCTCTTTGCACTGTTGTGTGCACAGAAAAAAAATTTAATGTTCATAAGAGCGTAAAATTTCCCCTCGTTTAATTTCAAGCCAAAGGAGGCGGAAACAACAAAATTGTTTGCAAACTTGCATGCAAACTATGTTTGCAATCTTCCATACAACAGGCTAGATTCAGGCGTTATCTGGCAAAAATTTATATGAAATATCCCATTAATATCTGCCAAATCTAGCATTCCCTTTATGTACATTAGATAACGCAGAAAATTCAATGTTTCTTTTTATCTGTATGGGACTCCCTGGGATCCCAATTTGTTTCCGATACCTCTGATGGAAAGGTTGGGATTGCGTTTGAAAATGCTGGCCACTATTTTTCCGGTCGCTGCGGCTTCCTGGTTTCGGTTTCCTCCTAATCCTGGTTTCCTGGCAGAAGTCAGACGTTCTCCGAACACTTTTACAACATTCGTCATGGTTGATTGGGCCATAATATGTGATGTTGACAAGTCGGAGTGGGAATGATTTGGATCTGCTTATGCGCGTGCAAAATTTTGATACGCTACTATTCTTGCTTCAACTGAATAGAAAATGACAAAAACAAAATAGAGTCAACATTCCGTACGCGTATAATGAGGTGTATGCAGGTGCCGAAGATCAAGGTGTTTGTCAGTATTTGTAACGAAAAATGTGTAAACAATCCATGATTCCGGGTAGTGATGTAAAACTCCAAAAACAAGCGAATAATAACAAAGCAAGTTTAGCATCTTTTTAGTGCACAAGAAGGCATTTTTCAGCCGAAACCTTCAAAAAACTATACCAATTACTGAAAATAAACATTCCACTTGGTGATTTGCTGCTGTTGTCGATTGTTGTTTTTGGAGATCTACGTCACGCATGTTTACAAAAAAAAGGCGAACACAATGACAGAATGTTGCATTACACTAATACAACCTAACCACTTCTTCTCCAACTGTATTAACCTCATTGGTACGCGTACACCTACAAAATGAACGGTGTTCAAGTTTTTTTAATGCAAGGTTAAAAAACTACGTCATATTTAAGTCAACCATGTTTCGACCGTTCCATCCTTTAAAAGGAAATTTTTCGTGTTTAACATACAAACAATAGTGATCATTAAGAGGAGTTAAAGAACTTACACAAAACGGTTAAAAAGAAACCTTAAAATATTAAATTTATATTTATTATAAATTTCAATAACTTCATCATGGTAATTTATTTACAGTGAAGAGCAATACTAAAGATTGGACTCGGAAAAAATGCGACACTTTGTTTTGGGTGTAACTTTTTACCGCGTGGGTAAAAATTAATGAAATTTTGGGTAATATTAGTTTAGAGTGTTATGTTTATGTGTGAAAATTTTTATCGTGATCTGTAGTTTATAAGATGCATTCGAAACAAGAAGAGCTTCGCCAGCAAATCTTGGGCGCGGTGATCGATAATCCTGGTCAGTCGCACAGATGGATCGGCAAAAGGCTTGGAATCCACCATTCCACCGTGTCCCGCGTTGTGAAGATGTTCCAGGCGACGAAGACCATCGAGCGGCGCACTGAAAGCGGCCGAAAACCGAAAACGGAATACCCAGAGAAGGCGCGGAAGATAAGGCAGTACTTTAAGAATAACCCGAACCTTTCCACCCGAGACGTGGCCAAAAAGGTCAATTCTTCGAAGTGGTTCGTCCAGCAGACCATGAAGCGGGCTGGGCTACGTGTGTTTAAGGTCAGGAAGGCGCCAAAGCGGACTGACAAGCAAAACAGGGTGGCCAAACAGGCTGTCTCGTCATGGACGACGAGACATATATCAAGGTGAACACCAAACAAATCCCCGGCCTCGAGTTTTTTGCCGGTACGTCCCGCATGGAGGTTCCGGAAAAGTTTCGGAAGAGAAAGATGGACAAATTCGCGAAGAAGTACCTTTTGTGGCAGGCGATCTGCGAGTGCGGACGGTACAGCAAGCCGTTCGTTACAACCGGCACCATAAACGGGCAGATTTATCGAGAGGAATGCTTGCAGAAGCGCTTGCTGCCCTTCCTCCGCTCTCACCGTGGTCCCACGCTGTTCTGGCCGGATCTCGCTTCGTGCCATTACGCCGAGCCAGTAATGGATTGGTACGAAGCGAAGGGCGTTAATGTGGTCCCGAAGGCGGCGAACCCGCCAAATACACCAGAACTTCATCCGATCGACAAGTTTTGAGCGATAATGAAGAAGAAGTTGAAGAAAAGCGGAAAAACATTCAAAACCGATGAAGCTTTGAAGAAAAACTGGGAGAAATTGTGTAAGGAAGATGGACAAAGCCTCGCCCAAGATCTCATGAGCAGTGTTAAGAGAAATGTACGAGCATTCAGCTTGGGGGAGGAAATTTAATGAATAAATTATGCCAAAACATAGCTAATATATAGTTATTTCATCCCTGACAATTTGAGAAGTATCCGATTTAAAATGAATTTTTAGTGATCATTTTTGAGTTTCTCATTTTTTCCGAGTCCAGTCTTTATGTAAAATAAATAAAGTTATGAAATCACATTAAAAAATTAAATAATTGCTCCCAAAACATTAAAGGTAAGAACTGTCCTTCGCATGGTCGATTTTCTTGTAGCAAATTACAACAACGTGTTTGAGTTGGTCGTAACGTAGCTTAAACTGCAATTATATATTTCAACGATAATCTCATAGTAATCAATTAGTGCGCTGTGTCTACTCACATAAATAAGTTTGCTGGTATAGATTTTTAGGGACAATTCTGCCGGTCTTCTTGTGTTCGAATGTTCTTGCATGTTATGTTAGGTGATGTTATAATAATTGAAAAAGGAAACTTACAATTTGCATGGGCTTACTAACACTGTTTAGGGAATTATTGTTAAGATATTCAATGATATTTTAGTACATAGCTAGAATCTACTTCAAAGAGATATTGTTTTGAGAATGAATCAATGGAGCATGGGATTTTGTTATGTCAATATAACAGTCTTGTCAACGATCGGTTCAGTCGTCACGCCATCGTGACCAGAAGTGCGGCCAGTATCAACAGTAATAATTGAGTATTTAAAACCATATCGACATAAATAACACGCATAAGGAAGTCCGAAACATTGCGGTATTCGGATAAGATTGTTTTTAGAAATGTTTTATTTTTTGCAAATGATTTGTGTTAGAGGTTCCAATCCGGGATATCCCGGGACAAAAAATCCCGGGACCTTGAAAAATTCGAGATAAGATGTTTCACCGTCCCGAGCATCCCGGGATTCCCGGGACTCACATTTTTTACATATTCTTTCGCTTTGATAAATTTTAGTGCACCGTTTACGCGCATTCAATATAACCCAAACAACGCCAACATACATATTTACTGTACCTACATCGATGTTATACATCATTCATGAAAATGCATCATTCCTTTTGTGTTGGTTCAGTAGGCATTCCCATTTTTACCTACACATTTAACACACACACGCGCGCGCGCCAATACGACGCAAGCTGTCATATCATTTCAAAACATTGTTTTCATTCTCTGATTACTGCCTCTGTGTTCATTGAATAATTTCGGATTGCCGTTACATCAAAGTAATTAGTAATACAAAATTTGTGCTAATGTAGTCTTACATCCAATTATTTTAAAGGCATGGCTGAAATTTGGAAACACTTCGATAGAATTGCGGATGACAAAGAAAAAGCACGATGTCGGAAGTGCGAGCAAATTTTGTCGTGCAAGGGCTCTTCGACCAGTGGCTTGCTCCGGCACATGAAGAACAAACACGACATGGATTCCAAACCCCCACAATTCCTAGTGTGTCTGCTGCGAAAGTTAAATCATCCAAACCGAATGTCCCAGTGAAACAAGTATCGATGCTCAAGTTCGTTAAACGTCAGTCACTGGCGGAAATTGTAGCTCGGCTGGCAGCAGAGGACGGATTTTCGATCAATGCAATCACCAACAGCAAGTTCATCGGACAATCGATCGCAGATCGTGGATATTCTCTGCCAACTTCGAATACATTCGTCATGAAGCTGGTCGCCGAATACTATGGATACGCTCAGCAGCGGGATGAGGGATGAAATAGTGAAGCGTATCGATAGCGGTGAACTGGTTAGTCTCACTTTGGACGAGTGGACAAGTCTAAGCAACAAGCGCTACTTAAACGTGAATGCCCATTTCGCTGACGGGTCATTCTACAACCCGGGTCTCGGCGAAATTCGTGGATCACTACCTGCTGAAAAGGTTTTGGAAATGGTCAAGGATATGGTGCGAAAATTCGGTATTAAGGATGGAAACATTGTAGCATCAACGACTGACGGAGCTTGACCGATGACGAAGTTTGGAAGATTGTCGGATTACCTTCATCAGCAGTGTTACAACCATGCGATTCACTTGGGGGTTTGCGATGTTCTGTACAAGGATCAGCCACCGGTACCAATTGAAAATGAGGATTCAGATAGCGACGATTCGGATAATAATAACTATGATGATGAAGTTGGTTCTTTGGAATGTTCATGTTCATATTAAAGAAAACAGCTAATTTATTTCAATTATAGACTTGTACACCACCCGACTTGGAGAGTCTCTGAAACGTATTCGAAGAGTCGTGAAATTTTTTCGAAAATCGCCTGTTAAGAATGCACTGCTTCAAGAAAAAATCACGAAAATGTTACATAAACCACTTCAACTGTGTGTGGACGTCAAAACTCGTTGGAACTCGACTGAAACGATGCTGAAGCACTTCATTCGCGGTTTTGATTGCATCAAAGAGACACTTCCCGAAATAGGCCTTACAGGTCTTATGTTGGACAGTGATTTCGAGGTTGCAAAAAACCTTCAGGAAGCTCTTCAGCCAACCAGACTCGCTTCGGAAGCATTGGGAAGACGAGATGCTACATTGCTGTCTGCGGAAGGCAGCTTGAGTTTCTTGTATTCAAAGCTTAAGAAAAGTAACGCCATAGTTGGAAACGACCTCTTCGATGCAATCACGAAAAGAATCAACGAACGGCGCCAAAAGGAAATAATAACAGCGCTGAAGTTCCTTCAAGGTCTTTCGTTGTCAACGCAAGTGCCAGCAGAACTGGAAAACTCATCGAAAACGCAAATGATTAAGTTCATCAAGGAACTGGGAGTTCGATTGTTGCAAGACTGGCAAAGACAGACCGATGATGATGCTGCCGAGCTGAATGCTGGATTGTCCTGTATGCATGACGATTCAGGATCGACACCATCGAGCATGCGTGAAGAACTGGAATCGGCTATAAAGGAATATGCCAACCCGTCCCAGACTGATTCGGCAATGATTGATTTTTCAAAAGTAATTGCGAAAGAGCTGTCACTTTTTGAGCTACATGGTAAGTTGAGCCCGAATCTTGAAATCATTTTTGGCGGCTTAAAATCAATCAAACCGACGTCAACCGATAGCGAGCGCATCTTTTCGAACTCCGGATATATCTGTTCTAAAAAGCAAACCTCACGGTCCGATGAAAGCATTATTAACATTTGCTTCATGAAGTCGTATTTTCAGAGAAGAATTCAAATTGTTTAACCCAGTTACTCGATTTGAACCATTGATTTTCTTTATTGATGAATAAAACATATTCCTAACCACAAAATTGCGTTTTTAAGCACTTTGAGAAATTTCCCGGGATCTCGGGATTTCCCGGGACAAGCAACAAATTTTATCCCGAATCCCGGGACAAGCAAATTGGTCGGGAAATGGAGCATCTAATTTGTTTGCTTTTTTAATAATTTGACATAACAAACATTGATGATTTTTTTTTTCCTTCTTCGATATAACTTAACGAAGATTGTTTTATGATATATTACATCAAGCTATCAAACAAATCTACCCAACCTCCTCCACGAGATATGTCCAGTAGCAATCTCAAAAAACCATATGCACCCATCTCCACGTTCTCAGTCATGTCGTTCTCGCACCCACATCGCTCGAACCAAAAACAATATTTACAACTCTCCTCAGCTACCGAAAACACCACAAAAGTGATGCCCATTTATTACCAACCAAATTTGGACGTCCAAAAGCTCGAACAAGCAAGCAAAAGATCAACCCGCTGCGAGGAGCGATTGTGGGCTCTCTGTTGCCTTTTGTTGTTGCTCGCGTGTAGGAAATCACAAACACTCACGAAACGAGCGAGCTGGCAGGAGCCAATATATCTTGCCCGAGGAAACGATCACCTCCGAGAGATCGTGTTAAGTGTTTTGTTACTTTTTCAG
Source organism: Aedes koreicus (assembly GCA_024533555.2). Classification (NCBI taxonomy): domain Eukaryota; kingdom Metazoa; phylum Arthropoda; class Insecta; order Diptera; family Culicidae; genus Aedes; species Aedes koreicus. The sequence continues at coordinate 135,752 of JAHHFK020001754.1, read as the reverse complement.
CTAAAAAAGAAAGAAGCGGACGGCGTGCGGCGCGTGATGCGAAAAATGATAATCGCTTTTTGAACGCCTGCGACGGCCGACGACCATGTAGTTTGTAGTTTGTAGTTCTCGTTCTCACTCAGTTGGCATCCCATGAGTGGGTGGAGATTTTCGGTGCAGGAAAATAAATGCGCCTAATTTTACTTCATAATGAGCCAATCGCGAAAAATAAAAATCGTGAAACTTACTATTTTGCTGTGGCAGGGCAGAGAGGTGTGAAAGTATTTTATGTGCAACGCTTTCAATTAACATCTTACCCACGACTTTTTGCCCACCATACGATTTTCGCATTTGTATCAATTCAGGTTCGAAATCTTCAGGAGGCGTAATTAAATCTGGAACAAACGACGGGAAGTCGTCGGAAGAAAGGGAACGTTGAGAAACTGAAAATTAATGCTCGCCCGGACTCCGAAAGTCAAGGATTGATAAAGGGAGTAGCTCTGAGGCAGCAGAATTTTACGGGTTTTGGCACCATAAATTTTAATTGCCATCGAGGAGGAGGTTTTGTGAACAAGTCGTGAGACTTTTACGAACCTACACACGCTCTGCCGTGGCTGGCAGCGGAGGTTGGTTAGTCGAATTTGTAGGTATCTCCGCGCCACGCCACGCCACGCCATGGCCGCGGCGGCATTTGCAAGTTTTAATGGCGGACGATTTAAATTCGACGAACAACAAACAGACAGGGACAGGAATGCGCGCTCGAAGGAAGCTAGCTAGCCGTCCCAAAGCACACACACAAGCGAAGGAGTTTTCGGTTCGAGTGGAGTTGTTAAACTGGAAAACAAATCATGAACTGTTTCCGGAATGGTGCTCGGAAAATTAAAAGTGAATGGCAGTTTAGAGTTGATCGTTAAAAAAAGGGGATTGTTGGTTGAGGGTAGTAAAACTGTTCATTGCTGTGGGGGCTTGTTACGGTAACAGGGGAAGTAATTTGGATTTTCCTTTGTGGCGGTGAAATATTACACCGGGATCTCGATGTTGACTGAACGTAGTTTTGAGTATTTGCAAATCAAACAGTATCTGCTGGGTTTGGCTAAGTCGAATCTTTAAGTTGGCGTCTTACAAGCTCTTTCTTGAACATTCCAACGTTCCTTGAACTGGTAAGGCATGTTTAAGGTAGATTAGAAGGCATTTGCATTTTATATACATAAGACGGTAGTGTTAGGATATTAGTCGGTAAAGGCGTAGCGATTAGAAAGCAACATCTTGCTAAAAGTGGTTGGATTCGTTTTCTGGTCTGATTTAATAATTTTGATAAGAATAATGGGCACAGCCCAGCAAACACGTGATCGTATATGATAGCGGATAAGAGTGAAAAGTGGAGGCGATATACGTACATTTTACATGAAGTCAAATGGACGCATGTACCTATATCGCCTCCACTTTGTACTTATATCCGCTATAATATACGATTTTGTGTTTGCTGCGAGGGTTTGTACTTGCAACACAACTGCAATACTTGCAACACAAGTGTTGTTAGCAGAATGCTTTAAAGGCTTGTAAAAATGAAGGAATGATAGATGAAATACAAATGGAACTTGAATGAAACCTTAACTCAGCTTGTTTAGAAATTAAACGTGTTATAAAATTGCAAAATTTGATGAGGTTGCCTGCAGTTCAATTGAATTTTTTTATACAGCTCTGAAGGAGTTCAGATGGAACATGTATGCAATTTGGATGGTATTCAGATGGAGTTTTTTTTTCATAGCTTCTATTTAACGATCTGCAAAAAAAATCTAGCAATAAAAGCCTATCAACACGTCTGGAGCCCCAATCCAGAAGACCACCCTCTAAAATCACACGTCTGCATCTCTCCGCTCTCAATTCTCACACAAACACTATTTCTTTTCATGTGCTTTCTTCACATTTTAACATCTGCAATTAAGTCACAGATCGTTAAACTATTTAAACTATATTGATAATTGCATAAATAGTTAAAATTCTATTCAGTGGAAAGAAGCAAACAAAAACAGACAGGAAACAACATAGCTCTCCTTGCCCAAGGCACACTACGTTTTTTTTTTTTTTTTCAAAAAGTGTATTGATTAAGTGTGGAAATATAACAAATCTGGTTGTCCGATTACATTAAAAGCAAAGGTTAAAAGCAAACTCAGTAAGAACGCTTTGGATAACTAGGAAAATTTTAATTAACACTTCATTCACATATACTTTTCAAACTAACTAGTAAACACAAGCAAATTTCTTTAAATTTTTATAGAAAAAAAGCTTATCCTTTGACAGATAGGACTATACACGCTCATTCGGATTTACCCAAAATTGAGTAACTTGTACCCATGTTCATAAAACAGGCTGAAACGTCAAACCATGGGTAAGGCGATTTATGAAAGTGGGTAAATCTTACTCAGTTCTTCATATATCAGGTTCAATCCTTAAGTAAGCTGTTAGACTATAGTGAAAACCCGGCAGCATCAGTAGTCATTTTTCCAAAGTGAGATGAAGAATTTAAAAAAATGCAAGTTTAAAAACGATCATTCAGCTAATGGGGCAGATTGCAGCGGCAGTGGATACGGAAACGTACCGCAAGTTGAAAGTTATTATAATTTTTGTTCTATTTTATAATAATTATCAAAAAAAATACATTCTAGAAGTTCGATTTGTTCCATCAGTGAAAGCTCCAACTTCCAACAGAGCCTGTTCGAGCTGATCGGACTGACGGCCAAGAAAGTCCCGCGATGCGTGACCAATGTGCACCAGGCACCGTGATGAGTGTTGTCGAGGATGAACTGCTGAAGGAGAGCTACCCTTGATTTCGCTGGCGAGTGCCGTGCAAGGATTGGTCTACTATCTGGCCAACTTGCTCGCTGTATGTATACAATCAGCGAAATAAACTTTCGATATTCATAAGATTACATTATGATTATTAGCCAGTATGAAAGAAATCAGTATCTATATAAATTCTTAGGTTTATTTGCCTAAGTGTATGTGTATGTGTGCATGTGTGTATTCATAATTTATGAATTTATGAATGAATGAGAGGATGAACGTGATTTTCCAACTGCGGCTCGATATTGGTAGGTAATAAATACTTCCAGTAATTCGATTTTTAATCAATTATTATCACCGGTGAACTTTATTGAGTATGTACAACCATACCTTAAATAAAATATTGAAACTACAGAGCTGACAAACTTTTTTTTCAAAAACGAATAAAAACAAAAAAAAACCTTTTTACCCAATTTCCATAAAAACTTCATTTTATAATAATGAGTAGAACTTACCCAAAGTCAAATGGATCGGGGGTTTACCCAAGTTTGGGTTTAGACCGGGTTACCCAATTTTGAGTAGTTCCAATTTTTATGATTTTGGGTTACCTTTACTCAAATGTGGGTAAATCCAAATGAGCGTGTATCGTCTGCGACTTATAGACTGCTTGACATTTCATATTGCTTAACAGCTTTTTATTTAAAAATTTAAAAAATTTACTCCATAGAGCAAAATCATCTAATTCAGCTTTTGAACAACCTAAATTGTTTGCTGGGCTATAATAGAGTTGGTCTAAACAAATTTTCTGAAAAAAAAACAAAATTTGCAAAATTCTTGACACATACTCTTAACACACCCAAAGAAGAGAAAATACTGTATTGAGAACTTAAGGTTGAATCCACACATTTGGTACTTTCAAATACAGTCAAATACTTTGCAGTATTTCTTGACAGCAAACTAAATTGGAACTTTCATTTAGAGCAGACAATCAACAGATCGACAAATGCTCTATGGATAGCCAAAAGAACAATTGGTAAAAATGATCCATTGGATTTATTCGGCAATTGTGAGACCCAAGATTACCTATGCTTTATTGGTCTGGTGGCCAAAAACAAAAGAAACTGTTGCACAAAGAAGGTTAGAAAAACTTCAAAGACTAGCAACTTGTTCAATTAGCGGTGCAATGAGAAGTACACCAACGAAGGCACTGGATGCACTACTTTTTATGTTGCCATTGCATCAATTCATACAGTTAGAAGCTGAAAAGAGCGCTCTAAGGATCAGAAGGTTTGCGAACCTTTTAGAAGGTGATCTAATAGGACATCTTAGCGTTCTAAAAATTGTAAAATTTAATCCTTTAGTTATGAACAACGAAGATTGGATGAAAAAAAATACAACTTTGATTGTTCATATCAAGTTATTGATCCTGGGCGTGATTCGTGGGCAAGAGGTGGCCCAAACCTCCGCCAAGGATCGATTGTTTTCTATACAGACGGTTCGAAAATGAACAATCAAGTGGGAGCTGGGGTAACTAGCCCAGGGATTAACCTTTCAATCCCAATGGGAAAGTGGCCAACTGTATTCCAAGCTGAAATTAAGCAATTCTGGAATGTTCTGCTATATGCTTACGCAGAAACTATAGATATTCAAATGTATGCATTTTTTCGGATAGTCAAGCAGCTCTGAATGCTTTAAAGTCAGCAATATGCACGTCCAAACATGTTTGGGAATGTGTTCTATCACTTCGGAAATTGTCTTGTCGTAATCAAGTCAATTTGTACTGGGTTCCTGGTCATTCTGGAATTGATGGAAACGAGAAAGCCGATGAACTAGCAAGACTCGGATCGTCTCATCAGTTTTTAGGACCTGAACCCTTTTGTGGTATATCTGCTTCTTCTCTTAGAATGGAGATGAAAGCCTGGGAATGCTTGAAAGTGGAGACAAACTGGAACAACACTTTCAAAGCTAGGCAATCAAAGCGGTTCATTACTCCAAACATTTCAATGACTCGCAAATTACAAGATCTTACCAAAAAAGATCTAACAATATATATAGGCCTTATAACCGGTCACTGTCCGAGCCGTTATCACTTGAAGCTGATAGGAAAACTTCAAGATGATTCATGTCGATTCTGTAACATGGATAGATAAGACTCGGAACACTTGTTATGCCACTGCCCGGCAATTTTCAATAATAGGCTGAAGTTCTTTAGCAAAGGGCTACTAGAACCCCTTGAGATTTGGAGAACAATTCCCAGTACGGTAGTACACTTTATTCGGAGCGTTATACCGTCCTGGGACAATGCTTTAGGTCAGACTTTGACGATCACTTCTATCAATAGTGATGCGTCATGCTGAAAATAACTAAAGTAACAACAAAAAGGGGATATGTCACAATAGATCAAAAAATTTCGCGCAGACAAAAAAACCCCCCACGCAAAAAAAAAAAACACACCCAAAGCTTCATTCGATTGAGAGAAGTTGTTGCCAGCTCCAAGGGGTTTTCAACAGCATTGATTACTTTTCACTTCCCCCAAAGTTACTCTGATCACTCAGTGATTACAAGGATTATTGTGATTACTGATGATTCACTTATGATTGTTCCTAACTATTCATGATTACCCATGATTACTTATCATCACTTGATGATTACTTATGATTACTTGCGTGATTATTTGATTACTCAGTCATTACAAAGGTTATTGTGATTACTGATGATAACTTATGATAGCTCATGGTTACTAATGATCACTTGATGATTACTTATTATTACATGCGTGATTTTTCATTACTTCCCTTAAATTGGACATTGCTACAGAAAAAAATTACTTTCACTTTTTTTTTAAACTCTATTTAAAAAAAAAAATTTGTGCGTATTAGTAGAACGATTGTGATTGGGAAACTAGGAGAATTTAAAATTAACACCTCATATGATCACTTTAAAAGATTAAAAATAAAATATTGAAGCACTTTTTCAAAATTATCACTAGTAAACGCGAGCAAATTCCTTTAAATTCCTTTAGAGGAAGCTTCTCTTTTGAAAAAAATTGTTATTTACATGAATATTTAGGTTATCTTTATTCACGGTGTTAGTCGAAACCAAATGTCAAACCGTCAAACCAAAACAAAATCGCAAGCAATTCCATGCCAAGTTTCACGCGATTCCGGTTATTTTTAAGTTTAAAAGTAAATGCGCAAACGGATTTACTCAAGAATCACGAAGATTGAGCTATCATACGCTAGATTTTGGTGTTAAAAATTAATTGTCTTGTACTTACCTTACCTTACCAATCAGACTAAGGCCAGCGTGGCCTCTGCTGTACATAGAAGTTGTTTCCATTGTAATCTGTCCATGGCTGTACCTCGCTGTCTGCGGAGGGTCCGCAGGTCGCCTTCTACTTGATCGATCCACCTTGCTCGTTGCGCGCCTCTTCTTCTTGTACCTGTCGGTTCGTTTTCGAGAACCATTTTCACAGGGCTGTCGTCGAACATTCTTACGACATGCCCAGCCCATCGTAGTTGACCGATTTTTGCGATGTGTACGATGGGAGGTTCTCTTGTAATACGGGTTTATTTGAGGGACAATATGGTGATCCTAGAGAACTAGGGGGGTTAGTGAACCATTTCAGTGAAAACATTGTAATGAGCATGAAAAATTACGAAGGCTGAGTCTACAATACAAGTATCTCTGGAAGACATTTCGAGGGCCACCGATGATCAGGCTGTTCAATTGTTTACTTTCAACCTAAAATAATCATGAGCATGAAACACCACGAAGACTGGCTGTGGAAATCGTGTTTTGGATACAAAAATTGAAAAATCCACGTCCGCTTGACATTCCAAGGGCCAGGGTGGTCAGTGGTTTATTTTCGACCTGAAACAATCTTGGGCGTGAAAAATTACGAAGATTATGCCGTCGAAATCATGATTTTGGTGCAAAAATTGAATAGTTTCTATTACGGGTCGGAAGTTGATAGGTGGGTCAGAACCGGTACCCATGGCTTATTGTATTGAAGTGAAGGAATTGAAAAGAGGCATCAAATTGCCAGGTATCGTATGATGCAAGGGACGGTTTTCGGCCCAACTCGAACAAATGTTAGTAGCACCCTCTCAGATTACAACGAAACTTTCTGGGTGTGTAGACCATGACTAGATAAGCAACTTTGCAGACTTAGTTTCTTCAATTTTTTTATAGACTGTCTTTTGAAAAGGGCTAAACTTTTTTTTTATCGATTTTTTTCAAATGTATTTAATAAAAAAAATGACTACTCCTACAAAAAAAGTGTTGTACGGGTGATTATCACAAAATAAGTCAAGTTTTAAGAAAAAAAATATTTAAAAAAATCCAAAGTGAGCCCTACATTGAAAAAAATTATTTAAAAAATTCAATTCTTGATTTCGGTGAAATTTTGTCTCAATCTAGTTTATTTAGTTTATATTTGGTTTAGGTAAAACTTTTGATTCGTTTCTTTCGATTGGGTAGTTTGATTCTACTAAATAGCCTTAATTAGTATAAGGTAAGAAAAGGGGTAGAAACGTTTTAGTAGAAATTACAGTAGAACGTATGAAATGCGTGTTCTAATATTGTGTATTGAGTCGTACTTCTTGAGTGCTGCTGCGTGAATATGCGTGCTTTGCTTTGTCTCACATCACAAGTTTCATTGCATTTTGAGATGACTACATGGTCGTATAACATTCACTGGTTTAGTTTTTGATAACAAAATGCACTGAAAAAAATCAATGGGACATGAAAAAGTTGTTGTTAGAAAAAATTTGTTTCCTTAAAAGTGCCCATCTTGTGATGTATGCACAATTGGTAGAAAACATAATTACCTAGCTTGAGACAAAATTTCCACGAAATTAAAAATGGCATTTTTTTTAAATCGACTTTGAATTTTTTTTTAAATGATTTTTTTCAGTGTAGGGCTCACTTTAGATTTTTCTCAATATTGTTTTCTTAAAACTTGACTTATTTTGTGATAATCACTCATACATTACTTTTTTTGAAGGAGTAGTCATGTTTTTATTAGACACATTCGAAAAAAATGATAAAAAAAGTTTAGCCCTTTTCAAACGACAGTCTAGAAATTTTTTTGAAGAAACTTAGTATGCAAAGTGGCTTATCTAGTCCTTGTCTACACACCCAGAAAGCTTCGTTGTAATCTGAGAGGGTGCTGCCAACTCCGAATACGATTTGGGGCGAAAACCGTCATAAATCATGATTTTGGTGCAAAAATTGAATAGTTCCCATTGCGGGTTTCTCCGGAGAACATATCGAGTGTCAACGGTTTATTTCGTACCTAACAAAATCTTGACCATGAAAAATCACAAATATTGAGCCGTCGAAACCATGATGTTGGTGCAAAAACTAAATAACCCATACTACGGGTTGCTCCGGAGAACTTTCCGGTGGCCATTGAAGATCAAGATAGTCGGCGATTCCAATCCGGGTTGAAATGACCACCGGCATAAAAATCCACGAATAATGAGCTGTCGATCACTTGGTTTTGGTAAGAAAAAATAAAGGAGTTCCTCACCTTTACCAAATTGACCTCCTTTGGGGTACCCGTAAATCGGTGCCACGAGGACCGGACTTGATCAGTGGTCATTGGAAACGAGTGCTGGTAGTGTCTTGAATATTTCAGAGAAGTTCTATGTAAAAATCCCTATCACAAAAAAAGAATCGGTTTCAATTGCAAACAACGCACTGCATTTAACCGATTAAAAGCCACTTACACCCACACACTATGGTATGAATAGCCATATTTCACAACAAAAATCGATAACTCGAAAAATACTGTCTTTGGAAGATTAAATCTTAAAAATATGATCTATCTTTTGTTTTGGGTGGTAATTAGGATGGTCTTTTGATGTTCAAAATTAAATTTCTAACTTTTTATGATTATGATTAAGAGGAATTGTTCCTCCAACAGAATTGTAGATAATTTAATTTTATGAAATTTTTCTGAAGAAACTTAACTTCAATCTCATCAACGTATAATTTTATAACAGTTTTTTTTAGCTTTCCTTAGGATGGTACATATTTTTTTTTGCTTTTTTGTGCTCTTGTTTTTTTTATTTAAATTTGAATTTGAAAACATTGTATACTTGACTTATGGGGCATGGTATATAAATACAGTCATACCTCGATATAACGTAACTCAATTTTTATTTTCGTTACGTTGTATCGAAGCAAAAATTTTTTTCAAGAATATTTTTATCTCATTTTTTTCTAAAAAAGATTTAACGTAAAATCAATATTATTCACCCAGCAGGATGTTCTAGCCCTTTTTACCTACGTTTTTCCAATTTTTTTTGAGAAAAACTTATTTTCTTCTTTTTTATTTGTTCATTGATCCTTTTTTTTCCTATTTTTTTCATCTTAGAGCATTACTTTTAGCAATATTCTATGAATGATTTATAAATAAAAATACACCAAAATTTGAACAGCTTATTCCATACTATCCAGCGGGTAATTCACTCCGCCACCATGTGTTAACACCCACAAAAACACAATCCGACACACTTCAAACTCACTCCTCACCACATGGAAGATACATTTATTTCTGGCACCACTTACGCGAATTGATTATTTGTTTTTGCACTGTTTGTTTCCCTCTCGCTTGCACTGATGTGATGCAGATGATGTTTGAATGGGGGTGAATTTAAAGTCAAAATGGTCCATGGTTGCCAGTAAGGATAAATTGTCGATTGTAGTTATGACTCCTTCCGACACCCTGAAACACAAACACAACTTGGCAGAGTGACTAATCTCCTGATATTACCATTCTTTATACATAAAACTAGAACTCAAATTCACAACAATTCACAAACCAGTACAAAATAGCAAAACAATATTCCTACACTGAAGCCTTCTTACTGCTGTTTGTGAATTACGATGTCCATGACATTAGTACGTATCTGGCGCAGCGAGAACTGTGTAGTCAGTGGCCAATCGTTCTCTTCCGCATATCTGATTACCAGATCGAACCCTTTTAAGTCTGGTTCATCCAACACGTTTACATATTCGTCATCATCTCCAAAACTCGCAGATTGTGATGCTTCTTCCTGCGTTGACATTGACTGCATTGTGTCGTCACCGGCATAGAAATGTCTTCGTCAGCATCTTTGTGAAGAACACTTGCGATGATCTCATCATCGTCCAGCTTTTCGAATCCGGCATCCTCCTCGTCGATTTCTTCGGTCTGTGCTATCTTCTCACCAATGCTTCTCGGCGTGTCTCTTATGACGGACAGCGGTACATCATCCTCATCCTCGATTTCACGGGCATTGTAAAGCATGTTCCAAGATTTGCGAATCGAGTCAGCTGGAACTACCTCCCTCGCTTGAGCAACCCAAAAAGATGACGTCCTTTATGTTGTTCTTCTTCGCGCACTCGTCATACTCTCCTTCACGAATTTGAATTTCCTGCATCATCAGATTCCTGAAGCGCGTCTTAATCATCTGAATGCTATTCTGATCCATCGGTTGAAGAATTTTTTTTTTCGTTTTTGTCTGGATTATCGAGATTTTCAGCCTCGGGCTGGTTCATCTCCCGTCGTAGTCACTCAAATACCTCTTTTGGGTATTTTCGTAACTTGTCCGGGGGTGAGATTCGAACTCATAACTTTGGCGTGAGAGGTATGGATGTTAACCACTACGCCGGGGTCGCCCCCATCGGTTGAAGAATGGCGGTGGTGTTTGCAGGGAGAAAGATGATAAAAATTGATCTATCGACAGTTTTTAGCTCATCTGCATTGTAATGAGCTGTGCAATTGTCCAACACAAGGGCGACTCTTAGAGGAAGTCCTTTTGACTTGAGGTAGGCGGTCACTTTCAGGACGGATTCCCAAAAAAAAAACACTCTCTAAAGAGCTCCTTTCCCGTCGTCCAAGCGCTCTTGGATGCCCTGTAGTATACAGGGAACTCCTTAAGATTTTTGAGTGCTCGAGGTCTGTGAGACTTTCCAATCAACATTAACGGTAATTTGAGCGACCCATACATGGTGCATCAAGGCATGAACGTGATCCGATCTTTTTTGATTTGTTGTCTCTCTCAACATATGTTCATGTTGGAGATTTCTTGAAAAAGAGCCCACTTTCGTCAGCATTGAAGCTTTTTTGCAAAAACCAGATGTAGAGAGCTTTTTCAACCTGTGGGTATCGAGGATTCTTGAAACGCTTTCGTTTTGCTATAAAGTAAAAACAAAACATGTTAAATTGTTTTCACGGAATATCATTTAATTTTCCTACACATGCCCTTTGCATATTTCATGGCATAGATGGTAGATGCAGACCGAACTTTGTACTTCTTCATTATTTCATTCATCGAAACACCACTTCCAAGATTTTGAATGATTTTTATTTTATCCGCTAGTAGTAAACCAACACGGTTATGTTTTTTGTCTTGTTTGTACGATCCATTTTTCAAAAAACCTCCTTCCTACTACATACAAAAAAGCCAACAATCCACAGAAAACAGATGTTTGACGGCATATACAAACCATGTTGAAGCATTGCACGCAACATCGCAAGCAACTTTACACAAAACCTTCCCAGATAGCGAACCTTAGTACAATTGAATCAGCCAAATCCCTTTTCCTACTTCAATCGGACTTCCCGTCCTAGTACAATCGTACTTCAAATGCACTTCAGATGTTACAACCGATGGACTTGAAATGTCAAAATAGCTAGCCTTTCATTTTAAATTTTGGCAATAGGTTGAAGGACACTTGAAGTCCATCTTTGAACTAGGATTGTACTAGGACTGTTCAAATGGACCAGATCAAATGGATTTGTTGAAAAATAAGACAAACATATACTTTTGCAAGCGCTGCCGCAAGAGCTAGGCCCCATAGAAATGTAGGGGGAAGAAACGTCAGGCGGGATCATTATTTGACAGAGGACGACTGAAATTAGTGTCAACGGCAGGAGAAGACAAGATAAAGAAAGAGGAAAATACATAAAGTAAAGTCACGATTCATAAACGGTACACATTTATTAAGTGAATTATTAAGTGAATTCTTAGCTAATACCCTAAACTTAATCCCAAGCTACGGTTCTAAAGCTTAAATATACTAAACTAAGTAGCACGTTGAGTGAAATTCGACAGAGGTTAGATAGGATTACTATCTAGGAGTTACTGCGCAGGTTGACGTTGACCTCCTACAAAGGATTCTGGAAAAACCAATTTAAAATCCTTTGTGATAGAGAGTGGGTGATTTGACATCCATAATAGGACCTGTCAGAAACGAGAGCAGATATAGAAGGGGAATACTAAATGGAATTTTTATTCGTTCAAATATAAACGGATTAAGAAACCAGTACTGAACATCCTCTTCTTGTGCTGTTTGCTAGCGGACGCAACAAATACATAAGACAAAAGACATCCACTTCGCGGCGTTTTTTCATCACTTCGTTCGGATCGAGAACCTCGAATTCCGCAAGCGACAAAATTCGGCTTCTGCGCCCATTTCGTTAGATGTCATTGGCGCGGTTACGTCAAACGCTGAACCAGTTGAAAACAAAACATTCAAATTAAAAAAAAAGAGGACAAAAGCTGACAACTCAGCAAATGACACTTGATCGATTTTTTCAAGTCGTGAAGGAGAACGAAGCAATCTTTTATGTCGTTTTAAATGTCGGTTTTAAACCTGGGTCAGGTCTGACTCTGACTCGCAATTACCGAACGAAAACGGATCCAGAGTAGAGTCAGTATGATGGTATTAGTGCAATTGTGTGAGCTGATTTGTGAGAAATTTGTGTTTCATTTGTATAAGAGACCCCCTCCCCCTTGAGGGAGGGGTTTTGATCCATCATAAGAACCTTCCCCGGTCCCAAAAACTCCTGCATACAAATTTTCACGCCGATTGGTTCAGTAGTTTCCGAGCCTGTTAGGGCCGGCCGGAAAGACAGACAGACAGAAATTTATTTTTGTATTTATAGATAGATAGATAAATCACGTTTATAATTTAAACTGCCAAAAATAAGGGCAAAAAAAAGTTACTTTATATCGAGGTAAAAGTTACGTTATATCGAGTTACGTTATATTGAGGTTACGTTATATCGAGGTATGACTGTATACATAAATACACAAATAGTCATGTAAATAACCCTGTTTTTTGGATAGCAACGTTCAATTTAGGGGAATTAATCAAGAATCACGCATGTAATCATAAGCAATAATCAAGTAATCATTAGTAACCATGAGTAGTCATAAGTAATCATCTGTAATCACAATAACCTTTGTAATCACTGAGTAATCAGAGTAACTTGTGACAAGTAATCTATGCTGTTGGAAACCCTTTGATATATAGTGTCCGAAGCTTGGTTTAAAGTAGTGTACTGTATAGTGCGTCGCATGTGCTATACAGCGCATTGATTCCGACATTATATATAATTTATAGAACAAGTGTAAAATCGAAAGCAAGTTTGTTCAGTTTCTGATTGTTTACTGATTGGATTACCATTGATCATTTATGATTACTTATGATTACTTAGGATTACTCCTCCCGCTGAGAAAAAAGTACCCAACGGAGCAGTTAAGCGTGACACTTTTAAAACCCATTTGTTTAATGAACCGTTCACAGGAAAATGATACACATTTCCAAATTTTGAAATAAGACGTTATTTACTAACATAATTTATCTTTGTTTTTTCATTACAGGTAAACAATTAATTGCTACAGGCATACAGGTATGAGTAAAGCTTCTGCTTTTTATTGCGTTACAAATTGCGTCCTCTTTATAACAGTCCTTAGAATATTTCAAATCGGATTGTTAAAGAGAGTTGAAGGGTGAAATGCTCTTAGTGCGACGGGAATTAGTTAAGATTTAAACCTATTCGTTATATAATTCCGATGTGTCGGAATCTAAAATTTAACTTTCATTATCCTGAAAAATTTCGACCGAAATGAAATTAATAAATTAGCTTAACACGTGACTACTTATGTAGTTGGATCAGAATTCACCAACTCCAACAATGCATTAAACTTTCCTTTGGTGAATACTTGGAAGATTGGTTGAATAGGCCAAAATTGTGTATTTTGTATTCGTTTAACCAGACCCAAAATTGCTCACACAAATTAAATATCAATCAGTCGGAAATATTCCAACGATAAAAGTAAAACCGTCACCGCCGAAAGCATGCCGAAAAACATCACCACCAAACGAAATATTAATTTTATGACCGGAATCATAAAAACTTCCCTCACAAAGCAACCGCCAGAACTGGATGACGATGAGGCAAGCCTCGAATCAAGTTTGTCATCGTCGAAAAACTTATTTTCAAAAAGCAGTAAACCGCTCGCACACACACACACACTCCTCGCTAGTTGGCCCCTGGAGCCATCAACACCAAGCTGAACAGTAGTTCGCAGTTCGCTTCGGCCAGTTTACGATTGTCGCTGGATGGCTTCCTGCGCAAGAATGCATATATGAGAGGAATAAAATTTCGATCAAAAGACACATTGGAATCGCGTGTGAGTAGTTTTAAATTCTTCAGCAAGAGTAGCAGCCCCAGTTAAGGCGATGAAAGCGCACGAGATGCATCCATTAAAGTCATCGCGTTAAGAAGTCGTCAAGTTTGTTGTTGAGTGTTTTTATTTGGGTTTGGGATTGGGATACTAGTGGTTGATTTGACGGGCCATTTGTTGGGTCTTGATGAACAATATAAAATTAAAGTCGCATTTTTCGAACGAAGTTCAAGGGAACCTTAAATTAAATTTGACAGAAATAAAAAAATCGAGAGAAATTTCAACAAACAATATTTATTGAAAATCTCACCAAAGCAAGTACAGCTTCAACTCAGCAAATTTCATCCCATTTGCATATCAGTCAAACGTGCGTTGCGAAGCTGAAAAAAATCATCACCCATCAAATTAGATGAGGGGAAAACTTCCGGCACACATGGAGGCGCATTTTCTTCTCCAACGAGGAAATTTTCCGGGGGCCTGAAATTTATTCCGTCATTAAATTGAATTGGAATTGAGGCCGCCCAATGCGCCTTCCAACAGAGACAACGTTGATCAGAATCAATAAGGGTTGTGATGACAGGAATGGCTTTTGGTGAATGAGTGATGAGAATTTAGAATGTTCAATTTCCGATGCGGTTCTTTTGCAGTTTTCTTGTTATGAAATGATAAAGAAAATATGACAGTAAGTATAAAACTTTTTTATATACCAGATATGGTAATGCACTGATAAACAAAGTTGTAGAATTAGTGAATTTTACTGTCCTTCATATTCATAGATTGCACAGTGGGCCAGGAGACGAAATTAGCAAGACAAAACCTCTAGCGCTTTAAGCATGCATTTTATCAAGATGATTGCTTCAGCATTGTTGCTCAGTTTTATCTGCGCCACAATTTGGTAATAAAAATTAGTTCCAATTTTCACCACAAGGGCGGCGCTGCGATACTAACTTTTTTATTTCGCCTTCTAGCAAAGTTGTAGAGCATAAAATAATAAGAAAGTTTGCCGAAGACATCAAAGTTCTATGTCTACAAATAACAAAGTTACGATTAGTTTTGTAAAATTTAACTGAAATTTACGTTTTTTCTACTAATTTTCATATTTTCGTCAAATATGTTATTTTTGGTACCATTTATGTGTTAAACCTTATAATTTGCGTATGTTTTGGAAATGTTCGCATAGTTTTGGGACATAACAAGCGAAATATTAGCCAAAACTTTGAAAAAAATCATGAATTTCAAAATTAATTTTCTCAAAAAATTGCAAGTTGTTGCAAAAAATTACTCATGTTTCAGAAAGTACCATATGTGACCTTTCAATTCTGAAATTATGCCCGATACATATTTTGATATATTTGAGATATCGTATTTTAAACTTTTGATGATTTTAGCCCGAACTCAATGCTATAATTGATTGCTTTTTGCGTATACATACATATGCATTCCATTGTACAAAATCTGATATGTTTTCATGTCAACATGTCAAATGGAATTATTTTTTCACCTCGAATATCTTTATTTTTAATCTGTAAAAGATAGTGTGCTATAAAAGTCAATTGAAAATAAGTATTCCTCTGCACTTGTATTCGTGTGTCGGCGAATACGATTGATCGCTGACACACATACTTGTTTACTTCACTGTCAAAACCAAGGGGTCATCATCGAAGCAAATGTTGAAGCATGAGCCTGTGCACGCTGCCATAATTCTATTGCCTTTTTGATATTACTGTTAGCCGTGTTTTGGTGTTGCCTCACTCATTTCCACGAGAATATTGAAAACGTGCCTCACAGTAATTTTTTCTATGTCCATGAGTGCACAGATGTTGATGAAATATCAAAGCAACCACGACTTTCCACATTACATTTGAATACGCCTCAAATCTCAAACGTCAAATGTCATAATAATTGTGTAGTTATCAACCGTTTGGAAGCGCGGGTTTACCCTTTTGGTTCTTTCGGCAGATTACTTCTAGTTTGTGGTTGGTGCCTTCTACAGATCACTATGGCTCAAGGTAGGTTATTTTAATTAATCCAGTAGGAATTCATTCAAGTAATTTTATTATTAGCGTGCAGTATTCGCGTACGAGAAATAGTAGAATTATTCCTACAGAATCTTCCACTTGGTGATGTGGCACCGTATGTGAAGAAGAAAATAACATGTCCTGATAATAAAATGTTTTCTGATTCCGTTCAAAACTCACTACGTTTGCTACTATCAAATATTGAATCACGATACGCAAAGTGCCACCGCATAAAGAGTTTGTTTTTCCTGAAACATTCAAAATGGCTGGATTCAAACTTTAAAATTTTGAATAATATTCCGAAGAAAAATGTTGGTGGAAGGAAGAAAATATCTTTTGGTGCAGAAACCCCTAGGACCAGGCTCCGTAAAACCAAAGATTTGCGAGAAAAACACACCACAGCAGAATTGGTTTCAGCCACGGTAACGGCATTAAGGACTGATGGATACCGTTCCGTTGCTTGGGTTGTCGAGCACCTATTTGCATTTCCTGAGAAAGCTTCCCGTTTCAAAAAACTTGCTCTATCTGTTGAACCAGAGATGAAACGTTTTACAGTCGACGATGCATTGAGGTTTTTATGTGAAAACGATCGAACAAAACAACAGTACCAAAACATAAGGAACATGACGCTAAAAAAAGGATATGACATTTATCCAGCATACAATGACATCCGCGATAATAAAAGTACTTGTTATCCACGTGGTAAGCACAAATTCATTTAATTATGCTCTTGTCTAAACAGCTTCCAATAGATCGATAATTCTTTCAAGTTTTGGATTTTGTGGTGGTTTTGAGTCGCTTTTTTAATAATTCTAAATTATTTCAAAATTACTTTAACTCTCCAATTGAAAAAAAAAATATTTCCTCAAAAGTTTCGAAATTATTTTTAATAAAACCAAAAAATTTAAAAATTGGAACAATTCCCAATTGATTGGAAGCTGTTTCATGGCGGAATGTGAGCTGTATCAAAGTTTATTTGCAAACTATATTGGGCACGCAAATGATAATAACCTTTACAATAAAGTTTTACAAGTTTGCATGTTTGAACGTATTTCAGATATTTCCATTCGGCCATCATGCGCAGAAGTTCCTCTTCAAAATCTTGTTGACCATACGGTAGAGCGTCTCTTCATGACACTGAATAAATATATTGAACCCTACATTCATGAACAGGGAAATTTATGTGTTATTTTAAAATGGGGACTGGATGGTTCAAGCAACCACTCACGGTATAAAATGACATTTTTTGAAGAAGTTGGCGATGATGTTTTATCATGTAATGACTCGCATATTTTTTTGATTTGCCTGGTTCCTTTGCGAATATATTTCAACGCAGTCTCCGGCGAACGACAAGAAGTTTGGAGCAACAACAGTCCATCATCCATCAATTTGTGCCGCCCCATCAAAATGGTTTTTCAAAAAGAAACTGCTGATCTTATCAAACGAGAAGTGGAGAGTATGATGTTACAAATACAAAATTTGAAAGCAACCACATTGACGATAAATAGGATTTCTGTAGATGTTTCTTCTGAGTTAATTTTGAGTATGGTCGATGGCAAAGTTATTAACAGCTTCACAGGAACAAGTTCCCAGGCGTGCAATCTTTGCGGAGCATCAGGCAAAAAACTCAGTAATCCCATCGAAGCCCAAATATGTGACGATCGCAATAAAATTGAAATCATTCCTGTTTTGCATCCTTACATAAGAAGTATGGAGCTTCTGCTTAATGTTTCGTACAGAATCCCACTCAAAAAATGGCGTATAAATAAAGGAAACGAAACCTTTCTTGAACGGCAACGTGCAATTAGAGAAGAATTTAAGAAGATTGGGCTGAGAATAAGTGAACCTTTGCCATCCGGAGGTAACTGCATTTTTCTTCTTTGTCGGGAAGTAGATCCCTTTATCTTTATTTTTTCATCAGGTAACACAAATGATGGCAACACTGCTAGAAGATTCTTTCAAGATCCAGAAACAACGGTAAGAATTACAGGACTTGAGGTGGACATCGTTCGTCGAGTCGCTACACTTCTTTGCGCGCTATCATCGAAATTAGAAATCGACGTCAAATCATTCGAAACCTATGCAGAAGAAACTAGAAAGTTATATGTCCATTATTATGATTATTATCCCCTTTCGCCTTCAGTTCACAGGATCTTGGTACATGGATCTGAAATAATAAGTCATTGCGAAATTCCTATTGGACTATTGTCGGAAGAAGCACAAGAGCGTCGGAACAAATCGATCAGAAAATTTCGGGAGCACCATTCTCGACAATTCAGTCGCCTGGCGAACATCGAAGATGTATTTAGAAGACTTTTGCTAACCTCTGACCCCGTGATGACACTCACGAAACAGTTTCCTCAAACCGATAAAAATCAATTTCCAGAATCCGTACAAAACCTGTTGAAATAATAGTAAATATAAAATAAAAAAATAGTTGCTAGATCAAAAATATTAATTATAATTAATCCAGATATCTCAAATATATCAAAATATGTATCGGGCATAATTTCAGAATTGAAAGGTCACATATGGTACTTTCTGAAACATGAGTAATTTTTTGCAACAACTTGCAATTTTTTGAGAAAATTAATTTTGAAAAATAACATATTTGACGAAAATATGAAAATTAGTAGAAAAAACGCAAATTTCAGTTAAATTTTACAAAACTAATCGTAACTTTGTTATTTGTAGACATAGAACTTTGATGTCTTCGGCAAACTTTCTTATTATTTTATGCTCTACAACTTTGCCGAAGACATGAAACCGCTAGAAGGCGATATAAAAAAGTTAGTATCGCAGCGCCGCACTTGCGGTGAAAATTGGAACTAATTTTTATTACCAAATTGTGGCGCAGATAAAACTGAGCAACAATGCTGAAGCAATCATCTTGATAAAATGCATGCTCAAAGCGCTAGAGGTTTTGTCTTGCTAATTTCGTCTCCTGGCCCAGTGTGGATTGAGCTGAAACAAAATGTATTCAAATGAGTCGATATGACCATTGACAACACTGAGTGTGACTCGAGACAAGACTGGGTTGAAATATGGATGAAAATTCAGGTTACACTTGTTACAACTATAAATAACACGAAAACTAACACGGTGCAATAATGACACCAGAAAATTTCTCATATCTTGCTCTGAGCACCGCACACTGCGATCCCGTCGTATTTCATTGTTTTTAAATTTCGTATCATTAAAGCCGCAAATTACGAATCACGTCCAAAAAAGAACCTTAGAATCAGACTCGAGCAAGGTACGCCCCCGCCTCAATAAACAACAAAAATACGATCAAACAACTTTGTTTCAACAAGCTACCACCTCGGACCGCATCAAGTTGGTGTTGTTCAAGCCGAGCCTGGAGAGTTGCGGAGCAATAAATGTCCCAATTGACCAGAAACAAACGCAACGCAATCGGCGTAGAACGGTGGCCAATGAAGCTGTTAATATTGGCTCGAACCAACAGAGCCGAGTTTTCAACACCATAAAATATAAATACCAACTGCCCGCGCACGATAAATTGAGGCAATTAAGAAGATCGGCCGGATCGGTTCGAGTTTTCTTCTTTTGATTGGTTGCATTGTTTTAGGACAGCGATTTCGATCCCAATTGGGGGCAAATGTCTCTATCCGTTCTCTTCGGGAGATTTTCCTTGGAATCAGAACAGATCGTGATTTGCATTGGCAGCAAGCCAAAGTGCTTTGACCACAGCGGAAAACCGTCGTCAAACGGAGGCGGGCCGGCGGAGGAGGATCACCCACAGGCCAAACACGACCGGCAATAAAAATGTTTCAATTTAACCGGGTGGTGTTTTACCGATTCGGCGTATTGATGGCTTCGGATTGTTTGCAATCAAAACATTAGTTTTTCTTGCTCGATCGGGGGGCGGTTTCGTTCGATCGCGATTGAAATGTTTACGATACTGTTGAAGAATTCGTGGGGCGCGCGGTGGGGATCGAATCAATACGTGACAAATGTGGCCACGGGTCCCCGGAAGGCTACTCGTGAGGTACGGGTTTCTAAACTGGGTATCGTAATGGAAAGGAACTGTTGTGTTGGGATGGATTCCACTGAAGTATGGCGAGTTCGTTGAACATGCAGTAATGGTTCGGAAAGTGTCGAAAGCAATTTTAAATTAGATTTGATTGCTATATGTAATCGAAAATGATTTGTGGAGAACTTTATGTTCTTTGCGTGGGTTATAACTTATAAATAATGGACTGTGAAGTCGTCGCGTGTAATTGGATTAAAGGGATGAGAAATTTTATCGCTCTAACATTATAACTAGTGCAGTACTATACGATTCAACAACTATTTTTGGTCGAAGTCAATTATTTTAATTTTAGGAGATGTTGTTATTTTTAGAATATAACAGTTGTTTTTCTTGAGTTATATTCTCACATAAAGTCACGAAAAAAAATTTGTAATAAATCAGAGTGTTGAAGATATCCATTTATAGTTTAAGAAACCTGAAGTAGTCTAACGTTATCAGTTCGACATGACACGAATTGTCTTTATCTGAGAGTAGAGAGCGAGAGATAATTTCATCCCGATTACGATGGTAGCCGATGGTTGCTCTAGAATAGGTAGATAAAGAACAGTTCAAAATTTTGTTAATAGTCAGTATCGAAATACACATCTAATCTTCAACACATACTCCGTTTATTGTTTTCTTGTGGTCATTTGATGAAACATGGATTTTACATTGGCATTCCCAGACTTGTGCGCGTGTGATCTCGATTGGGAAATCATTTTTGTGGGTCGTTGGGATATTTTCCGCGAGTGACACCTTTTCGGGGCTAGTTGAACCTAGCGAAGAAAGACCTTCGAACACGGCAAGGCGAGTATCGCCATCACAGAGTGCTCAGTTTTTCCGGAAAACCTCAGATGTAATCTTCCGATTTTCCCGGATCTCATGTTCCTTGACTCAGCCTTTATGCAGTGGTCGATTACAATTTCTATTAGATCTTCTCTAATCATGCATCATTTTTCTTGTCACCGGCCAAGCCAACTGCGTAGTCATGTGCCGCAGAGAGGACCCCAAGAAATAGAGCCAATCCAGAAGACACTCTTTCTACTCGCTCTACTACTTCGAATCAAGGGAAGGAAGAAAGCGTGGACCTCCAGTACCAAACGCTTCCATATAGAGTTAACTAATGTGATAATTTGTATTTTATCGTTGGGAGCATAGATGCCAGAGAGATTAGGTTATGCTCCTTTTGCCAGTGGGTGGACTTTTGGCATTTGCACCAAAAGTCTGGCGATAATTTGCCAAGGTTATAGCGCCTTATCTCATTATCGCCTTATCTATCTCGTTAATGACATCGGAAACAACCTGCTGGATCTAATTAATGAATCGTTGCAAACTGGGCACGTGCCATAAGTTTGGAAAGAATCATGAGTCATTCCCATTGAAAAAGTCACTGCAACGATTAAAACCGAAGAGTTTCGTCCTTTCAGCATGTTGCATACTTTAGAAAAAAAAATTTAGAACTTGTTGTAAAAGGCCAGCTATTAACGTATTCAAATAGTAATCATTTGATTGCGCCGGACCAATCGAAACATCGCGAAGGTTAAAGATACAATTGTTGCTTTTATTTTTTGGATCTGAAACGCGATCAAGATGGGAGAAAATCAGCAAAACGTTCGCGAAAGGATTTTGTTCACCCGCGTTGAAAATCCTGGGTGGTCGCATTATACATAATTCGGCAGTTTCTAAGGTCCTCCAAATGAATAACATTGAACCATAAGCTAGAAACTGGGCAAAAACCGGGAACAACGCGCAAAACTGAGAGAGAGCGCTGACTGCTCATTTCAAGCGGAATCTGAATATTCGACGCGGGACTTCGCCAAACCACTTGACATTTCGCAATGTTTTGTCCAGAGGGCTAAGAAACGATCCGGATTGAATACCCCCCCCCCCCCCCCCCCCCCCCCCCCCACCCCCCCAAAAATATTTTTTGTAAACTTTTCCCAAAACCCCCCCCCCCCCAACCCCCCCCCCTCCTATCCCCCCCCCCCCCCCTCCTCCCCCCCCACCCCCCAATTTTTCTCCCCCCCCTTTTTTCTCCCCCCCAAAAGGCCCCCCCCACCAAGAACCCCCAAAAAAAAAAAAAAATTTCCCAATCCAAAAAAAAACCCAAGGGGCCAATCCCCCCCCATCAGAACGAACGCCAGCAAAGTGTTGACAAACCGTGCGCCCGGAAACTCTAACGTTTGCATTAAAAAAAATGGACTTTTTTCGGATGGTGATAAAAAAAAGCTAAGACAGATAATTGCTTGTGATAAGTTTCCCATAGAAGTTAATTATTTAAGCTAACCGGAACATTCACCATGGCGGACGAAAACAACAGTTCTTTTGTCGTTTTATTTATCAATTCATCCTCAGTTTTCGCGACAAAATTGTTGGAATAGATCTTACGCTTCAGGTTGGCCCAGAAATTCTCGATGGGACGCAGCTGGGGGACGTTGGGCAGGTTCGCTGAATTGGGTACCTCATCGATATTCAGCCGCTCCATCTTCTCCAACGATTGCTTCGAGTAGTGGGCCGATGCCAGATCCGGCCAGAACACCGCGTCTTCGCCCTTATGGTATTTCTTGATGAACGACGCCACTTCCGGCAGGCATTTCGTACTATAAATTTCCCCGTTCACGGCCAGTCCGGAGCGAAAGAAGAGCGGCTTTGATATCCCCTTCTCGCTGATTGTCAGCCACAGCAGCACCTTCTTGGGGAACTTGGTGTTTGATGTGAACTTCACCTCGGAGCTCACTTCCTTCGAGGGGGAAGTAAAATACAAAGTGCCCTGCCAGTCGTTGCCATCTAGGGTGAGATAGGTCTCGTCGTCCATCAGCACCGCCACGTTGCCATTTGCCGGGAAAATCGAGTTGACCATCTTATTCAGCCGCTGCCGCTGCGTCATTGCCTGCAGCTCCGAAACCAGTGAACGCGACTTCCGCTTCCTGACATGTATGTTCATGTTTGCCAGGTACTTTTTCACTGTTTGGCCGGTTGAATCGACCTCCCGGCCAAGCGCACGCAGCGATGTAACCACTTTTCCCTCGGTCTTCCTCTTCGGCATCCTTTGGAGCTTCTAGTCGCTCAGGGTCGTCGGCCGCCCAGAACCGGGCTTTCTTTCGATGCTTTGATTGTTGTCTAATAGTACCAAGATGTTTTAGAAGCCGGAACTGGCGAAACCCTCGTCCACAAAGTGACGCACGATATCCGTTTTCGACGCGGCGGGGTGCCGTCCTTTGAACGCGCACATTTCTGAAAGGAGTTGCTTCACTGTTTTTGCCCGCACGGTTAGAGTTCGACTGATAGAGCTGTCAAATTGTGTCTGCTGACTCATGGGTTACTATGATTGATGCTGCATGGGTAGTTTTGTCAGTGCGGGTGAAGGTAAAGGCTGTTTTACAGTTCGGGACAAGCATCACGGGATTTTGAACGGGATTTGGCTCGGGATTTGGCTCGGGAATTTCTCGAGTTGAAGTTTCTCCACATTTCTCTACACTCAATGACAAGCTAGTTTTGTGTATCAGGTTTTGCATATTGTTAACATTTGTGTAAGATTTTTCTTCCAGAAAGCATTGAAAATCAAAATAAATTCTAGAAATTTAATATTTTATTTAAGTTTAAGTTAAGAAATACTATTATTTTTTTTTTTTAAATTTAAACCCCAATTTCCCATCTTTTACGAACCCTCCCCAAAAAAAGCTGGTTTGGCGGCTACCACAACGATCCTTTTTTGACTTCGTCATAATTACGGAAGTGCTGGTCAGCCAGGCCATGTTGCATCGATCGGAAGAGATGGTAATCGGATGGCGCAATGTCCGGACTATATGGCGGGTGGGGTAGGACATCCCACTTGAGCGTTTCCAAGTATGTTTTCACCGGCTGTGCAACATGTGGCCGAGCATTGTCATGTTGCAAAATGACTTTGTTGTGTTTTTTAGCGTATTGCGGCCGATTTTCACGCAATGCACGGCTCAAATGCATCAGTTGTCGCCGGTAGACTTCGCCCGTGATGGTTTCTTTTGGTTGCAACAGCTCATAGTAGACCACACCCAGCTGGTCCCACCAAATACACAGCATGATTTTCTGGCCATGAATATTGGGATTGGCCGTCGATGTTGTGGCATGACCGGGGTATCCATACGTTGCCTTACGTTTTGGATTGTCGTAATGGATTTACTTTTCGTCACCAGTCACAATTCGATCCAAAAAACCCTTCCGTATGTGCCGTTTAAGCAGCTCTTCGCATGTGAAAAAACGGCGCTCAACGTCTCTCGGCCGCAATTCGTATGGCACCCAATGACCGACCTTTCGAATCATTCCCAATGCTTTCAAACGCTTACTAATGGCTGGTTGGTTAACTCTCAATGCTGCTGCAAGTTCTTTTTGCGTTTGTGAGGGGTCTTGGTCGAGCAAAGTTTCCAATTCGACGTCTTCAAACTTTTTGACCGGGCCGGGGCGTTCCTTGTCTTCAGTGACAAAATCACCACTTTTAAAGCGTGCAAACCAACGTTGACACATTCGAACGTCGATTTTGTAGTCCGGGTATGTTTCGGAGAGCAATTCACATGCTTGAGATGCATTTTTCTTCGAATTAAACAGGAAAATTAAAACTTCCCGCAAATGCTGCTTTGATGGCTCGAATTTCGACATTTTTCGGCTTCACAAAAACTTGTTTACTTTGCGAGTGATGCGTAACTTACACTGAAATAACTAGAGAATAGAATGAAGTTTCGGATGTGATAGCTGTCAATGTCAAAATTCATGTCAGAACAATAGATATGAAGTTGTCTGCAAATCGACATTTTCTAGGAATACCCCTAATATATTTAAGCTTACTTTAACGATGTATGTTTTAACTTGGTTGATTCCCTCGAAGAATTCCAGTACATCCGGCACTCTTGGACACTGACAGATTTATTCGGGGACGATGAAATAATACAACTGATTTATTGCCAAATAGCATCTTTAGCTATCTTGTTGAAATACTTCTCGCTTGTTAATCGGTACAAGCAAGGATGTTTAGAAATTTCTTCGCCAAGTGCAAGTTTAATGTCAATATCCTTGTTCCGTTTTGTTGTTTTGGCTACGCGTTTCTTTTTTTTTTACAGGAGCTTTATATTCGTCCAATATTTCTTCCTGGGTTCGCTGTTCATAAAATTTACCCTGACTGTCATAAACATCAAAGCACATCAATATTGAAAAAAAAAAAAAAAAAAATTCGGAACTCGGCTCCCTCGTACATTTATTTTTTTTTCTTTTCGTTAGAATTCAAACTTGCAAAATCCGCCTGGAAACAATTCGGAATGATTTGTTCCCGCCGAAGAAGTATTGTGTAGAGATGAATTTTATTTCCCGGAGTAAATCCCTAACCGCGGTAGTAAATCCCTAACTTCAGGAAAACTGTAATATTTGTGTGGACTCAATTCCCGCCACGGGAATTCAAATCCCGGGCTGCATTTAAAACACACAGGCGCTAAAATCCCGTGACGCTTTTCTCGAACTGTAAACCAGCCTTAAACCCATGAAAAATTGGCAATTTGTGTGCCTTTATGTTTTTTTTTTTTAAATGCAAACGTTATATGAAGCTGCTAACGAAATACCGGTACTGCGTCTAGGATGATGAAATGTACTTCAAAGTGGATTTCAAGCAGTTGCCGGGACAGGAATATTTCACTGGTAAGGTCAAGTTCGTTGTGGATGGACGTGAAAAACGGAAGAAGCTGTCAAACTTTGCTTCTCAGTACCTGATTTATGCACTTGTGGCAACCAAACAATTATTTGTGGGATTCGTGGTCAAGTGGTTAGTGGCGTCACCCGTCGTTCAAGCGATTGCCATGAAGTGTGGGTTCGAACTTGAACATTGTGTACAATAAAGAATCGGCAAAGGGTAAATGCACCCTTCTTTTTGGGGAAATGCTCCTTAAACTTTGGAAAAATGCTCCTTAGATGCGTTTGCCCGGTATAATATACCTCCGATTGTATGAACCTTCTGGTTAGAACTTGTCGAGTGTTTTGACGGGTCTTAAGTTTCTGCAAGATTGTATAGTTTTGACGGGTTTTAAGTTTCTGAATTTAAGAGTCGTCAAAACGAAATTAAGAACGTCAAAACGAAATTAGAACTCGTCAAAATGAAATTTAAACCCGTCAAAACTACCTAGAAGATTGCGGAGCGAAGCTCCGCTATACAATCTTGAAGAAACTTAAGACCCTTTAAAACAACCGGCAAGCGCTAACCAGAAGGTAAATACCTCCGATTGCATTATCCCGGGCAAACGCATCTAAGGAGCATTTTTCCAAAGTTTAAGAAGCATTTCCCCAAAAAGAAGGGTGCATTTACCCTGCTGCCATAAGTTGATGATTCTTTATTGTACGGGATTGAACTTGAACATTGTGAAGACCGCATGAAATCAATATTATTCTTTCAAGAATCGCGTTCGATAGGCTGAAGCTGAGGGAAATTTGGCGGAATGATTTCTCTACGAAATCTATACCCTTTTTGGAGTTGTTTTGGCGTAATCCAGCCAAAACAGTGGAGGGGTACTATGCTCCTGATATAAAGGCAGCAACCTCTTCTGCAAACACTCAGATCGATAGATTTCCGCATTGATTGTTCCGGTAGTGTAAAAAATGAGGTGGACTTTATACCGCAGCAACATATTGCTAGCCATACCAGCACTTTTCGACCAAACTTCTCTACTTGAATCGAGCTGTCTGCCTCGCTTACAACCTCCTCTACAACGGCAGTGTAATATTGTGGACCTGGAAGGGTTTTTGAGTCCTCTTTGACATACACCTCGTCGTCCATCAAAATACATGCATCCAGTCGCTGCAAAACTCGGGAATACAATTTTCGGGCCCTTGTTGCTGCGCGTTGCTTCTGTTCTGCACTTTGTTTTGCTATTTTCTGCTTCTTGTAGGCCTTCAGGTTGTTCCGTTTCTTGATACGTTGAATCAATGTGACGCTGGTTCCTGCTTTATTTGCCAAACCACGTATTGACATTGATTTGTTCTTCCGAATTAGAGCGACCACTTTCTAATCCAGTGTAGGGTTGGAAGATTCGGTTTTTTTTTTTTCATGTGATCAAAGGCAGTTCATCCAAAGAACAGTGTTCCCCAAACTTGGTCATGATGGATTTGACACTCGCGTGATGAATTCCAAATCGCTTCGCCAATTGTTGCATAGTTACACCTTTTTCGCGTAGCCATGTGTCCAAAACCTTAATTTTCACGTCTTTTTCAATGCGCGACATTTTGAAAACGAAGAATTTCAACCGTGTAAACAAACAAACGAAAGATGACAGTCAAACGCACAGCATGCTATGCTGAACACATTAAAACCATCACAAATACACGCGTACAACGCAAATTTTCGTTAATAGCTTATTTTCGATACATTCTTTAATGGCTATGTTGTCTTTCGCATTATTCACAGATACCAAATTTAACCAAAACAATACTGAACCATCATGCCTCCTGATCATTCCAAGCAATCGCCGATTCAAGCATTCCTGGATGTATGTATCAGTCTTCATTGGCTTCTATATCACCGATGTAGCCTGCCTTTCACTCCGTTTTGGCAACGTCTGCTTTTTGAAGGTTTTTGTATGGAGTCTTGCCTTGGCACGTTGAACGTTACTATTAGAAGTACCCAGCTTTTTGACAACACCTCGAACCCAACTGTTTTTTTTTTATTCGAAAAAGCCATCGTGGTCTACCGGTCCATTTATCGGTCCATTGCTCATTGTTTTCGCCCACATCTCGGTGATTCCACAAACCTACAATCCTTATTAACCACGCAAAATTTGATGAAGATCTGCTCAGTATGCTACAAAAGGCGAACACGAGATTATTACAACACAATTAATTGACAATAAAATCTGGATAAAAACCAAATTAGCAGGACAGTTTAAGACATGTATTAAGCTCAGCTTACATTGGATCAATTATTGAAGGTTTGTTTGGTAAAATCTCGACGCATTCGCTTCACGCTATCCATAAGAGCTTGTACAGTCGTATCCGGTACCTTTTTTTCATTTTTCATCCACGTCCTACGCATGTCATTTGCACCATTAACTCTTTCCTTGGTCTTTCTGAGTTCCCGCTTCATCATGGCCCAATAAGTTTCGATTGGACGTAGTTCAGGGCAGTTCGGTGGAATCATGACCTTTTGGACAAAATGCATCGAACCTTGTATGAATGTAATCTAGCTCTTGCCTTCACCTTTTAAAAACATTACAAGATGCCAACCTTTTTTACAACATCACGGGTTTGACGATGAAACTTACGTCAAGGCAGACTTTGAAACAGCTTCCTGGACAAGAATTTTACAGGCAACCGGACGGGGAAAGGTGGCGGTTTTTTCAAGCACATTAAACTGTCAAAATTTGCGAAGAAATATCTGGTGTGGCAGGCCATCTGTACCTGTGGCTTGAAGATCAACGTTTACATTGCGACCGGAACCGTCAACCAGGAAATTTATCTGAGCGAGTGCCTATAAAAACGTCTACTGCCTTTCCTGAAGCGACATAATTGTTCCGTTCTATTTTGGCCGGATTTGGCATCTTGCCATTACGGAAAAAAGGCCATGGAGTGGTACGCCGCCAACAACGTGCAGGTGGTTCCCAAGGACAAGAACCCTCCCAACACGCCAGAGCTCCGCCCAGTCGAACAATATTGGGCCATTGTCAAGCGGAACCTTAAGAAGACTCAAGAAGCTGTTGTGAGCGAGAAACAGTTCAAGGCAAACTGGCGTTCTGCGGCGAATAAAGTGGACAAGGAGACTGTACAAAATCTTATGGCAGATGTTAAACGAAAGACCCTGCAATTCGCATTCGGTAAAAAGGAAGCTTAGCTGAATATTTCTCCTGTATTCTGTATTCTGTAACTGATCTTGAAAAAGAAAAAGAATTTGACTTATTAATAATGTCATTTTGAAACACTTCCAATACTCCCTTTTTTTATAGTGACCTCCTGGGCAGTCATACTTAACGTAACATGAGACCATGTCCCATTAAATTAAATGTCCTAAAAATTGTATTTGTTTGCATGTTAGGAGTTAGGAATAGAAATTATATTATTTATAAAAAATCGCCCATTCACGCGCCGTCCGCTACTAAACTGCTCGACTGCACTCGAGCAACCTCTTCCACCCATTCTCATGGGTTGGTCACCGTGGGTAAGAGGAAATGCTCTCGGTCGATAGCGAGAGAGCGAGAGGATAAATAGGCCGCCTGCCTCATGGTAGGGGTTTGGGAAATTAAAATTTGGCCGGGAAAACAAGTCGAGTGTTAAGGGAAAAAATAAAGATTAGCTTCGCGAGTGAAGTGTGGCCAGTGGAAGAGGCTAATCGACCAGCCGGCCAGAAGGAAAATCCGGGTTCGGAAGTGCGGGAATCGGAGTTCAGGGACCATCATCCCGAATCCCACACGCGGCGCTAGTGTCAATTGTCGTCGAACCGGTCCCCAATCCCCTCCGATAGATAGTGGTCTCGACCGCGTGGGATTGGTGGTTTGCGCGTGTCCGACGGTCGTGTGGTAGCCGAAGGAGTGAAGTTGTGCCTCCTTCGTGCTCCTAGCGTGTGGCCGTGAATACCGGCCCTGAACCGGCCGCCAGAACGGCCCCGCTAGTGCGAATTGCTAAAGTGAAACCCGAAAAGTGTGCCCCGACCCAAAAACAACCTATTCCGCGTGTGGCGGAATCGAAATCCCGAAGGAAGTCCAAAAACCCTCCGTGCTAACCTCAATCTCAGCGACGACGCTGCATCCAGTTAGCGACGGTGCGGGCCAACGTAACTCCCGAGACGACAGAGCAGGCAGCCCCTGTGGGTCTTTTAAGGTAAGTTGCATTACCCTCATTGTTATAAAACATTGAGAATTTTCGCGAGAAATGCCTTGCATTTTGATGACTTCGTTGCCAAAACCCATTTTCTAAACACAATGTAAATGTAAACACACATTGAAAATCAGTAGTCTTACGTCATCCAGCTCCGTGCAGTATCGTGTAGAATTCGTGGTTATACTTTGGGAAATACCCTGTACAGATTACGGTGACTGTGAGAGTAATCGTGTCGAACAGTGTCAAATTGAGAATGGACATCACAAAATCAACATTCCCTACTATTTATTTGAGGTTTATGTTTGAGCACGATCTCCGAGAATAAACTGGAAACTAATATTTGTCGAGTACTTATTCAAATGGGCGTATGTATGATTAAATGTTTGATGAGACTATCGACTCGAAACTTTCTTGGTTTTCATTTTAATTCCTATTTAAAAATCACTTTGATTGAAGGCTTTGACACTTTGATTGAAGGCTTAGGCCCCTCGAGATAAGAATTTTGATTACATTTGATTACTCGAATCGAGTAAAAAAAAAACCAAATTCACGTAATGTTGCTTCATCATACGGTAATACGCCATTTTCATAAGTCATAATGACCGTTAGGGCGTTACTTAAGCTGAGATCACACTGTTTGACGAAACGCCAAGTATTTGGCAAATTTTGGCAAATATATTTAACCAACGTGTGATCGCCAAATAAATTTGACCAAATATATCCATGGCAAATATTTGGTTTGTGTTGGTCGTTCCAATTATTTGACAATTTGTCAAATAGTGTGATGCCCTTTGTCAAATATATTTGCTCAATACTAGCAGATAATTTATTCGACACTCTGCAAATTCTTGAGTGGCAAACATGAGCAAATTAATACACAGAAAAAAATGAGCAAATTCATGCACAGAAAAAATGTAAAAGAAAAAAATCTGTAGTTTCGAGGACTTTTCTGAAGTTTCGTGGACTTTTCTGAATTTCTCGTAACTTCTCTGAAATAAAAGAGGGTTATCTGAAATGTATGGGACTTTCTTGCAGCTTTGGAACTTAATTAAAGTTCTCGAGACTTCATTGAAGTTCTCTGGAACCCCCCCCCAGAAGCTATTCAGCTATTCTAGAAGAAACAGCTGAATATTTTTTGCCTCTACTCAACACCGATGTTTGTTGGGTATCAGTTACCAGGATTTCACAGAAGATCTTTTAACTTCACTGTAATTCAACGGGGTCCTCCCTTAGCTCAGTCGGTAAAGGCGCAGTTACAAAGCAACACCATGCTGGAGGTGGCTGGGTTCGATTCCTGGTCTGGTCTAGGAATTTTTCGTAAAGGAAAATTTCTCGACTCCCTGGGCATAGGGTATGATTGTACTTGCCAAACAATCATACTGATGCCAAAATGGTACCTGGCATCGAAAGCTCTCAATTAGTAACTATGGAAGTGCATTTAGAACACTAAGTGAAGGGCACGTAATAAGCGAATTGTGAAAGCAATTAGCTTGAAATGCTAAGAAAGAAGAGGACGAGAAGAAGTAATTCAACGGACATCCCTGGCGTCCTTAAAACTTCACTGTAGATATTGGGACTTTCATGTAATTCACGGCAGTTTCATGACATTCTATGGACGCTTCAGAAGTTTTTCAGACTGCACTTAAATTCTCGGGACTTTTTCGAAGATTTCGGGACTTAGTTGGATCTTTGTAGTTTTTTTTAAGTTTTACAAAAACTCCCAAACTTAATCACAACACTGTCAGACAAAAGCAGCGAGAAAAACAAACAATCGAATATATAAATGCAATCATTTGCAAACAGTGTAATACCTCATCAAATAAATTTGATGATCGTTGGCCAAGCATTCGATTTCCATATTTGGCCAAACAATTTTGAGTCAAATATTTGCCAAAAATAATCAAAGTGTGATAGTATGAACAAACAACTTTGCAAACAGCATTATTTGGCAAAACTTAACGAGACAAATATTTGGCGTATTGTCAAACAGTGTGACATTAGCTTTACGTCTGAGCGTTATGCGATATTTTCGGCTGACATTCCACTTACGTCAAGATGTTTCGTCCAGTTAGAAAACTGTAATGCTGATGTGTCGCATGGTTACCTCATTTTGCGGGATAACAATTTACTTAAGTCAAGGAAAACATAAAAAGTTATCGATGCAAGGGTTAGGAATCAGCTCACTGTCGGGAAACGCTCGGATGTGTTGTACGGTTGGAGCAATCAGTTGCCATTCCCTTAAATTGCTGCGTAAAAGGCAACCGTTTAATAACTGTTTGAACAAACAGTTATCCAACCTTGATGTTTGTTGGGGATGCTCGTGATTTAAACCAGGACGTTCAAGCAGGACGTAGATGGATTACCGGAAATTTCTTCGAGTGGTATGGCAGCATCTATGAGACAATTTTGGAATTATCAAAGTAGTTTGTTTATTCTCACAATGCAAATAAATGCCAGGAAAGCTTCAGTTTTCACGACTTTTAATCAGTAAATTAATCAAATGCGTTACAAATCAAAGCAAAATTTGCATTTTGACTAAATGGCTGAAGTCGATGGGGTGCTATGTTTGTTTTCTTCATTACATTCGAGGATTTCATTACAGTGTATCTGTACAATCAGCAAACTTGACAGATACGTTGATTTGCAACCAGAAGAGCGTAGTTCCAAAAGTATGCAAATGGGGATGTTCCACCGTTTTTATGAAATAATTTCTTGACTTGAGATAATCGATTATTATCAATTTTATAAATTTGGAACAGTTGTTACACAAGTTGCAATGAAATTCAACGAAAAAAATCATTTCTCGAGTAATTCATCATTAGGGCCTAAAGTCGATTGTAACCAAAGAGTTGAAACGTTGATTTCGCAAGAAGCTGAAAACACTCTTGTGAATTTAAAGCAGCATCTGGTACTAGAGGAATGTTTGCTCTGCCATCTGATGAAGTTGGACATCTTAGGACTCCTGTGATTTGTGAGAGATCAACAATTGAAGTCATTGTTTACAATTGGCTTTTAGGCCCTCATCATTAATTACTCGAGATTTGTTTACATTTCACGACATACGTCTGTTTGAAAAAGTATTTGATATTTGTTGACACCCGTCACCTGCTATCAACAAATCGTTTGGTCGATATCAAACAGTTACCCCCAAAGGATCCGAACGAAACTCAATCCCACTTTAACGTATTCCACGGTCTAGATTGCCTTTTTTTCATATCGCTGCTCAACTTGATGTCCTCGACATTTAATTACTTTCTATTTCGAATTTAATGATCGAACCGTGCAGCCCCACATGGGCTTGCAGAATGCCGAAATGACTCTTCTACCGAGAGGCATATTGTAATTGTATACTTTTAACCCCGCAGTCAGTGGCCCGGCGGCGGCAGCATGCTATTAAAATAGCCCCGGAATCATATTTGCGCCTCTGACTGTTGTCGTCGACGTTGACGTTGCATTCGGTGCGTGTTATTTAGTTGTAGTCAAGGTGCACCCCAGCCCCGGATTGGCACTGAAGAGGGTGCTTCCGATTTGCGATGCAACGACGATGCCTGGTTTGTTGAAAATGGAGCCTACAATTAATGCGTGGCCCGTAGCGATACTCCTTTTATTGGCGAGCGCACAAAACTCGTGCAACTCGGCTCGATACCTGGAGTGAGTGGTGTATGTTTCAGCTTTTTAATTAAAATACTACTCGTGAATATTGCGATCGTAAAGAGTTGCTATTTACAGCACTTTCAGTCGCCTTGCAACCGCCCCAGGACTGCGGACTGTTGTTTAAGGTAGACTACATTACCCGAGCGACGACAGCTACGGAAAGCGCCAGCGAATGCGTGAGTGCAAGCAAATGTGTCCACGGTATCCCCTCCGGAAAATCGCGTGAAATCCTATGTTTGGGTGGAGAACTGGATTCGAATACCCACCCGCCAATCGCCACATAAAGGGCATGCATTCGATCGGAATAACAACAGAAGCCCTCACCCGCCGCTGCATCGCCCTCACGCGAGCGCCCTCTGGGAAGATGAAATTAAATTTCTGTAATTATCGGTAAAGCAAATGTTTACTCGGAATGCAACTGTATCCCGAAGGGTGGGCACCTACAACGGCACGACCTGTGCAGTGGCAAAAGGCGGCTCATTGTGTGGCAGCCAGTGCACGGAACATAACTTCATGACAATTGCGATGAAAATGTCAACCGGATCGGGCGGTACGGAGCGTGTAAGTAGATTAAGCAATGACTGTGGTTGCCGTCGTCGTCGTCGTCGTTGTTGGCGTCGATGTCTATTATGGTCGGTAGCCAAGGCGGAATGGCGTACCTTGTTTGGTGCTTAGATTTTATGGCGATTTGATGCAGTTTGGTTTCGGGTTGTTATTGGATTTTGGATTGAGTTTGTGGCGTTGAAATAAATCGGTTAGATTGAGCATTGAATTCTAGAATATAGAGAATCTAAGGAATTACATTCAAACTACCGTCAATCGGGGTGACTGCAAAACTTTTCAGTTTCATCTCTTTTCAACATTCCAAAATAAAGGTAGTTTAGAACAGTTTGATCATCGTTATTTTGATGTTAGGATTGTTCTGAGGTGTTTCTGATGGATCTTAATCTTTTTGACAGCTGTTTATTTTGTTTTCGTCCAAAACGCACTATCACATTTCAAAAAGGCACCCTACCACACCCAGACTATAGTCACTAGATTCATAGTCTGGCGGAGACAAAAACGGGAACTGTCACTTGGCGGAGCCAATCGAACATTACTCGAGTAATTAATTATAAGGGCCGGAAGGCCATGATTTTAAACGTTGATTTCTCTCGTATCATTCGAAAAATTCTATTGTATTGTTCAGATACACCATATGGTAGAACAAACATTCTTCCACCAGATGCTGCTTCCAATATGTTGGAGTGTTCTGAGTTTTGAGAGATATCGGAATTGAAAGTCATTGTTTACAAATGGCTTTCCGGCCCTTATCATAAATTACACGTGTAATGTACGATTGGCTCCGCCAAGTGACAATCAAAATTAGCTCCCGTTTTTGTCTCCGCCAGACTATGAATCTAGTGACTATAAGACCCCCCCCCCCCCCCCCCCCACAACCCACCCCCCCCCCCCCCCCCCCCACACACCCACAAACAACCAAACAACCCAAATAAATTCCATCCTCCCCCCCCCCCCCCCCCCATACTCCACCAAAAAATATAAAAAACAACCCGTGTAAAAAAAAAAAAAAAAAAAAAAAAAAAATATAACCCCCCCCGCCCCACACACCAAACCACCCACCCCCCCCACACACACCACCCCCCCCCCCCCCCCCCCCTTTTTTATTTTTTTTTTTTTTTTTTTACATTTTCCCACCACCCCCCCTCAAACTTCCATCGCGTAGCGATCGCTTCCACCCTGGGGGCGCCCTAACCCAGATGGGATAAGCTTATTGAGCAAACATTGCATACAAATAAATATTTCAAAAACCAGGCACTAGATGTCATTATAGTGCCGAGAGACTTCTACACTCAAATCAAAAAACTGTCGGAGTTATTTGGTCCAACCAGTGAATCAAAATTCGTAAATGCATGAATGATAAAGACATTGTCCTAACTTTTCAATGTTGGGACAAAAAATAATGTTTCTTTATCATTGTTGCATACTCAACACAATCATGACAAATTGCATGGCAGTAGAATCAAGATATTAATGTTTCACAACATTCGATTGTTATTTAGGAAAGAGACAAGGCGTTGTTTGTATATTGCTTTGTATGCAACAAAAATAAATTCAATAATGTCACATGTTGCATCTACCGAAAAGAAACAATGTTTAGTTGTCCTCCCACATTTTTTTCGAGAAGGGGAATAGGAAAAAAGAAAAAAGAGGAAACCTACTCCTACAATAAAAAACAAATATATAAAAATAAATATAATTTTGTTCTTTTAACATAAACATAAACATAACATACATGTTTTTTAAATTTTTAATATTTTTATTTTTTTTTTAAATAATTTGATTTGGAACGGTTGGGTTTTTTTTTTCAACCGTGGTTTGGTTTTCGCGGCCTTTCCTTATTTATTGCATACGTTTCATCAAAGCTTTTGCAATCCCGACTAGTGCTGTTCTTCCAATAAGGCTTGCTTCATTTAGAATTGGAACAAACTTTTGCTCATATTGTGGTGCTCCTGGTGGACGGATTTGGAAGTTCTTGGCGCCCACGTGTCGGGAATTTTGTCAGCTTCACGTATGTATTTTTGACATTCCGCAAATCGACTGTACTTTGTTAATAATCAACATGGAAGCCGAAATAAGGGAAAAAATTGTGCACATTTATTTGGAAAATCCATTGTGGTCTGCATCTAGGCTAGCTAAACAGCTGAAATTGCTCAGAAATACCGTATGGCGCGTTATCAAACGGTATAAGGAAACATTGACGACGATTCGGAAGCCTCAAGCCAATCGTCGGAGTGGAACTGTCGACCGGAAACTGCGTGGTAAGATTTTGAAGATGATTAAGCGGGATCCCAATCTGTCGGACCGTGATTTGGCCAGAAAATTCGGTGCTGCCCATAGAACCGTGAGGAGAACTCGACTCCGGGAAGGAATCAAGTCGTATCGAGCTAGCAAACAGCCAAATCGGACCATAAAACAGAATAGTGTGGCCAAAATCCGTGCTCGGAAGCTATACGACCAGGTGCTGACCAAGTTTGACGGGTGTCTTCTGATGGACGATGAAACCTATGTCAAGGCTGACTTCGGGCAAATCCCAGGTCAAAAATTTTACTTGGCACCGGCTCGGGGGGATGTTCCAGCCAAATTTAAATTTGTTTTTGCCGACAAATTTGCACGAAAATTCATGATTTGGCAGGGCATTTGGAGCTGTGGCAAAAAAAAACGAAAGTTTTCGTTACAAATAAGACAATGACGTCGGAACTATACCAAAAAGAGTGTCTCCAAAAACGAATTTTGCCGTTCATTCGATTCCACGGCCATCCCGTAATGTTTTGGCCAGATTTGGCAAGCTGTCATTACAGCAAAGTCGTTCAAGAATGATATGCAGAGAAAGGGGTCCAGGTTGTTCCGAAAAACCTTAACCCACCAAACTGCCCCCAGTTCCGCCCTATTGAGAAATACTGGGCAATCATGAAGAGGAGACTCAAGGCAAAGGGAAAGGTTGCCAAAGACATCAATCAGATGAAGACCTGGTGGAATAAGATAGCTAAAACGATGTACGAAGAAGGTGTGCGCCGCCTAATGAGCCGTGTTGCAGGAAAAAAATCGAGAATTCCTTCGAAACCGTGACGAATAATTTTATCCGTATTTTTTCTTAAAAGTATGAAGAAAACGCTACATTTGTATAAAAAAAGATCTTGAATTCAATAATAAATAACTGAAATAAAGGCAATTGTTTTTGTTCCAATTCTATCTGAAGCAAGCGTTATCTCTCTTCCCTCCCCTTTCTCTTCTTCTTTTTTTTTTTTTCAAAAAAAAAAAAAAAATAAACACACAACAACAAAACAACAAAAAGAAAACAGAACAAATATCCACAACACTTACCCCCCCACAGCATATTGTTGTCTCGTGCCTCCTGTTCACCGTCCCCCTTTGTTGCCAATTTCCCCCCCCACCCCCCCCCCCCCCCCGAAAAATACAATATAGTTAAGGGAGGAGAAGACTCAAAAAAAAAAACCCCCCCCCCAAAAAAAAAACACCCAAAAAAAAAAAAAAAGTAACAATAGAAAGACTAACCAAAAAAAGTGGGGGGGCCCACCAAAAAACAAAAAGAAAATCCATCATTGCAGTTACGCCCGTATGATACAAAATGCGGGATCTTTCTTTATCCAACTAACCGCATAAGATCAACATCGTTTTTGGAAATAAAAACCCATATTTATCCACCTGTGATTTGATCTGAACCTTGTTTCTTAGTTAAAGTTTATCAGGTTTTAGATACAACCTGTTTTACCCTTGTTACAAAGAATGGTTTATTAATCGCGTGGAAAATCAGCCTTTTCCATAGCTCGGAAGGCCCAGTGTCACATACCAATCGGCTCAGCTCGACAGGATAGGGAAATTTGTGCGCTTGTGCGCGCGTCTGTGTATCCATATATAATATAATATATATAATGAATAAGCTCACGTTTCTCTGCAACCTCTTGACCGAATTCGACGGAACTACCGACAAATGGACGGTACTATTATCCAATTTATTGTTATTACCTTTTTTTGATACCTTTTTGGTTTCTTTTGAAAATATTATCTAAAATATTTCCAAGCTATCATGAGACACGTCAAATCACATAAGGATTCGATTACAAGATGAATGGTAGTCATACAGAGTGCTCAGGAGACCGCTGGCCACATCCTGGCATGCTGCGGGTACCTATGGAGATGTGGCCAGTTTTTGATCTGAACCATTCTATGCGACATCGCTAATTACATTTAAATTTGATAATAAGTGCAATAGTGGTGGAATTAAATGCCCAATACCTTATGTGAAAATAAATGCAATAGTGCTGGCATCAATTGCCCAAAAGCTTATTGGCATGTTCTAGGTACATCCGGGGAAAAGCCGTTCTTTTTTTTACTGGGACCAGAACATATCATGCGACACTCCACATCACATACGAAATCCAAAATAAGAGCAATAGTGGTATAATCAAGTGTCAAGAACTACATTGGCCACATATGGACACGATCTGGGTCAGTGATGGTAAATGTACTGGATTTTGGTATTTCTCTTCAGCTCAAAACCTAGAATCTACAATTGTATCTGTAGATAATTCAACAATACAAAGTTGCGATATGCATTTAACCACGTTTATTGAATCTTCTGGAAAGTCAAAAGATATTATGTGATAATATGGGATAATATTGGTCATTCTAAGTTTGCCTTGCAGCTAAAAAAGATACAGTTACAATTGGTTCAGCCAAATCTGAACCAAGAGCCTATCGAGAATCATCAGTTTTGTTCGACATATTCAATCAGAACTTTTCAATTTCAAGATGCATTCTTGAAGTTTAGAACCAACAATCAATTTGAGTGATTCATCTCCATAATGTACCAAAAAAATATTCTGTGAGGATTGATTATCCAATAATGTCGGTTGATCTAAAAGAAGATCCACTGATCATGGTTGAATACATATCGTATATTTGTATAGCCTAAAAAGCTACAGTTAATATTTCAGCTCCTAATTTTTGAGCTCCAGAACTGTATGGCTGATAAAGAACATCCCAGATCATCTCAAAATGTCTGCTGACCTTCCAGAAGACTCAATAAACATGGTTGAAAACGTATCATGACTTTGTGTAGCCGAAAAAGGTACAGTTACAATTAGAGATCCTATGTTCAGTACTCCAGGACAGGTTGGATGACTTAGAATATCCCAGATTATCTCATAATGTTGGTTGCCTTTTCATAAGATCCAATGAACATAGTTGAACACATATCGTTAATTTGCACATCTGAAAAAGCTACAGTGTTAATGGTAGATCCTAATCTATGAACAAATGTACAACCTGGTATGCCCCAGAACATCCCAGATTTCATCATAATGTTGGTGGACCTTCCAGAAGATCCATTGAATATGGTTGAATACACATCGTAAATTTGAATAGACGTGAAACTACAGTTACAACTGTTGATCCCAAGATCTGAGCTCCAGGACTGTTTGGATGACCTAGAACATCCCAGATTATCTCATTATGTCTATTCCAGAAGACTCAATTAAAATGGTTGAATACATATCGTACATTATTATAGCTGAAAAAGCAACCGTTACAGTTGTTGACCCTAAGTTCTGAACTCCAGGACAGCTAGATTGAACTAGAACATCCCAAATTATCTCCTAGTATCGGTTGACCTTTCAAAAGATGCAATCAACTTTATTGATTACATATCGCTGATTTGAATAGTTAAAAAGCTACAGTTGCAACTGTAGATCCTAAGTTATGAACTCAAGAACCGTTTGGATTACCTAGAACATCCCAGTTTATCTCAAAATGTCTGTTGACCATCCAAAAGATTCAGTGAACAAGGTAGAATGCATATCATAACTTTGTATAGCCGAAACAACTATAGTTACAACTGTAGATCTTAAGTTCTGTACTCCAGGACAGTTTGGACAACCTAGATCATCCCAGATTATCTCATTAAATCTGTTGATCTTCCATAAAACTCAATCAATATGGTAGAATAGATATCGTAACTATGTGTAATCGGGAAAACTATAGTTACAACTGTAGATGCTCTGTACTGAACTTCTTTATGTTCAGGATGTTCTGGTTTGAAAACCAGGCGTTTGCAGAAGATAGAGTTCGCTTTTGTTCTGTGTGTGATTTCATAAAGGCATTTTTCGTCAGGTGGAAGTCTATCCACAACAAATTTTATAATTATTCAGATCAGTAATTTGTTCGACAGCAACAACTGATTGTCGCTATTTTTCATGTTGCTGATAAAGCATTGTTGCTATCGGTAGTGTGTTGCAATAATGACAAAACGTTATTTTGTCGCTGTTACAGGAAAACAAGATAGTTGCAACATGTGTGCAAATCACAACATTTTCTTACAGCAACTTATCTCTTTCCCATCATCGATGCAACATTTTGTTGTTTTCTTCGTGTTTTGTTGCAATAAATTCAAGCTACAACATATCATTGTTGCACAGTGAGAGAATAACGGGTGTATCACTCGTCAAGGTTATCTTATGTTTGTAAGTACACAAAGAGATTATTTGACACACTGGGTCCAACCCTTTAATTACTTTAACTCATTCGTCACACAATACACTAAATTTTTTTTTACGACGGTAATGGTACCGCGTAAAAAAAAACCACGTAAAAAAAACCGCGTTATTTCAAAAAACGACGTAAAAAAAACCGCGTTATTTCAAAAAACGACGTAAAAAAAGTCAAGGAAATAAAAATTATATTTCATATTCATATTGAAAGTATATGGTCATTAAAATGTATTGGTGGTGGAAAAACATGGTTCCAGTTACATTGGCCACCGGGAATCTGCTACAAATGGATAGAGGTTGTTAATTCAATGTGTGAGCAAAACAGTCCAGAGTAGTTATAGAAAGTTTTCGTCTTAGGCAAAATTTCTCAGGGTGTCATTCGTCGTCTTTTGACATTATCATATTAGTTCCACATCATGCCGCAGAGATGGCGCTGCAGTCTATCTTTTCTAAATGAGGCGCTAGAGAAATGCCGTCTCCGGCAAAGTTTCTCAGTATGTTGTTTGTCGTCGTTTGACATTGTTATATTAGTTCCACATTATGTATACTGTAGAGATGGCGATGCAGATTATCTTTTCCAAATGCATTGCTAGAGAGTTACCGTCCGTGGCAAAATTTCTCAGTATGTCATTCGTCATCTTTTGACATTGTCATATTAGTTCTAAATTATGCCGTAAATATGGCAGCGCCATCTCTGAATTACGATCTGGATCTAACGTGATGATTTTGAATGCCTTTATTATATACAATTAACATCTTTTCTAAAGACAGCACCTTCCTATAGCACGATTTGGCAATTTAGATTGCGGCGCCATATTTGCGGCGTAATTTGGAGCTAATCTGATAATGTCAAGTGACTATATTTTACATTCTCAACCAACTTTACTGAGAACGGCAACTCTCTAAAGCTTCATTTGAAAAAGATATAGGCCCGCTTAGGAAACAACATTTTGAGAAATAGAATAGACTTTCCCAAGTAGTTTGTATTAGTAACAGTGTTCACGTTAGTCATTTTCTTTATCAAAGGATCATTGTTTTCACATTAATTTCCTTGTATTGCCTATTTTTGTTCTTATCAGGTTAATTTCATGCACATGGTTTTGTTTTGTGTTGTGTGTGTGTGGGGTGTTGGTTTTTTTGTTTTTTTTTTTTTTTTTATTGGTTGCCGCCCAGGTTCTGGCGGCTTTGCGGGCGCGGGGGGGGGGGGGGGGGGCCGGGTGTCTCCGCACTGCCTGCCTCTCTCCGGCCTCCACCGTTTTGGCGTCTTGGGGTTGTGATTTTTTTTTTCGATCTTTATTATCCCGTGGCATTTTAGACCCTTCGATTCTTGAAATCCGGATTTTCACGGGCATGTCCTAATGTAATGATACTGATCAGGGATTTGTCAAATCTACCATGTTTTATGGTTCTCTTAATAACAGTTGAAAGTAAAGGTTTTAACTAACAGTTGCGGTTGAAACTAAAACAACCATATAGTCAATGTGTAGGTGTATCATAGTAATCAGGAAAATGTTTCAAAGTACTTTAAGTATCAATTTCGTTCATAACAATAACAATCCTGTAGTGAATTAAACCACATTTTTTAGTTGTTTTGAAATTCTTTGTTGGCAAAATTCAAATCCGTAAATAATGCGTTTGAGTTTGAAAAATTGCAAAATACTGATGTGGAGTTCTTTTTGTATTTGGAAATTTACAAATTCGAGTGTGTTGTACGGGATGAAATCCATTAGAAGCTTATGAGCGATAGATAAACCTGTTACTACTTTTATATAAATTTCAATAAAAAAAAGTGGTTGGAAAAAAGTATCTTCATCTATTTACATAAAATATTTCTTAAGTCTTATATAGTTGCATCCTTGAACGACGTATACATGAATTGGTGGTCCATCAAACAAATCTAAATGAATTATACGGTACACTGGTTGAGGCATGTTGACTTTCAATGATGCAAAATGGTGAGAATATTCTCCTACTTCCCATTGTTGGGATGCAACGTATACTGTATTGTTTGTGATTAGTATGTCTTTAATTTCATACAATTCGATAGATTTCATATTAAGGGCAGACTTCGTTAAAAACAGACCAACACTGTACTCAGTGCCCTTGTATATCACAATACGTACTATTTTAAAATGCGATGTCAATAGCTCACTCGTCAAATCTAACATAGAAAAATATGGCAAATCGATTGAACGTAAACTTATTGGGTTTTTTGTATGTTATAGGATCTTTAAAATTGTTTAAATGTTTTATGTCATGCATAAATATCAACTTAGCCTTTGTGCATAGCGTTAAGCATATGTTTCTTCTGGAGGTAATATTCCTGCAATATTTTTTGAACACTTGATGGAATGCTTCAAAGCGGAGACTCCACGTATATCGTGGAGGCCCTATTTTTTTAATCGTTTGAACATAGTGGAGCAAGATGTGATACTTGGGTTTAAGTGGTTGTGAAAAAATGTGTCTGTAATGAAAGTGATGATATTCAATTTGTTTTTCTAGGGTATTGAGCAATTCGTCGTTGAATTTAGGAAGCAAGATGAGAGTAGTTAGTTCAAGCAATCATAGTACAAAATTCCACACGTTGTCATTTTTTGGTATTAAATCGCCAAACATTAGAGGGAAATAATGGACAAATAGCATCATTTCTCTGGCAGTCATTTTGAAATTTGCTGATTTTATGTGCTCTCGAGTTATCATTTTGAAAGTGTTACTTCTTTCCGTCTCCTTAACGTCGAACATCTGTATTCTATAGTTGATAGTTTGTAACGGTATTTGTAAAGTTTGCATCATATACGATAAAACTAAAGACAAATCGTAACTACAAATACCATGCGAATAAAAATCGTGCATAATATCAACAATAGCAAATTCGGCCACGTGATAATGCTTCAAATTATTGAGCGCAGAAACTTCTTTTATTCCTGACTCCTTATAACTCTTTTGAGCATCAATTTCATAATTCTGTTTTGTGCGATTTAGATTTAGATCAAGAGTTATTGAATTTTGTGATGCGTATTTACTCTGAGTACAAAATCTGCAATACATAAGGGAGCTGAATGAAGTTGCAAATCCCATGAATGTGTTAATTCCTAAATTATCTCCTAAAATCCCGATCAGTGCGAAATAAACACGAATCTCATAACCACCGTTTACCAAATTTAATCCAGTCTCCTCTAGCTCGATCAACAAATCAATCAATTCTTTTAATGCTTTAGATGGAAAGATGCGTGTCAAATCAGATGCTTTTATGAACCCTGCTACAAATATGTTCTCCAAACGTGATAACAAATGTGACGGTATTGTAGGGAAATTATAGTATATACCAGTTACTTTATGAGTACCAGAATGAGCACCAATTGCATCGTTCAATTCAACTTCATCAGAATACAAAAAGTAGGGAATTACTACTCTACCTTCAAATTCTTTTTTAACGTTTTTCCAAAGTGTTCCATTCACGACGTTTGCAATTTCTTCACTCTCTTCTAATAGCTTTATGTTGTTCATCGTTTCATTAAATATGTTTCCACTCTCGAAAAACCGTTTGAATTGTTGTTTAATGGGCATGAGGTATCCCTTCGAAACGATACTGTCCTCATCATCTTTAAAATTAATCGCTTGTAATGAATCGTTAAGGTCTAAGTT
This sequence comes from Aedes koreicus, assembly GCA_024533555.2. Taxonomy (NCBI): domain Eukaryota; kingdom Metazoa; phylum Arthropoda; class Insecta; order Diptera; family Culicidae; genus Aedes; species Aedes koreicus. The sequence continues at coordinate 91,282 of JAHHFK020001754.1, read as the reverse complement.
TTTAAGTGTGGTGTTTAATTTCTGTTCTGTACCTATGAATTCAAACGGATGGTAAAAGTCGTTAATCAGCTCATTGATACCTGCCGGACGATCAACCATTGGAGCTACTTTCAGCAGTGCATCACAGATTGACTTGACTATTTCATTAGTTATACATTGTTGTAAACTCACAACATCTTTTCTCGTATAGCTGGACTTATTGTGTAAACTTAAAGTGAAACTTAAAAATTTTTCTCGTAAGGTATTTCTTATATCTAATATGTCGAATTCGCATAACTTTTTATCTTCATGGTCTTTTTCTCTTAAGCATATACCATTATTATTATCATTATTTTCGTTGAACGTTTTGGGATGAACTGTGGCAGGTACATTACTATCGGGATTTACCAAGGGATTCACTGTATTTGTCGTGGTGTTGCTTAAAACAGGATGCCCATTAGATTGATCTGCAGCGATCGGTTGAAACAAACCGGAATGTTTCGTCTTGATGTGTCGTTTGAAGCGATGAAAGTTCTGGAACAATGCCGAAGGTACACATGCTGTACATGTGTATTTGAAGACCGTAGGAGTACTATGATGAATTGAAAGATGATCGAAAATGTGTTGAATTGATCTAAATGGACACTGGCACAAATGGCAATTCATGCTGTTGCTTTTTCGTCTCCCAAGTGTGCAAAAAGTTGAAGTAGCTGGATATTCTTTGCCTTTCGGGAGAAATTGATGTTGTAGAAATATTTGGCGATGAAGCACCAAAATAATTCACAGCTCTCTGGGAAGTCGTAATCCAGGGAAAATTTCAATTTAACTACAAGATCCACACATCGCAAAAAGGTTGGTAGTTTGTACTGAAGCTTCGAAGTAACAACGTAAAATCCAGTCAGATGATCTGTTTTACCAACTACGAATATACGTGGAGTGAACGGAATTTTACCCGACAGTAGTTCGTTACGCAATGATTCTACTATTTTGGAAAACTCTTCCTCAGTCGCACATGCGTAGCACATATCAGTTTGCGCTTGGAGGATAGTTGGCAGCTTACGTGATGAAATGCGGACGGGTTTGATTAATCCGTGGAAAACGGTACAGCAAATGAAGTCACGAGTATCTAAAACATAAGAATATTTGATAAGCGATTGTTTGAATTATATAATTATTTGATTAACTAACCCAGAGACACAGAACCTGCTTCCAAGTGTGTCAGCAATTGGCAGGAATAGTCATCCTTCAACCCGTTTAATTTGATATATTTAAGATACCGAGGAATGAAGTCCTCCCAGTCGTCAAAAATATTAGATGTGGTCAGATTTTGATAAATAGTTTTGAAATCAGCATCAATCGATAAGCAAATAATATTTATACTTTTTTCAAACGACTTCAATAACTGAAAAAAATCATACCAGTAGGTAACCGTTTTCATCCGATAATCTCGGCCACTCAGTCACCAGATGCACCTTATCTGGATCTGTCCGTTCTACAATTTCTCTCATGCGTAATAGAAATGATTTGCGCCAAAGCTCAGCTACTTTGTCTGCCGGTTCTACATTATTTCGGAGCCATGCTTTAAACGAATTCTGCTTTTTGATTTCTGTAGGATAGATACATGGACTCATTAGATCACAAGATCAAGATTGATAGTCAAACAGTATTTACCTTCATCAGACTGGGCAAGAGCCTTGGTCTTGAAAATCCTCCAATAGTCGATTGTTTTCTTCTCCTGTTTGTGCTGCAATAGATGTCTCTTGTTCCGATTATGAAACCGATCATAGAGAATTCCAGATGGATGTTTTTTGTTGGTTGCTGCGTCTCGCGGATTATAATACGCTTCCTGTAGATGAGATAAATATTTTAATGAACGATGTGCCTTGCGCAATAGAATCTATTACTGGTAGCTCTGATGGAAATTTCTCTGCAATACATTGCGAAAAGCGAGCCATATCCGGTATTGGGAAATAGCTTCCGTTCGCGATATAATAATCCACTACAGTGTGAGCCAAATATTTCCTGTGTTGAGTATCCAACCGCTGATGCATTCTGTAAAATTGTGTTACAATTTTCCCCTTTTCATTCCTTTCAAGAATGTCCTCTAAAAGATTCAACGTGACCGACGTGGACAAAAGAGGGTGTAATGGTGCTCGCGAAGGGTTTTGGATCGACGGGCCTGGGATGCATTTAGAGTTAGTACAGCTACTCATTTGATCTTGTTTGTACATAACACTTTCCTCCCATTGTTGTAGTTTCCTTCTCAGGGCATGCTTATGACCGGTACACTTTAGGACCGAAAAAATGTCTGCCAGGGCAGCTTCGTCAATATCCGCTAGATACACCAGCGTGACACCATGTCCTATCAAAAACGATATGGGAATTCAACGAAAATAAAAATTAATAAGTACTAACCGATCAAAATAGAATAAACAGATTCATTTAACTGCCACTTCTCAACGATCAATTTTCGGAGCTCTGGATTTTCATCACGTTCTACAAAAAAGAAACAAAATTTTACATTTAACTTGAAATAAGCACATATAAATACAAACCTTCAACCAGTTCTGGATCCGCAATAATTTCGTCAACAATTAATGGTATCTTAAAGTTTTCTGCACTCATTTTCACAGTGAATTTGTTAAAATTACGCACAGAATCACATTTATAACACTTTCTTGGGCAAAATGGCGTGCTACAATAAGAATAAGACAGTTTTGTCAACAAGACAACGCTATGTTGTTATTTTTATCATGGGCACGGTAAAGTTGAGAACATTATTCGTTACCAGTCACAAAACATGCGGTAAATTTGATTGCAAAATAGTGTTGGATTTGACTATCAAAATATTTTTAAAAGCAGTACAATATTGTAAAGGATGACATAGTATTTCCAACAACAATGTTGTTATAGTAGGTATCAGTTCATTAAATTTAAAGACATATCGGAGAATTCACTTCAACTACAAAGTTATGGTTATACTTACTCCAACATTAGTTTCAGTGTATTTTTATAAAACAACAACAAAAATGTTTTTACAACTTTCAATTTTTTCCAACCTTTTTCCCCTTAAAACCCGGTTTTCCCACAAAAAAAGCCCCCGGAGGCCCCGTTTCTCTCAAACCCCCCCCCAAAAAAACCCCCCCGCCGCCCCCGGCCCCCCAAAAAACTCTTCCGAAAAAACCCCAACAAATGGGTACAAAAACCCGAAATTTCTCCGGGAGGTATTTCTCCACGTTTTGTGACCATTTGATGATTTTTCCCCCGGACCTATTATCCCGGAACAGGTCCCCGTGGGGTTTGGATAGCCAAAAAAAATTCCGAAGGGAACCCCTGCCAAAATGGGTACCAAAATTCATTAAATTTCGTCAATAGGATGTTTGTCAACTTTTTAAGGCCATTTGATTATTTGTTCCTGGAATGTTTATTTCGGAACAGGTTCATGGGAGGCCGAAAGAAAGACCGATTCCTGCGGGATGTGGCTAATAGTTTGTTGGCAAGCCCACTGGACAGTTGCCGCCGGCTACCAAGTGTGTCCCGGTGACGCCCTTTTAATTCACGGTTGACAGTTCGTAGAGAAACGTCAGTTTGAAAGATCGATAAACGGAAAGAAGGATCAATTCAATTGATTCATTGTGCAATTTCACTGATTCTGATCAATCACGGAGTAGCAACCATTGAAACGTGCAGTAAGTCTAAGCTAAGCTAATACCGTCTTTGGAGCTTGAACCAAGTGATTTGAAAGTGGGTTTCTCAAAAAAAGACCATTTTCTATTCAAGGAAATGAATAAAGTTTCAAGTAATTGTTACTTTACCAAATGAATGGAGATTTCTCAAGTATATATACACGGTGTTCAATAAGTTCGAATACAAGTTTTCATCATTGCGTAGGTATGCGCCATGTACATATTCTGCATTGGTATTGGTGTCAGCTTTAGCTTCATTCATACGCTACCGAATGTGCGCGGTGTTGACATTCTGTTAGTTGTTGTTTGTTTGTTACGCGCGATGAAAGAGTATCGGGACTTCGTAATTAAGCGTTTTTTGAACGGTGAGCGACCCGGCGATATATTCCGGCTGCTGAAATCGCATGGGGTCAAGCGGAACTTTGTCTACACGACCATCAGGCGATACCGGGAGACGTCCTCGACCAATGACCGTGCGAGATCCGGTCGGCCGCGTTCAGCGAGGACGCCACGGGTCATCAAGATCGTGAGGGAGCGAATTCGGCGCAAAAAGAACCGCTCAATCCGGAAAACGGCTGCAGATCTCAACGTTTCCATTGGAACCGCTCACACCATACTCACCAAGGACCTTGGTTTCAGGCCTTACAAAAAACGTAAGGTCCATGGCGTTTCGGAGGCTACCAGCAAAAAGCGGTTGGATCGAGCTAAGAGGATCCTCTCTCGGCACGCTGGTCAGGAGTTTGTTTTTTCGGACGAGAAACTGTTCGTGCTGCAGCAGCCGCACAATGTGCAAAATGACCGGGTGTGGGCGCCATCGAGGGACAGCATTCCTGAATCCAATATAAACATCCCTCGGTTCCAAAGTGCCGCGTCGGTGATGGTTTGGGGGGCAGTATGCAAACGTGGTAAGCTACCCTTGGTGTTTATTGAAAAAAACGTCAAAATCAACGCGGTGTACTACAAAACTGAGGTTTTGGAAAAGGTTGTTGCCCCCAGTCTCCGAAGCCTCTACGGCGATGAGCACTACGTGTTCCAGCAGGACGGTGCACCAGCCCATACGGCAAATGTGGTTCAAGCCTGGTGTCGGGACAATTTAACCGACTTTCTGGACAAAACTTTGTGGCCTCCCAGCTCCCCGGACTTGAATCCTCTCGACTTTTTTGTTTGGTCCTATATGATGGCGAAGCTGAACGAATACAAGGTCAGCACTTTGGATCATTTCAAGACGGTAATTCTCAAAATCTGGGACGAAATGCCCATGCAGTCCGTGCGTGCCGCCTGCGACGCGTTCGAGAAACGTTTGAAGCTCGTTAAGGAGTACAAAGGGGGGGTCATTCCAAGAGAAATGTTGTAAACGTTCCTTGTAAACATAGCTTTCAATAACATAAATCCAAAAAATAAAAAAACATGTTTTCATTTTTTTAACAAATTTTGAAAGTGTATCCGAACTTATTGAACACCGTGTAGTAGTATGTATTGAATCATATTTCTATTCACTATCGCGGCATGATGTGGAACTAATATGATAATGTCAAAAGACGACGAATGACACCCTGAGAAATTTTGCCCAAGACGAAAACTCTCTATAACTACTCTGGACTGTTTTGCTCACACATTGAATTAACAACCTCTATCCATTTGTAGCAGATTCCCGGTGACCAATGTAACTGGAACCATATTTTTCCACCACCAATACATTTTTATGACCATATACTTTCATTATGAATATGACATATAATTTTTATTTCCTTGACCTTTTTTACGTCGTTTTTTGAAATAACGCGGTTTTTTTTACGTGGTTTTTTGAAATAACGCGTAAAAAAACCGCGTAAAAAAAAACTGCAGTGTATTGTATCCCAATCTTTTCGCACCCAAAACATCACAGTTTTCCATGCATTGAATTCATTTCTTCGCCCCATTCAGTCATCGCAAACATCAGCCAATCGATTAGAAGGAGTTCCTCTCTTTTGAAAAAAAAAAACCCGTTCACTATCTGAATGGGGCCGACTCATTGTTGTCAATGTTATTACCACATCTTTCGTTCGTTCTCAGCTACTGACTGAGCTCGCCTCGCCATTCGTCCCAGACCCAGATGGGTTCCCGAAGATAAGAAACTTGTGTCCCTTGGAATAAACGGGGACTCGACTTCCAGCCACCCGCAGGAGTCGTAAAAACTTTTGCTTGCAAACTTCCCGAGCAGACCCGTCAGCATTCCGAGCTGTCGGATTTAATAATGAAATAAATGTGACATCCTCATTTTCTACCCCCGGAGTACCCGGATTTCGGCTCTTTGTTTTTATCTTTACATGTTGTCAGTGTTCCTCGGCTGCAAAGAAAACTCACAAACACCGGAAGTGATTGCAAAACTTTGCTACATTGTGAAACTAATGCTCCCGTTGATGACGGGGGTGGCGCGTCGGTCGTCGTCATAATGTCGATGAAGGAGGAGGAGGAGGAGCGGAATTGGCACTAAAAGCAGCAACGTCGGATCCGAGATAATCTGATAAGGCCCCTCTGGACTAAGGACCGACGCATGTGGTAGTGAGGGGGAGGTCTTTTCATTTCCGAACGGGCTCCCGGCGACGTTCCGCCGAATTTAACCTAATTAGGGCATCCAAGCAGCGACGACGATGGTGACGGCGTCGGAGATAAGCCGTTATGACCACCGGGGCGCTGGCGGCGAATCTTGCTCCGGATCTTGATCGGTGATTAGTATTTTCAGAAAGAGAGAGAGACCGAGTCTTTTACAGGAAGTTGATTAGTGTTCATTTGCGGCGGGACGCGAGATTAATTCATTAGTGATGGCTTCGCTGAAAATGTGCGTGCTCGCAATTCTACCCATAAAAAATGCAATGAAAACGGAAATTAACCCACGATTACTCCCAGGAGGCTTTCCTTTCATCCATGCACCGCATGCACCAGCAATGTCGATCGCTATTAGTCTTCCAGCGTGACAAACCGCTCTGCTAGATGGTCGATAGCCACTAATTGGTCCCCGGTCGAGGGCAGGCTGTCGGTTTTCAAAAATCAATGAAATATAAAAAAATAAAAAATAATCTCACCACAATCCAATAATCCCGCGGGGCGAGTAAATATTTCGCTAATTGCCACCCAATTTGTACATGTACACAGCAATTATCACCCGGCTACAATCAACCAACCGGCCGGATGACGACCACATCAGCGCCGCCGCCGACGACGACGACCGTTTAATGCGATTACACTACACTAAGACCGCCTTTAATTACCATTTTATGATAATCAAACGACGGAATTTTATTACTAATTCATAATCGAAAGCAAAATCTGTGCTCCTGCTGCTGCTCGCGACGCCCAGAGGTTAAAGGATTAATGGGCAAAGTTGGACTCGCTCGGAGAGCATCAAGCAAGTCGTTTATTATTACTCCTAGCTACCGAGCATCGCTCACTCAAAAGTGATGCAATAAATGTTCTCTTCATTACGATTTCATTAGCAGCGGAGAATTACGCCGGCAAAGGTCTTCTGGTCCCGGCGGGAATCAGGCGGGAGAGTGGAAAGAAATGGGTTTTAGTTTTATGGTTTGTAGTTTGTTGAAAGTGTTGGAAATGCAGCGTAGTTGAATTATAGCTGGCTGCAAATTATCGAGATGTGGCCATTAAAGTCAACGTGTGACCTGAACAGCTGTACTCATCCAATGGGGGGTGGCCACCCACTTTGTGTGGGCTGGATGGATGGATGTACTGATTGTGTTGATAGGATGAAAAAGAACTTACGAGGACAGGTGTTTTCATCTTATCCAAATTACGTTCTTTTGCAAACTTGAGTTGTTGAGGACGTTTGAGCTAATTTTTCTTTAATGCTTTACTCTGGTGTTTAAGAGCGGCTCTCAGGAGACTCTTAAATGTGTCTTGTTAAGTGAGTGACTTTTGAGTGAAAATTTTTGTTATTTTTAGCAAAGCCCGAGAAATCTACTGCACAATTTACGGGAGGTACGTGAGGGAAACTACGAATTGCACCAGTTGCTGGGAGAACCTCTCATCGTACACATCGCAAAAATCGGTCGACTACGATGGGCTAGGCATGTCGTAAGAATGTCGGACGACAGCCCTGCGAAAATGGTTCTCGAAAACGAACCGACAGGTACAAGAAGAAAAGGCGCGCAATGAGCAAGGTGGATTGATAAAGTAGCAGGCGACCTGTGGACCCTACGCAGACAGCGAAGCTGGCGAGGTACAGCCATGGACCGATTACAATGGAAACAACTTCTGTGTACAGTAGAGGCCACGCCGGCCTTAGTCTGATTTGTAAGGTAGATGATGGATAATATAATTATAATCACAGTGAACCTCAAATGACTGGAAGAATCATGAGATAAATAGTGATTTCAAGTAAGCTAAATATGAAATAAATTCAACTCAATATTCAACATCACTTTCTGGCAACAAGCCTAGTTCGTTTTATGGCAAAATTTAAGCCAACTTCTTCAACAGGTTGGAAACTGATGGTTTTCTGGATGATGTATTTTGAATCTTCAAAATGAATAAATCCATAACGATTCGAATCATTAGCCCGAAAGATTGAATTTATGTCCGAACGATAAAATGTAACATAATTTGGAAAATATCGGAGTTTTAGACCTATGTCATAACAACTCATGAAAACAGTCACCTCTGAATAAACCCCTAGTAGCACACTTGTTGCAAACCAGTTAACGTGACTGCTTTGTGACTCAAATAAGTCACAATAAAGTTGCTGCAACCAAGTTCGACCGTTGTGTGCTGCTTGGGGCCGTTCCCTGCCCTACTTTCACTACTGGGCAAATTTTTAGTCTCTCATGCAGGCCTCAAAAGCATAAGATTAAGTCCTCCCATCTTCATCAAGGTGAAAATTTTGACTTACGGAAGGCAAATTTACGGCAAAATCACAATAACCAGGTCACCCTAAAATATATCTAAAAAAGGATAATTTTGCCCGGTGAATAACAAACTTCGTGGGAAAACTATTGTCACATATTCTTAATTCGATGATAAGCACAATAATAAAGGGTGCTCCAATCAAAATAAGGTCAAACAGTAATGTGTGTGAGTCGATCAAAGTTTTTATTAATTTGTCAAATTCGTTTTCTTTTTCAAGTGCAGTTAATCTATCTATCTATATATATATATTTATATATATACAGCTATTCCACGGGAAAAGAATAGAGTTGAAAAAAAAGTTGTCCGATTTTGCTCTAAATCATCAAAAATAATTTGACTCGTATTTTTTTATTTTTTTACTATGGTGACCATGTTCGATATAGGGTTACCAGAAAAATCGATATTTTTCGAAATTTTTAATTTAAAAAAATCATAACTTCTGAACAACTGTATTGATTTACAATTTTTTTTTTCATGAATAGAAAGCTTATTACTTCTTGTTTTTACTAAAAATATTGCTTAAAATAATTAATGTACTTAAATTTGCTAAAATGGTCAAAATATTCGTTTTTTATGATTTTGTAAATGTTGGACCACAACGACTATTTATTTTTATATTTTTTATTAAAAATTTAAACACTTTTACATAACATATCAAAAAATTAGAAATGTTTATAGAGCCGTTTTTGAGTTATATTCTTTTGAAAATTTCAAGTTTTTTGCCCATACACACATGGAATGAACGTTATCCTCCATTATATCAATTAGCTCAAAATAAATCAAAAGTATGAAAATGTTATTTAAGAGTGTTTGTTTGGTCCAGTTTATTATAAGAATTTACAAATCGCAAAAGCTGAAAATAATTCAGTCGGAATAGTCTGGTGTTGTTATTGATGATTTTATTTTTAAAATCGGCAAAGCAGTATGTCGTTTTTCAAAAAAGTTGATTTCCAGCGATCCATACAATAGGTTACCTGCTTTGTTTATATGTTTTCAATATTTTTGATGCAGGTAATTCATTGTATTTTTTTGTATGATTATGATTCGTCTGTCTCCTTTTCCTTGTTCACTCTACCTAAATGATACCCAAAGGGACTATTTCAAGTGGTCTATAAGATAAAGCATATGTTAGTCAAGAAAATCAGTGAAATTGTCCAGTTACCTTACTGAAGAAACGTTTAATACAATGAAGCACGAATGCTCAAATTGCCATGTTCGGAGTAATAGTTACAGGAAACTTACTCATAAACTATATGTTTATGCAGCGGAAAGGAGAATAAAGTTGGATAAAAGTTGTTCCTACATTTGTAATACCTGCTATTGCAGACTTTATCGCTTTATCAAGAAAGAAAACTGTCGTGACCTGGTCGAGGACTTGGAGGCTTCGACTTCATTCTTCGCGACATTCTGCACTCGCGTCAGCACAACTGTGCTCTGCAAAATCCGTCAAATAACTGAATCGATCATGCACATGCACCTACTACGATTTCGTTTGAACACGCTGCTACGTGAATAACCTTCTTAAGAGTTATTACTACGTTCATGGCGAATCACTCAAATAAAATATATATAACGATTTTCATTTATTTTTGACCATTCAAATACTATTATTGTTATTTTTATTTTCCATGGTAATCATTGAACTATTACATCTACCACAAAAACGAGCCAGCAACTCCAAGTGCAGTTAATCTAGAAAGTGAAAATCAAGAACTCACCGTTTGCCGGACTCAAAATTACCCTAATGTGGAATAATTCATAATATGAGAAAAGTTTACTCAGTCGTGGTTTACGCTACAACTCAAATTCGGCATGAGTGCCTCTGCAATCCTTATGAGCACTCATGCTGAATTTGGACGCTAACGAACCATTGCACAGTGGTCAAAAAGTCGATTTTAACGCTCTCAACTCATAGCTCCCTAAATAGTGGAACTAGAGCGATGGCGTCTTTGGCAAAGTTGATGGATATGACAAGCTTCATATTTTGACGGCAGGATTTTTGTGATCAATCCCCCTAAAAGTGAGATAAAAATTCAACTTTTTTAGGATTTTAATATAGAGAGTTTTTGTCTTCAGCAAAATTGTAGAAAAAGTCAATGTAAACAACTTTGCTGAAGACATATAAATCGTATGTTTCACCCTATTGGAGATAAAGAGCGTTTCGTAAATAAATAAATAAATAATAAAGCATGAAAAACCGTTGTCTGGCGACGATAAGAAGCTGCTAGTAAAAGAAGTGGTTCAAATTGAAAACGGCAATGAAAATATAAATGTTTAATAATAATTGAAATAAAAATCGGTGTAATTATAGTAAGATATAATGAATAACAATATTGACCCAAAATAAAATGTAAAATTCATCTGAAAATAATGAGTTTGAAGGTGTGGTCACCATGACAACGCAAATTTTTGTTCTGTTTGAATCATGAAATATAGTAAAACCATCGATATTTGTTTTGAGCATAACTCCCCAGCAGACGGTCGTGGACGGACTAACTAACCACCACTTGAAAGCTCATATAATGAACTATTAGATGCAGTCAACTCTATTTGCTCCTACCTGCTCCTAAGTGTGGTACAGCCGTCGAAAATTCGATGTAAAAAAACCGAAACAAGTTCAATAACTCATCCCACTGAAATAATGCAGGTATAGTATGTTCTAGAAAATTTCGTATTTCGACCCTCTTCACGATTGCCCAGTAACGTTCGATGGGTCGAAGCTGAGGGCAATTTGGTCGATTGATATTTTTCTCAACGAAATCTATACCCCTTTTCCGCAAGCCAATTGAGAGTGGTTTTGGCATAGTGAGCCGACGCTAAATCCGGCCAAAACAGTGGAGGTGTACTATGCTTCTTATATAAAGGCAACAATCTCTTCTTGAGACACTCAGATCGATAGATTTCCGCATTTATAGTTCCGGTAGTGTAAAAAATGGTTGACTTCAAACCACAGGAACATATTGGTTGCCATACCAGTACCTTTCGACCGAATTTCTCCACTTGAATCGACCTGTCCGCATCGCTCACATCCTCCCCAACGACGGCGGTAAAGTATTGTGGACCTGGAAGGGTTTTTGAGTCCTCCTTTACATAGGTCTCATCGTCCATCAAAACGCATGCATCCGGACGCTGCAAAAGACGCGAATACAATTTCCGGGCCCTTGTTGCTGCTCGCTTCTTCTGTTCTGCACTTTGTTTCGAGATTTTCTGCTTCTTGTAGGTCTTCAGGTGGTTTCGCCTCTTGATACGCTGGATCATTCCGACACTCGTTCCTGCTTTTTTGGCCAAATCACGTATTGACATTGATTTGTTCTTCATGATTAGAGATACCACTTTCTGCTCCAGTTTCGGGTTGGAAGAACCGGGTTTTCTGCCTCTTCCTGGTAGCTCATCCAAAGAATAGTGTTCCCCAAACTTATTAATGATGGTTTTAACACTCGCATGATGAATTCCAAACCGCTTCGCCAATTTTCGCATAGTAATACCCCTCTCACTTAGCCATGTGTCCAGAACCTTAATTTTCACTTCCTTTTCAATACGCGACATTTTGAAAACGCAGAATTTGAACCGCACAAACAAGTAAACAAAAGAAAGCTGACAGTCAAACGCACAGCATGCAGTGTTCAGAGCATAAAAAACCATCACAAATACATGCGTACAACGCAAATGTATGTGGATAGCTTATATTCGATACACTCCTTATTTTGAAATAATGTAGAATAACGTTCATTCCATGTGTGTACGGGCAAAAAACTTGAAATTTTCAAAAAAATGTTTCTCAATAATGGCTTGATGAACATTTCAAATTTTTTGATATGTTATGTAAAAGTGTTTAAATTTTTATAAAAAAATATGAAAATAAATAATAAGTTTTTCAAAACATTTGTTTATTATGTTTTTTTAAATGTTGAACCACAACCATTTAAATCATAATAAACAAATATTTTGACAATTTTAGCAAATTTAAGTACCTTAATTATTTTAATCAATATTTGTAGTAAAAATAAAAAGTAATAAGCTTTCTATTCATGAAAAAACATTGCAAATCGATTCGGTGGTTCAGAAGCTATGATTCTTTCTAAATAAAAAAAAATCGAAAAATGTCGATTTTTCTGGTAACCCTATATCGAACATGGTCACCCTAAGAAAAAAATAAAAATACGGGCCTAATTATTTTCGATAAAAAACATACCCAGCGATTTTGAGCAAAACCGGACAACTTTTTTTTTCAACTCTATTCTTTTCCCATGTTCCCGCTGTATATAGGGTACGGGACGGGTTTTAAGCAGTTTAGTCAGCCCCTGAGTCATTTGATGAAGCTGTATGTAATCTATAATTAGAACTGCCAATATTTAAACATTAATCCCTCTGCTTACGTCTAGTCTATAGAAACATACCTTCAGCAACGAGCATTAGGCTCAGAAAATATCATAGCCATGGAATAAAGTTCCCAATTGCAGGGACTTCTTAAACACATGCGGATTGCTTTCCGATTAAAAATATGTTTTCTTCAGCTCCTCAATCTGTACATAAACTAACAATATTGTATGAGTGCGATTCTGTGCATGTGTGCGAAGGCGAAATTAAATAGGCCAGTTCACGATTTGCTGCAAACGTCAATTTCCTCAACCCGCTCCTTCGTTTTACCCATTCGCTCTCAAAAACAATCAACCAAAACATGTCGATTGCTACGACCACAAACTCGTCTCCTAGCAGGTTATGAGACAGACGTACACGACCAAACTTTTAGTTTGTCATTGAGCTTTAGATTGGCAATGTGTATTTCTTATTTCATTTACTCTCACGCAAATGTTAGCCAAAGCGACTGTGACGACAAACGGAATGGTTCGTTTAAAAACAAACAAATGCAAGAGACAGCAGGCTTCACGTTACATTACCGGTGCGCTATTTCCATGGTTAACAAAGAAGAGAGGAAACATGGGCTCTCTCAAAAGCAACAGTGATGCCATAGCTGCAGCTCAACAGAGAAGCATTATTTATCGTTGGGTACTATTGGACAGCTCCAAAACATATTTTTTATTGCAAATGATAGTGCCAGATGATGGACAATGTAATCATAAGCATAGATCAACCTCCAATGACTGGAAGAAACGAAATAAATAGCGATTTCAGATTATCTAAATATCTAATAAATTTAACTCAATGTACAACATCACATTCTGGCAACAAGCCTAGTTGTGGGAGAGAGCTGATGAAGACATGCTCTCCGGTACACGCGATGCAAATGCAAAATACACAAAGGCAACATTTGAGCGAACTTCTTCAGCTGGTCAGAAACTGATGGTTTCTAGATGATGTATTTAAAATCTTCAAAATGACAGTAATAAATTGGTAATCAATCATGATTCATACATCGAATCATTGGCCCAATAGATAAAGCTTATGATCGTATCATTAAAAATGCAATAATTTGGAAAATGTAGGAGTTATAGACCTATTTCCTAACAACTGATTAAAATAGTGACCCCTGATTAAGCCGTTCCCTACCCTATAAAAAAAAATAATGTCCCTTCCTACCAGCATAATTAACCAACGAAATAATGGATTTTTTTTTTTTTTTTTTTTTTTTTTTTTTCTCTTTTCCCCACAATTTTTTTAAAAAAAAAAAAAAAAAAAAAAAAAATAAAAAAAAAAAAAAAAACAAAAAAACCAAATTGTTTTTGTTTTTGAAAAAAAAAAAAAAAACAAAACCCAAAAACCCTTTTTCTATTCGGAAAGGGAAAACCTTGGAAATTTTTATAAATGCGGCCGAATTAAAAAAAAAAAAAGAACGAGATAGGAGAGAACCACTTATTGTTACTTAGATCCTTTTAAAAAGTTATGCGAAAAGTGATAATACACTGAAGTCACTTATTTCACAATTTTTTTCGGGGTTTTCTGAATTTGACGTGGTTTTCGGGATTCACGCGAGTAGATACCGTTCGCTTGGATTTGATAAAAAAACGCGTCTCAAACATAACTTTTATCGCTTTTTTACGAGGCTTTCGTAAATTACGGGTTTTGACGTAGATTCAGGGATTCAATCGGTTTTTTAATGTAGTTTCTTTTCAACATCGCACTAATTTCTGTGTTAAAAGCAAGCTCAGTGTAAACGATTTATATCGTGTAGATGCACGTTTAAACTGGAACGTTTGTATTGGTGACACCTCGCAGTGAGATGTTAATAATTATTGGAGTGAAGGTCAATGAAAAGTGAAAGTATTAGTTTATGTCTTCTGTGTTGAACTGATAAGTGTGTTATTTTTTTTGTACCAAGAAAAAGAAAAAAGAAAAAAAAAAAATAAAATTTTATTTTTATTTTCCACACACAGAAACCCCGCCCCCCCCCCACCACAAACAAACCACCCCCAACCAAAGACGCCACGCCCATAAGAGACAGCAAAAACAAACAAAAATAAAAAAAAAAGAAAAGAAAAAAAGAAGCACACCCCCAAAAAATTAATACCCCCGCCCCCCCCACAACCCCCTGCTTCCCCCCCCCTATAATACGCAACCCCCATGTGGTTGTTTTTTATCCCCCAAAAACCCCCCCATATAGTCATATTTGTTTCTGCCGGTTGTTAAATTTTTTTTTTTTTTTTTCAAACTTTTTTTTGCGCCACACCAAAAATATTTAGAGTTTTTTTCGACAATCCCCCCACCTTTTTAAAAAATTAATTATTTTTTTTTTTTTTTTAACTCTTTATTTATTCCAAATTTTTACATCATTTTACATTCATATATTAACCTAGGTGATCCTGCTAAGTAATAAACATTTCAACCTTATATGCTATCATTTATATCTAATTGTGTTAATATTATTTTTACTTTGTCTATTCAGTATTTTTTAACAGGGTTCCTTTTGCCTGCGTGTAAGAATAATTATTGATTTCTTAAAACTAGTTCTTATCTATAGAGAGAATTGATCATTGCAATTGAAGACTGCAATGATTTTTGTCTAAAATTATGAATTATTTTGTTGGACATTTCTTCTAGAGTCTCAACGTTTGAAATTCTTTGTAATTCAATAGTACTGAACCATGGTGGCAACTTCAAAATCATTTTCAGAACTTTGTTCTGAATCCTTTGAAGTGCTTTTTTCCTAGTAGCACAACAACTAGACCATATTGGCACAGCATAAAGCATGGCCGGTCTAAAGATTTGTTTGAATATTAGAAGTTTGTTCTTCAAACAAAGTTTGGATTTTCTGTTTATAAGAGGATATAAACATTTTATATATTTATTACATTTGGCTTGAATGCCCTCAATGTGATCTTTAAAAGTTAATTTTTGATCAAGTATCAGTCCAAGATATTTTACTTGATTTGACCAAGAAATTGGAACTCCGTTCATAGTGACCATATGACTATTACTTGGTTTCAAAAATGCAGCTCTAGGCTTGTGTGGGAATATTATAAGTTGAGTTTTGGAAGCATTAGGAGAAATCTTCCATTTTTGAAAATAATCTGTAAAAATGTCCAAGCTTTTTTGTAGCCTCCTGGATATAACACGAAGACTTTTTCCTTTAGCGGAAATGCCTGTGTCATCAGCAAAGCAAGATTTTTGACAGCCCTGAGGTAAATCAGGGAGGTCTGAAGTGAAAATGTTATAAAGTATTGGCCCAAGAATGCTACCTTGAGGAACACCAGCTCTGACAGGCAATTGATCAGATTTAGAATTCTGATAATTTACTTGCAAAGTTCTATCAGTTAAGTAGTTTTGAACTAATTTTATGATATAAAGCGGAAAATTGAACTTTTTCAGTTTCGCAATCAAACCTTCATGCCAAACACTGTCGAATGCTTTTTCTATGTCTAGAAGAGCAACTCCAGTGGAGCAGCCTTCAGCTTTGTTTGAACGAATTAAATTTGTAACTCTCAAAAGTTGATGCGTAGTTGAATGCCCATGGCGAAATCCAAACTGTTCATCAGCAAAAATTGAGTTTGTATTGATGTGAAGCATCATTCTGTTCAAAATTATTTTTTCAAAAAGCTTGCTTATTGAAGAAAGCAAACTGATTGGTCGGTAGCTAGAAGCTTCAGCTGGATTTTTGTCTGGCTTCAAAATAGGTACGACTTTTGCATTTTTCCATTTATCTGGAAAGTATGCCAGATGAAAACATCTGTTAAATAGTTTTACCAAGAAAGACAAAGTACTCTCAGGGAGTTTTTTGATGAGGATATAGAAAATTCCATCATCACCTGGTGCTTTCATATTTTGAAATTTTTTAGTTATAGTTTTTACTTCATCCAAATCAGTTCCCCAAGAATCATCAAAAATATTTTCTTGTGAGAAAATATTCAGATACTCCCCTGGAAACTTGATCCTCAATAGGACTTGTAAGACCCAAACTGAAATTATGGGAGCTCTCAAACTGCTTAACAAGTTTTTGAGCTTTTTCCGCATTTGTGAGCAAAATTTTATCACCTTCCTTAAGCGCTGGTATAGGCTTTTGAGGTTTTTTCAATATTTTAGAGAGTTTCCAGAAAGGTTTGGAACTCGGATCTAATTTTGACACATTATTTTCAAAATGTTTGTTCCTCAGGGCAGAGAAGCGTTTTTTAATTTGTTTTTTTAAATTTCCCCCTAAGAATTTCCCTACCGGGATACCGTGTTCTTTTTAGTAAATTGTTAAATTGTGAAACCGTTTACGTTACAGGTTCAAGGTCAAATTTACCACAAAGCGGGTTTATTGTTGCCATAAATGTCTACAGGTTTATTCCATAGGAGATTCGCTCAGAAACATTATTCCACCACGAAGCAGGACATTGAACAACAATTGCAAGCAATCCTTCAAGGACACAATGGATTGATTCAAATCTTCAAGACTGCTCTAGATCAAATGTCATCTAACAACCATAAGATTGTGATTCGAGCTAATTTATTTTCCAATTTTCCAATGAGTAGTTTAATTATAAGCAGGACAACATCTGCCGGGTCAGCTAGTACAGAATACAGAAGAAATATTCAGCTAAGCTTCCTTTTTACCGAATGCGAATTGCCGGGTCTTTCGTTTAACACCTGCCATAAGATTTTGTACAGTCTCCTTGTCCACTTTATTCGCCGCCGAACGCCAGTTTGCCTTGAACTGTTTCTCACTCATCACAGCTTTTTGAGTCTTTCTATGGTTCCGCTTGACGATGGCCCAATATTGTTCGATTGGGCGGAGCTCTGACGTGTTGGGAGGGTTCTTGTCCTTGGTCACCACTTGAACGTTGTTGGCAGCATACCACTCTATGGCCTTTTTTCCGCAATGGCAAGATGCCAAATCCGGCCAAAATAGAACGGAACAATTGTGTCGCTTCAGGAAAGGCAGTAGACGTTTTTTTAGGCACTTGCTCGGATAAATTTCCTGGTTGATGGTTCCCGTCGCAATGTAAACGTTGCTCTTCAAGCCAGAGGTACATATGATATTTCTTCGTGAACTTTGACAGTTTAATGTGCTTGAAAATATCAGCCACCTTTTCCCGTCCAGTTGCCGTATAAAATTCCTGTCCAGGAAGCTATTTAAAGTCTGCCTTGACGTAAGTTCCATGGTCCTGTACCACGCAATCATACTTCGTCAGCATCGTCCTGTACAACTTTCGCGATCGTGCTTTGGCCGACGTGTTTTTTTTTATCGTCGTGATTTGGAGTCACCACTTTCTTGTAAGTCGACAGTCCAGCTCGTTTCTTAGCTCTATTCACGGTTGAAGGCGTGGCCAGCTTCTCTGCGACATCTCGGACGGAGAGGTTGGGGTTCCGCTCGAAACAGCGGGCAACTCTTTTTGTCGTCGCTGTGGCCTCCGGCTTTCGAATTTCCTCCGATCCAGCTTTCCTGGCTGTCGACAAACGTTCACCGGACACTTTTAATACGTTGTTTACAGTTGATTTAGCCACATTCAACAATTTCGGCAACTTGGCGTGTTAGTAGTATGGATTTTCACCATCCACGTGTAAAATTTTGATGCGTTGCTTCTCTTCCTTCGACGATATTTTGATAACTGAAGTACTAATCTCAAAATCGAAATAGAGGCATGATGCTACACGCACACATCTTCAAAATGAGGGGTGTGCAAAATGTTTTAATGCACGATGAAAGGAAATGCGTCAAGTTTAAGTCGATCAAATTTTGATCGAAACACCCTTTACTCTTGGTCCAGGGAGTCAACAAATTTACGATAAGTTACTACACCCGACCTGGAATAATCCAGTATGGTCTTCCTTTGAAGCTGTGTCTGCCAGAGAGTGAATCATTCATTTGAGTTTCATTCACAGACACTCTTCATATTATTATTTGTTTCAACCAAAAGACCTACGCTACCCACAATGAACCTTCCCCCCTTAAAGCAACCAAACCATACAGGAAACCCATCAAATGAATTACTTGCCAACAGCTCCTCTGAACTTGAAGTGATTTTTCATGCAATCCCCAAGACTCTTACCTCCCACAGCAATATCCAACGCACCACCGATTTGAAAATCCTTTCTCCCCCCTCCACACGGTCTTCATATGCGCATGTTTTTCGAGTTTTTTGCCGGATCATTCTAGCCATTTCCGTTCCCTTCAGACATCCAGGAACCGGTTAGTAGATGGATGAAAAGTTCCAAATGAGCTCTCAGTCGACCCGTTAATTCGGCAGCAGTGCTGGGGAATGTTCTGTGTGTAGCAATTTTGCTACACATTTGCACCTTCTTTTTTGTCGCTGAATTTTCCCTCCATTCATCCATTCATTGTTCGCAAACGAGGAGGAAAAGTTTTGCAACCAACGAACATGCCAGGCGCATTTTCCCCGGTTTGGCTGGGTAATTGTTTCGGGAAAGCTTCTCATAACCGTACCACGGCTCGCTAGCTAGGGATGACGGGAAATATGGAGGATAGAGGCAAATTATGAACATATAAAAGCATATTATGGCAAATAGAGGGAGAACAAGTGCTGCTCCATAGTGCTTTTTGTCTTAACTTTTTAGGATGTGAGCTAATCGACAATTGGTTGGAAGTTGGCGCTAATGCGAGAAAGCTGTAATGGTAAATAATTTTGCTCGAGTTTCTCGTTTCGGGGTGTTTCGATGAAAATTTACAAAAACAAATCTCGATTTATCCTTCTCATCAGGATCGACATCCATCCCCCATTTGATTGTGATTGCACGTTGACTCTATCGCCTTCGTGTGGAAACGTGACGAGCAAACTGTCGGTCAAATCAGTCACGCATCTTGGGTCGATCGGAAGCGAATTGTTTACAACATAGAAGTCGGTTGATGGGAGAAGGAGGGAGTCATATAATATGTATTGTTTGGATTGTGCACTCCAACCGAGCAGACCACCACGGTGAACAGGACAAGTCAAATGGTGTAACGTGTGCAGGTAGACGAACTGAATTGTTGTTGGTGGTTGCATGTCACCTCGCACACCCCAGTCAGGATCCGAGCAACCCGTTAGTCTGACGACACAATTCGGTGGGGATTGACCTTATCGAAGTGTCACAACATTGTCGCCGAGCATTTGTGCTGCTGCCGTCGCCGATGCCGTTCGGGACAAATTGGATTGAAAAATGTTATGACCGACCTCTGACCACGGCGATGGCTATCGAATCCATGTACATGGCAAATCGTGTCCTGGGTGACTGATTCGGTCACGATAGAACATGTGTTTATTACGAAAGTCAGCGCGAAAATTACACGTTGCCCCAGAAAGGCGAGCACCAGGTAAATAAGCTTTAAAGCTGAATCGAATTCCCGGCTGGAATCGATTGCATCGTAAAATGGCTTTTACAACCCGGCGGGCACCATCCCGGTAAATGTCCATAATTTGCAAACATTCCATCAACACTTGTACCGAGTTAATTGGAAAGCCAGGAGTTGCCCCGAAAGCATCCTTTCAACTCATGCACTTTCCCTTCATCATTACAGATTCTAGCTTAGCTGAGGCTGCCCTGGAGATGTTTCCGAACACGTCTGGCGCGCGCGGTTCCATGATTATTACTCGCCACCGATGGAAGCACACGGTCGGTGCTTTGAATAATGTGCAAAGCTCGGCATCAAAGCGATTTGGCTATACACTGTTCCAGTATGGACGTAGCCGTTGTAGTCGCCACCGTCGCCGTCGTCGTTGGTGGGCATAAAATGGAATTGCATGAGCGCCATTTCGTGAAATGGGCTACGGCTGTAATCTAATTAGAAAACTAGACACATAATTTATAATTACATTGTTAATTATTAAGCGAAGCGACGACGGCGGAGTTCGGTTCGTTCTGGGATGAGCGTTGGATCGGGATGTAAGGTTCAGACCGCGAGCAAATATTGTGCTGTGGTTCATTGAATTCACAGCTGAACCTGAATGTGTGAACCGTGTAAAGTTCATTGATGGAAAAATGGAAAAGCACAGCATTACAAATAGTTTTGGTGAATAATGTGTTTGGCCTTCCATATAAATACTGCAAACAGCAACATTTTCATCCTGTCGATAAAGATTGAATAGTTGTTTTTGAACTGTTTATTTATTTTACTTTAAATTTTCACAACAATCTTGTAAAACATAATGCTGCCAGCTTTCGGTTTAAAAGAAATCTCCAAAATATTTAATTGAAATTCATAGCTAATTATAAGGTTCAAATAACAAAAAAATACACAATTCATACAATGTATTTTACTGCAAAACAACTGTCCTGTTAGTAGTCTTTTTGACCCAATGAAATTCGTCTGCCGATAAATGATTTCAGAAGCTGATTTTCAAAATATGACGTACGGAATCGAACTATATTATAGACTGTTTCCGAAATTATAAGCACACTTTCAAAATATTAAAAATGTACTCTCTTTTAAGATTTCAATTCTTTTATTTGGCAAATTATATCAGCACCAGTGATGGAGTTCTCACCAAAATATCAGTTCATCGCGTGATACGCTTTCACTTGAGAACTTCCCGTTGCTAGTTTCAAACTCCAAGGTTTCTTTAACGAATTTTTTGGGATGGGAGAATGAAATATCGCGAACTTTTTCTATTAGAGTCATCGACACGAGGATACGAAAAAAATCAGATCAGCGTTATGGTCTGAAATACTGGTCTGCATGGGACAATTCTACAGCTATGGGAGGACATGGACGATACTATAGCGAGCCGCCAAGTGGTCGCTATGAGTGTAGGTATCCTCCACCATCCAGTTGTTCGACACCTCAGGGCGGCAGAACGTCACGTCGATGATCGACTCCGCCCCGTTTCTATGGTGGGCACTTCTGGTTGGTCTACGCTGGCCAGGACTACTTTGAGCCTGACCAGGGCCTCAAACAGGATCTGGCCCCTTGGGTTGGTAAGGTGACTGCCCCACTACAGTGCCCAGGCGTTTAGGTCGTCCGATATTACCAACGGGTTAGAGCCAGTTAGTTCTGTTCTCATCCAATCAACCATTTGTGAAAACTGGTCAATCAACCATCTTGGCGGCGCATAACAGTTGCAGAAGAACACTCATTCACTTGTACAATCGCGAAGCCCTCGTTTGGAGTAGACACAACCTCCTGAATCGGGAACTTGCCCGTCGTCCATAATGATGCCATATTGAACCAATCCGTAACCCAGTTGCCGTTATCGGCCAGAATGCGATACGGGTCGGATGTTATGGTGATTTCCTTTGCAAACTCGCCAACTGCCAGACACAAGCTGCTGAGCTGCCTCACAGTCGTTCAGGTTTAGTTGGGTTATCTGCACTGTGATTAACTTCGTGGTTTGCCCTTCTAGGCCAGGAACTTATGGCCTCCCGTAACGTGCTTGTCGTCTGGTTTCCCAGAGCACGTCATACATGTTGGAGGCTTCTTACAGTCCCGAGTCTTGTGGCCTTTCCCTGGCATAAGTCACTCCTATCGGGGCCATGACATATGTCCACTTTTGAGGTACTTTGGTGGCTGATACAAACTCAGTGAGCAAAATTACCACCCCACCTTGAGTTTCGCCACGTTTAGGGCTGATTCTACAGCGGCTACTGCCAGCCGTATCTTGGCCGCTTGAGTCCCAAGGGGACCCTTTTGCAGCCGTATGGCAGTTGTGGCTACCTTGACCCCACTCTGGGCCTTGATGGTCGATGAGATTTCACTAGCTTCCGTGATCTCGTCACGAGGTGTTTACACTGGAAAGTCACTAGCGTGGCTAGGATACGCGCCACCACTCACTCTCACTCTACTCCCAGTTATTTCCACTCCACTTCCAAAGCTTGTTCAGCTTGCTTTTTAAAGGCTGGGCCCTTCAGCTTTGTATCCTTCTTGAGCTTTAGGATCATTTTGCACAGCGGAACCCAGATCTACAAGCTATGCATCGCCGCGCATCATGTATTCACCGAGCCTAACCCTTCTTTTGCCGCCTCCAGACGTCCAGGGGTAGGTAAAAGTTTGCAGCTGCTTGCTGGGATGTGAAGGAAAATCGGATAAAAATAAAAATAATAATAATGGGTATTACACTACCAGTCATAAGTACAAACTCCCTTGGAAATGTATTGCAACACTCAGTTGAAATTACATCACCTCGAAAGGCATAGCATCACCTAAATACAGGTACATTCATGATACCTTTAATACCTGAAAAGGTGCGGTCTTGAGCAAAGTTGTTCAGAAGGTAGAGGGCATCCACAAAATGGACCGCTACGTGGCGCTAGTGAGCCTGTGAAATTGAGCATTTTCAACTTGTACTATCTCGTGATTCTAATAAGATAAAAAGTTCAATTCTTAAGTAAAGTTTTTCATAAAGTCAAGGGCATCCGGATAGTAAACTGTTTTGTTCAGAATGATACCGATACGTGGCGCTAGTGAGCGTGGAAAATTGAACATTTTCAACAAGTTCTATCTCGTGATTCTGATAATATGGAAAGTTCTAGTCTTCGGCAAAGTTTTTCAAAAGATCAAGAACATTTGGAAGGTGAAGAGTTTGGTTTAGAATTCCAACACTACGGGGCGCTAGTGAGCATGCAAATTTGAGCATTTTCAACTTGTTCTATCTCGTGATTCTGATAAGATAGAAAGTTCGAGTCTTCGGGAAAGTTTTTCAGAAGGGGTTATTTGGGCCTGATTCTCTTCGTATTCAAGTGATTCAGGACTGACTCACCTCAATTTCAATTGATTTAGGACTGATTGACTGACACTTTATATTCAATTGATGCACAATCGACTCATCTCAAATTCAAGTGATTTAGGACTGACTAACCACACATTCATGTGATCCAACGCTGATTGACCTCATATTCCAGTGATTCAGGCCTGATTCACGGCATGTTCAAGTGATTCAAATCAGATTCACATCATATTAAAATGATGCAGGACTAACGGACTTCTCATTCAAGGAGTTTCTAACGGACTTTGTATTCAAGTGGTTCAATTTTGATTCACTTAATATTAAAGTGATTCAGGACGGACTGATGATGATGATGATGATGATGGAATACTACCATCTAATGTAGTAAGGTAACTTTCCATAGCAGTGGAATAATCTGAAAAACGATTTGATCAGGATTCTTTTGTTGTTTGTGATCATCAAGCTCCTGTATGAAGGGTTAAAAAACGTTTGGGCGGACCCGTAAGCAGAGAAACTTTCGCGAAACTCGCAAATATAGGGAAGAAAATATCCTTCCAAAAGCAAGTTCACTCTCACAGCACAAGAATCGAGCCCTCGATTGGCAGAATACCCAATAGATGGGGTCGAAGAGCCCGCCCTTGTTCCGCGAAATGTTAACAATGGGAATGAGGCAGTCCCATGCTCCCTATACAAATCATTTCACTTGGGTGCCGTGATGGTCTCTCCTTGTCCCCGTTGTATGTTATTTAATATCTGGTATATTTTGTTGTGGGCATCTGATTGCTTACCTTGTGTTAGAAAATTTGGCTGAATGTAAAATTGGTTAGTTGGTCAGTTCTTTACTTATTGCTCTGTGTCGACTCGTTGTTTCTGCTTTTGAAGAGCTGACCGTAGGCAAAAGCCTATGTTGGCCCATGGCCTATGTGCGATGTCATATGGTATAGCTTGCGGTCATAGGATACGAAAGAGAACAGGAGACAGAAGAGAAAGCATTAGTAATTGGTAAAGACTGTATTCGATGAAATTTGGACACACAAAATAGGTCACCAAAAATTTTCCTTGAGCCCGATTCTTTTCAAACTTTCTGGAAATAAAGTACTACTAAATGGTTAAGTTTTGACATCATTGGTTTATTGAACCTCTTCTTCCAACCCAAATGCCCGCACCTTTGCCTTGACCCCTTTCATCAAATTTTGGGCAATGATAGGACCGACTTGCTTACTTACTTTTAACCACACTTTCTTTAGTTCAAGTTCATTTTCTATCAGTTTTGGAGTTTTAACGAGCTTTGCCTTCATGATTGCCCAAAATGTTTCAATTGGGCGAAGTTCCGGAGTGTTTGGAGGGTTGACGTCTTTTGGTACAAAAACTACATTATTATCTTTGTACCAGTCTAAGACGGGCCGGGCATAGTGGCAAGATGCCAAATCCGGCCAAAACAGTGTCGGGCCATCGTGAGATCTCAAGAAGGGCAGAAGTCGTTTTTGGAGGCATTCGTCCTTGTAGATTTGTCCGTTGACGGTCCCAGAGGTGATGAAGGGCAGACTCATTTTGCCACATCCGCAGATCGCTTGCCAGACAAGGAATTTTTTGGCGAATTTCGACAGTTTCTTCTTCCGTACACTCTCCGGAACGGCCAACTTAGAGGTGGCGACGTCGTGTTCCTGTCGTGGCATTTGTTTGGTGTCGGCTTTAATGTAGGTCTCATCGTCCATCACAATTCAGAACGGTTTTGTGAGCCACTCCCTGTACAGTTTTCTTGCACGAGTTTTGGCCACCGAGTGGTTCGGTGCCTTCTGGACCTTGTACACATGTAATCCAGAACGTTTCATTGTTTTCTGCACAAAACAAACTGAAACTTTCGCCTTTTTCGCAACATCCCTGATCGAAATGTTGGGATAACGCTTAAATTGGTTCAATACCATCCTGGCCTTCTCCGGATTTGATGTGCCACGTTTTTTGCCACTACCATATTTCCGCTTGGTTGTCTTACGGTCCTTGAACGTTTTGATCACATGAGATACGGTTGAATGTGCGATTCCGAGCTGTTTTCCGATCCATCGATGAGAAGCGTTTGGGTTTTCGAAGTGAGTGCCCAAAATTTGTTGGCGCACTATTTCTTCATTCGAAGCCATCACTGAAATCACTCGACCGATTTTCACGAAACTCATTACACAATTGACACAACACAATGAAATACATTCAGTTAAAATTACAATAATTTTTACCCACACGCTAAAAAGTTACGAACAATTGCGTGTGTCCAAATTTCATCGAATACAGTCTTTAACATGCTATGCCCTTATGAAATTTTCTTGGTTATATTCTCACAAAGGCCGTTTAGTATGGTTTGACGGATGCATATGAGAGATCATTCCCGATGAGTTTCCACTCATTTACTCAATTCTTTCATGTTTAGTTCTAGAAGACAAGAAACATCTTATTATACTACGTACTAAATTTGGGAATATCAGGGCAATGATCCACCATCACATGTTCAAGTGGTCATTACAAGCAGTCCACTAGGTTCAGGCACTTTTGAACGTTGATGTTGCAGCCTGTTCACACATGAAATCTGCCGCGTTCAAGTCGACAGAACGCGCCCATATCCCTTTCTGAACCGAAGGGCAGGGATTCAAGTGACCCAGACGGACTCACGCCAAATTCAACTGGCCTAGTAGCACACTTGTTGCCATTCGGTTGAGATAACGTAAATATGACTTGCTAAGTCAGGTTACTATAACTAATTATGACCGTAGTGTGCTACTTGGGTGTTGTAGCACTGACTCACCACACATTCATGTGATTCATATTCATGTGAGTTAAGTCAGATCCACTTCATATTCAAGTAATGCAGGACTTACCTCAAATTAAATGATTTAGGACTAACGGACTTAAATAAAAGTGATAATACATTTTTTTAGGTCCAATTTATTCCGTATTTAAGTGACTCGGGTCTGATTCACTTCATATTTTAGTGATTCAGGACGAATTCACCTCAAATTCAAGTTATTCAGGACTGACTCACCACCCATTCATGAGATTCAGGTCAGATCCACTCAATATGCTAATGATTCTGATATACTTCATTTTCTAGTGATTAAGGTCTAATTCACTTAAAAAACATGTGATTCAAGGCTGACTCACTTCATATTCAAGTGATTCAGGCCTGGTTTTCTTCACCTTCAAATTATTTAGGCCTGGTTTTATTCATATCCGAGTAATTCAGGACGGATTCACCTAAAATTCAAGTGATACAGGACTGACTTACCTCATATATGATGGCTGGTTCACTTCATTTTCAAGCGATTCAGGTCTAATTTTCTTCATTTTCAAGTGATTCAAGGCTGGCTTACTTCATATTCAAGTTATTTAAGTCAGACCTACTTCATATTTAAGTGATTCAGGTCAAATTTACTTAATTTTCAAGGGATTCAAGGCTGACTCACTTCATATTTTAGTTAGGGTTCGTTCAAGACGTGGACCAAAGCGGAACGTTATTGGACATGATTTGGCCGGCGCAATCACCGGATCTAAATCCAATCGGACTGCTATAGGATGAGCTGGACCGCTACACGAGAAAAATGCATCCCAGAACCAAACACTTGTGGAAGTGCCTTCAAAAAGCTTGAACAGAAATCTACGACGATACATTGTGGAAACTCATTGAACGATTGCCGAGAATTTGTACGGCTGTTATTAAAGCAAACGATGGGTATTCCGAGGAATGGAAAATTTAATTGATAATTTTCAAATTTTCCTACGACACATTTTGTTACAAAAAATGTCTTACCTCTGAGCTTGATTTTTTCTTTTGATGATTGAAATAAAACACCTTTGATAGAACAAAAACTTAGAAAACTAATTGTTTGCCACTCACCTTCGCCTTCTTCCGGGTGTCCTTGATTAACTTTGTCGCTGCTGAACAACTTTGCCGAAGACTCGAACTTTCTATCCTATCAGAATCACGAGATAGAGCAAGTTGTAAATGCTCAATTCGACATGCTCACTAGTGCCACGTAGCGGTGGAATTTCGAAAAAAAGGTTTACCATGATCTTTTGAACAACTTTGCTGAAGACCGCACATTTGCCTATAATCAGAATTCCGAGATATAAGGTCTGTATCCACATTAATCCGGACACCTTCAAATCATTGTAACTTTTGAAATATTGCACGTAGGAATGAAAAATTTCAATGTGGTTTAGCTGAGAGTCTATGATGAAAAAGACTATGATTGATGTTTACATTTCATGTTTAGTATTCAAAATGGCGACGAACGAAAAACAAGTGCACGAGCGAATTTTGTACGGGTGTACGGCAAATCCTGACTTGTCAATACGGGACCTTGCAAAAACATTAGATTTGCCTAAATCCACTGTTCATGATGTGTTCAAATCATTTTCGGAACGATTGACGGTGGAGAGGAAACCGAGAAGTGACAAAAACATTGGACGCGCTGATCCTGTCATGGACCGAAAGGTGAAAAGGATATTAACGAAAAACCCAAATCTCTCCATACGAACGGTGGCTCGTAAAATAGGGATGTCGCCTGGTTTTGTCCAAAAATCAAAACAACGTTTGGGACTTAGGTCGTATAAAGTAAAAACAGTTCCAAATCGCAACGACAAACAGAACTTGGCAGCAAAATCACGGGCTCGACGTTTGTACTGCGAATATTTGACGAAGTTTTCATGCGTTGTTATGGACGATGAAACTTATGTCCTGGAGGATTTCAAGCAGCTTCCAGAGCTGGCTTATTATTCTGCTATGGCCAGAAATGCTTCAGCTGAGCTTTTCAGAACGGAAAAGGCATCGAAATTTCCCAAAAAATACCTTGTGTGGCAAGCAATTTGCACGTGTGGCAGAATGAGTAAATCTTTCGTCAGGCACAATCAACAAGGAGATCTATCAGAAAGAGTGTCTGCAGAAGCGATTGCTACCCTTCATCAAAAGTCACAAAGAAAAACCTTTGTTCTGGCCCGATTTGGCATCATGCCACTATGCTTAAACTGTGATGGAGTTGTACTAAGCAAATCAAGTGAACATTGTACCAAAAACCTCAAACCCGCCAAATTGCCCAGAGCTACGACCAATCGAGAGATATTGGGCTCTGATGAAGCGGAAGCTTTCTGGAAAGAAGCAAGAAATCAAAGAAATCAAACACTTCCAGCAAATTTGGACAAAGACGGCTTCTACGATTTCAGAAGAGTCTGTACAAACCCTAATGGACGGACTTAAGCGCAAAGTTTGAAATTTTAGGCAAATACCGAATAACTATGTTTTGTCTTCACGAATTGTTAAACACATCCCATGAATCTGAAATAAACAACTACGACGGAAATATAATGCGAAATTTATGTTTTACTAGCTGAACCCGGTTCGTGCGCTGCTACGCTTGCAACTAAATGAAAGAAAATTAAATATAACTGGCACTGTTTTTTTTTTCGAAATGAATTTTTTTTCTTGAATAAGCAGGGGTTCAAACTTCTATCAAAACATGTTTCTTACCCGAGAAATACACGTTTTGTGTTTAAATAACCTGGACAATTCTCATTTTTGGTAGAAATTTGTGTTTTATTTGTATGGGAGCCTTCCCTTCCAGAAGGGGGTGGTTTCTCAAACCACCATACAATCATTGCCTTCAAAACCCCCCACATGCCAAATTTGATTCAATTTGCTTGATTAGTTCTCGGGTTATGATGAAATTTGTGAAACTCCCCTCTCTCCCCCTTCCAGATGGCGGAGGAGTCTCAAACTTCCATTGAAACATTTCTCTCCTCCAAAAACCTTCACATGCCAAATTTGGTACCATATGCTTGATGAGTTCTCGAGTTATGCACAAATTTGTGTCTCATTAGTATGAGAGCCCCCCTCTTACAGAGGGCGGAGGGGTCTTGAGTTACCATCGAAACATTTCTTGCCTTCAAAAACCTCTACCTGCCAAATTTGGTTCCATTTACTTGATTAGTTCTCGAGTTGTTCAGAAACTTGTTATTCATTTGTATGGGAGCACCGCCCCCTCCCCACCAGAGAGAGAGGAGGGGTCTCGAACCACTGTAGAAACATTTATTGCGTTTAAATTCCCCGCAAGCCAAATTTGGTTCCATTTGCTTTATTAGATCTAGAGTTATGAAGAAATTTCAGTTTCATTTGTATGACAGCACCCCTTCTAGGAGAGGGGAGGGGTCTCAAACCACCATAGAAACATTTTTCGCCACCAGAAAACCCCACATGCCAAATTTGGTTCCATTTGCTTGATTAGTTCTCGAGATATGCAGAAACTTGTGTTTCATTTGTATGGGAGCCTCTCTTTCTAGAGAGGAGAGGGGTCTCAAACTACCATAGAAACATTTCTTGCCTCCAAAAACTTCCGCATGCTAAATTTGGATTTCTTTGCTTGATCAGTTCTCGAGTTATGCAGAAATATGTGTTTCATTTGTATGGGAGACCGCTCTTTCAGAGGAGGGAGGGGTCTCTTACTATCTAAAGAACCTTCATCGGCCCCAAAAACTCCTGCATACAAATTCTCACGCCGATCGGTTCAGTAGTCTCCGAGCCTATTAGGGTCAGACAGACAGACAGAAATCCATTTTTATATATTTATAGATTCATGTTGTGAGGTGTCTGGATTATTGCGGATACAGACCTTAGTACCATGAATGTACTTGTATTTAGGCGATGCTAAACTTGGGGGGGATTGATTCAACATTAAACTTAGTGTTGCAATACTTTTCATAGCGAATCCATACTTATGACAAGTGTTTTATAAAGATGATAATGATATTATGACAAGTGTTTATGAGGAATAATTATACAAATAATCATAAATCTTTCAATCTCTGTATTTTTTCCTGCTATCTAAATAAGGTCAGATTTAAGTTAAGACTGAGTTATTTCCACACAGAAAAAAAAATGAATTTTAACAAGCGCGTAAAATTTCCCCTCCGTTTAATTCCTAGGCAAAGGAGGCGTAAACAACGAGGTTGTCTGCAATCTTTCATGCGCCATACAACAATGTTTGCAAACTTTCATACAACAGGCTAGACTCAGGCGTTACCTGGCTTAAATTATCATGAAATATCCCATTATTTTCTGCCCAATCTAGCATTCCCTTTATGTGCATTAGTTAACGCAGAAAGTTCAATGTCTCTTTTTATCTGTGCACTTTAGTAGCAAATGAACGAAAAATTCCACGTTGTCAGCTGGTAAAAGAATTAGAATTGCTTCTTTTTTTTATGTTTTGGCTAGGATGACGCAGTGGCTGGAATTATAAATTTTCAAATGAAAAATGGCCGGTTGAGGAAAGTTCGTTTTGATAAAGTTTTATTTTTAGGCTCAAAATAGTGATTTCGACTTTCATCAAGAATTTATCTGGAGAAAGCACTTGCTCCCATTTCATCTTAAAGTGAATTCTCGCCTCAAGGCCATTATAGAACAGCACTATCAAGGCTGCCCTGTTCACAACCAACACCGCCTGCTATATGCCGAAAACCAAACGCAAAACACCACCGTCGGAACGATAAACGAAAACGAGAGTGTTATTTTTTCATTACCCATACCTCTCGCATATGAGCTGCCAGTTTTTGGGAGTCCATTCCCAAACGCCATTCAACCCACCTACCGGCAATATGGCAATGTCCTTTCCGAACGACAACAACGTACATTGTACCTGGGTTCTAAACTTCCAGCCATGGAGTTCATCTTCTCATCGGAGCGTGACGTTTTCGCTGTGGCCGTCGTCTCTGATGCAATTTTCAACCTGCTCCTGGATCATGGGAATTCTAATAGAACCAAACACCGATGTACTTTTGGCATCACGTCCCAGCTGGTAGTTGCTGCGATGATGAGTTATGGATCGTTCGTGTCCATCGGAAGTGTACGGCGAAAATGTGGTATTATATTTACTGCTGATTCGATTTGGCACCACATCAGTCACTTTTCGGTTTGGAGCAGGATGTTTCAAGGTCCGAAAATCAGCCAAAGTACGTGTCGCCTAATCAAATTGACAACTGGATGGTTCGAATGATAAACTTCAACGGTTGCTGCAATCCCTTCGGGGCAAGTGACATGCACAAAGTGGGAATGTCTCTATCCGTTTTCAAAATTGGCAGATCACGTTGCACCACCTTCTTGGGAGGTGTCAACGGCTTGGCACGAAAATTGACGCTGCACGTTTCGATAATGAAAATGACAAAGCGGTTGAATGAGTTCAACTGGCGCTGGTTTCGCAAAAATGGAGATGTTCAAATCGCATGTATGGCTTACATCATCGAGGGACCTGAACAAACGTTTGAACATCCCGCGCCAAAATAGAATGCCTAATTGAAGACACGACTCCTCTGACGTGTGGCCTGTCGCCGTGGAGATTTCGCCAGGTCGGTGCTCGCGAGTGCCTTAACTGCTTTCGAGCCTAGCCGCGGATGCAATTTGCACCTTGTACAGGCTTCTATGCAAATGAGATGACTTTCGCTGAAGTGCATCTCGACTGGCACTTTAGCTATGTGAATCCATTAGCAGCTCTCACCGACACCCCGTTCCGCGTGGAAATCGATCGAAACACTACGTCTGGTGACATTCCTTCACTCCAAACAGCAGCAAACTCATAACATTTTAATCAAACTAGGAAAACACCGCATATAACGGGTTTGGCCAAAAACTACCCGCAACAGAGCGCTTAACTAAGACCGTTCAGTTCTGAAGAAGCCCCCTCCGGTTGCCTTGTACCTTGTACCTACCTACCACTAACGGCAGCCAACACCGAACGGGTGCTAAAAGTTTCATCGTTTGTTGTGTTTGATTTTAATTTTAAATGAATGAAATACAAACACCCTGCCCCACTTGCTTTGCTTCCTTCCCAGCCATGCTCGGTCATAACCCTTTCATATTCCGTTCCATTACAGAGCGTCCCAGTCAGTCGCCGCAGGGAATGAGAATCGTGGGCGGACAACGTTCCGTTCTGTTCTAGATTCCCAGAACTCAGTTATTCTAGTCGAAGCAGTACAGACTACAATAGCTACACAGCTACCGCTTCTGGCTTTGGGGGGGAGGACTTTGACTAGCGGGTGTAACAATGTTGATTATTCCCCTCAGCATCGTCGTCGTCGTCGTCGTCGCAACTGCTGTGCTGTGGCAAAATTTAAGGTGGGGCTCTCAACGCACAATCCGAACGGGTTTGCATTTCGAATTGAGCAATTTTTCTTCGAGCCTGTCATATTTTTATACGGTTTAATTTCTCTAAATCCTACCCAATCCGCCTGCCTGCCACACGGGGATGCTGATCTGATGATGTTGTCTTCTACGGGCTGTCGTCCTTCACACTGAGGAATTAAACATGAGGGTGAGAGGAAGGTTGATAAGAACGGTTTGGGACAGGAAAAGGGTTCAGTGCGATAATTAAGGCGTCGGCTTTCCCGGTGGCTTTGAATTTATGAAACGGGTTGGGGTGGGATTCCGGGAGGCGATGGGGAGATGAAGCAAGGAATTCATTAAAGAGTGTGTATTTAAGCTTTCGGGGCGTTCCATGTTTTTGAATGTTGAACTACGGCGTTGATAGGATTATTAAAACTTATATTATTTTTAAAGTGAACTTCATCCTTTGCTTCGGTCATAAAAGGCAAGAAATGATCATCATAATCATCCCTATCATCCCTTTCGCACAGGCTGCACACAGATTTATCCAACATATATTCCTTTGTCTCCATATTTGAACCACGTAGTGCCTCAGCAATCTAAGCAAGCGTTGGGCTTTTATTCAATAATTTACATGTTGTAAGTAAAGGGTGGAACGGTCAAAACTTAGTCGACTCAAATATGACGTAGTTTTTTGACGTAGGACTACGTCTTTGTTTTCTACACTGAGGCACAATTTAAAAAAAATCGTATTGCGTCCGTCACGAAAAGTGGTCAGGTATTAATTGACGCGTCAATATCTCAGTCGTTTCTTCAAAGATTTTCAAAAATGTTGCACCGATCGATCGGAAATATTTCTACGCATTGATTTCAATAGAGGACATTGTTGATTTTAGGTCACTCACTATTGAAAAATTCATTAATTATAAACCTTGCCTCAAAATGCTTATTACTTCAAAGAATATTGCATTGTCCATTCAAAAAATGTAAGGCCTAAAAGTGTTTATTCAAAGAATACAAAGAGTACAATCTGAATGGCTTACATTTAGTAGCATAGTCCTACGTAATTTTTTCGAACAACCCAATGGGGCTGTACCTTGTAGTTTTTAATCATGCGTTTAAAAAACTTGAACACCCCTCATTTTGTAGCTGTATGCATACGGAATATTGACTCTATTTTGCCATTTTCTATTCAGTTGTCAAATTGGCGTTGAAGCAAGAAGAGCAGCGTATCAAAATTTTGTACGCGCACAGGTAAAATCCAAATTATTCCCACGTCGACTTGGCAAAATCACTTAATATTGCCAAATCAACCGTGACAAATGTTATAAAACTGTTCGGAGAACGTCTGACGACCGCCATGGAGCCGCAGTGACCGGAAGAATAGTGGCCAGCATTTTCAAACGCAATCCCAACCTTTCCATCAGAGGTATCGGAAACAAATTGGGATCCCAGGGAGTCCCACACAGAGAAAAAGAAACATTGAATTTTCTGCCTTATCTAATGTACATAAAGGGAATGCTAGATTTGGCAGATATTAATGGGATATTGCATATAAATTTTTGCCAGGAACAGAAGATTGCAAACATAGTTTGCATGCAAGATTGCAAACAATTTTGTTGTTTACGCCTCCTTTGGCTTGAAATTAAACGAGGGGAAATTTTACGCTCTTATGAACATTAAATATTTTTTTTCTGTGCACACAACAGTGCAAAGAGCAAACACGCTCATCCGGTTTCACTCAAATTTGAGTAACTTTAACTCAAAGACGATAAAACTGGACGTACCCTAAATTGAGCTTCATTGCAACAACTCAATTTTGAATAATCCTGAAATTTATTAAGTTTTGAGTCAAACTTACTCATAAAATTAAAAACGAAAATTTATGAAGATGAGTATTTTTTTTAGTTCTCCCTCGCAAAAGATGCTATAAAAATTAAATAACACTTTTGAAAACAAAAATCCAAGAATTTCATTTTATTGAACATAAAAAAAAAACAGAAATCGAATTTTGTGCTCTCAACTTGCTGGTGCATATTAAGTCCTCCTCCTCCTGAAATAAGGCAGCAAGTTTATTACCGGTGTTTCATGTGCTTCGATCCTTCGCCTTGTATAATGTATAATTTGTATAATGAGGCATTGTCCACGAACTGGCATATGCTTTTGAATCCTCAGTTTTGCCCAAATATATTCTGTAATATGTATTCATATTATGTTTTGATAGTGAAGAAATTGGTGGCTCGATTATACAGTTGAAAAATCAAGCATCAAGGCAACGGTGATGAAATGCTTGCTTACCATCTTCAACACCAATAAATTCTCCCGCGTTGTATAAAAGGCATTTTGCCAATACCCCATTATAGCCGGGTCTCAATACACACGTCGGAAGGAGTTTCGAAAATGTTTTGTTTATCTGTAATTTAAAAGACTATTAAAAACAAGATGAATCGGCTTACCTTTTAATTTACGATACGTTTCCGCATCTACAGCGGCTGCTATCTGTTCAATGTAGCCGCTGGTTGTCAATGTTCGAATACGTATTAGATTTAAAATTAACTTCCAAACCACAAATTCAAAGACACGCTATTCGTTAGCTGACGCCATTTGTTAAAAAAATTAAAATTTAGCTAACTCAAAATGGAGTTCCACACAGTTTTCTTGCGTTTTGAGTAGCATTAACTCAAATTCATAATATAAGATTACTCAGAGTTTGACGTTTTAGATATATTTATAAAATTGAGTTAATGTTGCTCAAAATTGAGTAAGCTCGGATGAGCGTGAAGAAACGAGCCGGACTGTCAACATATAAGGTTACAGTGACACCAAATCGAGATGATAAGCAAAACACAACGGCCAAAGGAAGAGCGCGTAAATTGTACACGAGTTTGTTGACCAAGTTTGATTGCGTCGTAATGAACGATGAAACAACCGTCAAGGCTGATTTTAAGCAGCTCCCAGGTCTAGAGTTTTATACGGCTACCGAAAAAAGAATGGTTCAAGGCATCTTTAAGCAGAAAAAAATGTCAAAGTTCCCGAAAAAATACTTTGTTCGGCAGGCGATTTGCGGGTTAAAAATCGAAAGTTTCGTGACAACTGGCACTGTCAACCAAGATATTTATGCAAACGAATACTTGTATAAATGCTTATTGTCTTTCTTGAAGTAACATAGTTGTTCCGTGCTGATTTGGCCAGACCTCACTTCTTGCCACTACGGAAAAATGGCTCAGGAATGCCAATAGCACTAGTCGACAGAGATTTTTAGACCCAGAGCTTCATACCAGTTTCCGTTAGCTTGGGTCCCAAAACAACCGAATATCGTATTCTAACCTTATGCAATATACATTTTTCTTCTTAAATTGGCATAAAAAATTGATATTTCGTTATATTTAGAGAACCACTCAAATAACTGCCTCAGCTTAAATGTAAACGCATAAAAAAAATTCTCTGACTAGAACAAACAACTTTGCACAAGAAAGTGTGTCGATCCGACTTCACCAGAAAAAGTTATGACCGCTGAAAGGCAGCATATTTTAGCAAAAAAACAACTAAGTACAGTAAACCCCTCGACATGCGCGGAATCCCTCCATGGTGGTCTCAAATGATATATGGGTATTGACCTTTATTGTTTCATCAGAAAATATCTCGTGATCCCTCGTATATAGTAAGTTACTTCCTTGAGCAAAGTTGTTCAACAGGTCAAGGACTTCAGGATGGTAAACTTAAAAGTTCAGAACTATCTCACTACGCAGCGCTAGTATGCATGTAAACTTAATTTATAAGCTGAATCTCGAGATCCTTGACATATAGCAAGTTGGCGTCTTGGACAGCGATATTTGGTTGATTGAGGCTTTTTGAATGGTGTTAACATTAATTCAGAACTCGTCCGCTACGTGGCACTAGTGTACCTGTAAACTTTGTGTATTACCTGTATTTTGAGATCTAGATCGTGAATAAATTTACTATTTTCAGGAAAGTTAATTGTAAAATTATGAGCTATAAGACGCTCGACTCAAAAGTTCAGAATTATCTCACTCCGTGGCGCTAGTGTGCATGTAAACTTACTGTGCAATCTGGACTTAGAGATTATTGACGTATAGTAAGATGGCATCATCAAAAAAGATATTCGAGGGATCAGAGCTTTTTGAATGGTGTACGAGGGTGTCCACGATGAAATTGCCACACTATGAAATTGCTCTAACTTTTTAACCGTTGGGTAGAATTTAATGAAAATTTGGGTGGATTTAGTTCATAGTGCGTTATTTACATCCTACAAGTTTTAAAGTCCTGTGATCAAAACTCGCGGAAATGGAGTCGAAAAAACAGCTCGTGCGTGATAAAATCTTGCGCATTCATCACGAGAACAAGGATCTCTCGCATCGTTCCATCGCTAAAACGTTGGGAATTGCGAATTCCACGGTGTCACGAGTGATTAAGCGGTTCGAGGAACGGTTGACCACCGATCGGAAGCCCAGAAGTGAAGGAAAAAGTATTCCGTACAACACCAAAAATCACAACCGCGTAGTTGGGGCCTTCAACCGAAATCCGAACGCCTCCGTTCGGGATGTGGCTAAGAAGCTGCACCTAAGCCGAAGTTTTGTCCAGAAGGCCAAAACTAAGGCTGGGCTTCGAACGTTCAAGGTAAAAAAGGCCCCTAATTGCGACGAGAAGCAGAACAAGGCCGCCAAACCCGTGCCAGGAAGTTGTACCTCAACATGCTGACGAAAGTCGAATGCTGCATCATGGACGACGAAACATATGTGAAGGCCGACTTCAAACAGATCCCCGGCAACCTGTTTTTCACGGCCAAGGATAAGTTCAGCGTTCCGGAGCATGTCCGCACTCAGAAGATGTCCAAATTTGCGAAGAAATTCCTGGTTTGGCAAGCCATCTGCACGTGCGGGAAGCGGAGTGCACCTTTCGTGACCCAGGACACGATGAACGGACAGGTGTACATAAAAGAGTGCCTCCAGAAGCGGCTGCTTCCTCTCCTGAAGGCCCACAACGTCCCAACAATCTTCTGGCCGGATTTGGCCTCATGCCACTACTCCAAGGACGTGCTGAAGTGGTATGCGGACAATAACGTCAATTTCGTGCCGAAAATGTTCAACCCTCCCAACACTCCGGAGCTCCGCCCCATCGAGAAGTACTGGGCGATTATGAAGCAGCACCTTCTTAAACGACCTAAGGTAGTGAAGACAGTCGAGGAACTGAAGAAAGTATGGGTTTACATGCAAAAAACGGTTGATTCACAGGTTGTGCAGAATCTTATGGCCGGGGTTAAGGCCAAGGTGCGGGCATTTGCGTATGGACTGTAAATAAAATACGAGTAAAATGGTAAAATGAAGTTAAATAGTTATTTCTCAATCCCTGAAAATTTGATGGCAATCGGATGAAAACTCGAATTTTGCGAATCAATTTTGTGTGTGGCAATTTCATCGTGGACACCCTTTAGATCAGAATCTGTCCGCTATGTGGCGCTAGTGTTCATGTGAATTTTTTGTAATATCCGTATTTTGATATCTAGATCATGTTTGAATTCATTTTTTCAGGAAATTTTCTCGAGTAATGATGGTCTTCCAGACCGTCGTCTTCGTAGTTAAGAATTATTTCACTGTGTGGCACTGGTCTGCATGTGAACTATTCAATAAATAATCATCGCAAGTGCACATAAGAGGCTGATTACCCTAATATGGTTTTTTTTTGGAACGTTTTCCTGGCAAATTCGGATTAGACCTTCAGAGAAGTTCTTCACAAAACTTCGGGTAAGTCCTATAGAGAACTTCATGGAAGTTCTTCAGAGAACTTCATGGAAGTTCTTCAGTTTTTCTTTCAAACTGTGTAGAGCTCCTGCAAACTTCTTAGCAGAAGCAGTTATTGATCCCAGTTTTCTTTCAAGCTGCGGCTTATATTAATTTACAAAAGGCAAGCAATACACTAAAAATTGAGGCTCATCTACTCAGAATCCGGCACCCCTTTTATTGTAAATTGGTCGCTCAAGAGAAGCATTAACGAAATTGCAAATTCTGCACTAACTCTTCTTTACGCTACTATATTCATATACGGAGAAGAAAAACAATCTCGTTTGAAACAAAATACTTGATAAAGGGTGTTCCCATCAAAATTTGGTCAAACAGTTATGTGTGTGAGTCGATCAAAGTTTTTATTAATAAGTCAAATTCTTTTTCTTTTTCAAGTTCAGTTTATACAGAATACAGGATAAATATTCAGCTTCCTTTTTACCAAATGCGGATTGCCGGGTCTTTCGTTTAACACCTGCCATAAGATTTTGTACAGTCTCCTTGTCCACTTTATTCGCCGCAGAACGCCAGTTTGCCGTGAACTGTTTCTCGCTCACAACAGCTTTTTGAGTCTTCTTAAGGTTCCGCTTGACGATGGCCCTATATTGTTCGATTGGAAGGAGTTCTGGCGTATTGGGAGGGTTCCTGTCCTTGGGCACCACTTGAACGTTGTTGGCAGCATACCACTCCATGGCCTGTTTTCCATAATGGCAAGGCGGGATACGTTTCAGGAAAGGCGGTAGACGTTTTTGCAGGCACTCGCTCGGATAAATTTCCTGGTTGACGGTTTCGGTCGCAATGTAAACGTTGCTCTTCAAGCCACAGGTACAGATTGCCTGCCACACCAGATAATTCTTCGCGAACTTTGACAGTTTAATGTGCTTGAAAATATCTGCCACCTTTCTCCGTCCGGTGGCCGTATAAAATTCCTGTCTAGAAAGCTGTTTAAAGTCTGCCTTGATGTAAGTTTCATCGTGCTGTACCACGCAATCAAACATCGTCAGCATCGTCGTGTACAACTTTCGCGATCGTGCTTTGGCCGACGAGTTTTGTTTATTGTTGCGATTTGGAGTCACCACTCTCTTGTAGGACGATAGTCCGGCTCGTTTTTTAGCTCTATCCACGGTTGAAGGCACCACTCCCAGCTTCTTTGCGACATCTCGGACGGAGAGGTTGGGGTTCCACTCGAAACAGCGGGCAACTCTTTTTGTCGTCGATGTGGCTTCCGGCTTTCGATTTCCCCCGATCCAGCTTTCCTGGCTGTTGACAAAAGTTCAACGAACAATTTTAATACGTTGATTAGTTTGGATTTTCACCATGCACGTGCAAAATTTTGATGCGTTGCTTCTTTTCCTTCGACGACATTTTGATAACTGAAGTGGTAATCTCAAAATCAAAATAGAGGCATGATGCTACACGCACACATCTTCAAAATGAGGGGTGTGCAAAAATTTGGGAAAATGCGTCAAGTTTAAGTCGTCCAAATTTTGATCGAAACACCCTTTAGTAGCACTACCAAACAAAACTAAGCTGATTAAACTATTTCTCCGGGTGTGGGGGCGAAGCACATAAACAGAAAAAAGGGGAAATTCTACCAATTTTGCGAGGGAATCGAATACATTCACTACGTCTTACACAAACACGCGGAGATTTTGTGATTTCACTGTTTGTTTATGTTGAATTACGAATTACAGTCAGTCTCAAAATTGAGCGTACACCCATGACGTGAAGAACTTATCGATTATTTTGGGGGGGATAATACCTTACAAAAATATGATTTGTGTTGTAATTCAATTCTATAATTGTGCATCTTACGAAGCATGGACTTCAATTATTGGAACGGATCTCCTCAAAATTTTAATCGAATAAAATTCCAGAAATGATGCATTGTTGATGTTACAAAATTGAGCGTACACCTTTACTATTTTCAATCCAATTCGTGTTATAAACACAATATTGGCAATTTGAAGTGAATTTTTCCAGCATTGCATACTGTCAACAACTCTCAGGTGCATTGGCAGCGATCTTAGTTATTTTCGTCTGGAAGTTTATTGTGTGTTTGGATCAAAATGACGACCACCAGGAAAGAAACCGATATTGCCACGCGCACACAAGTGATCAGTATGTGCCTTCGTGGAAAATCGTTGCGGGAAATAGCGGCTGCCATTGGAAGACCATATTCCACAGTGCAAAAAATCGCAAACAAGTGGAAATCCGAGGGAACTTTGAAGAACCGCACAGGCAGAGGCCTCAAACGGATCTTGATCGCTACTGACGAACGAGAAATCGTGCGAAAAATAAGAAAAGAACCTAAGACAAGTATTCGGAAATTGGCCAACGTGGTCGCTGACAATATCTGGAGATCCGTCAGTGCTCAAACCATCCGCCGTGTGACTCACAGACACAATCTGAGGGGAATGGTTGCTCGGAAGTAGCTTATTTAGCATTTCAAGCCTTTGTTTTCACAATTTACTTATTGCTTGCTCTCAACTTAGTGTTCTAAATGCACTTCCACAGTTATTAATTGAAAGCTTTCGATGTCAAGTACCATGTTTGCATTAGTATGATTGTGTGGCAAGTACAATCATACGCTATGTCCAGGAAGTCGAGAAATTTTCCTTTACGAAAAATTCCTAGACCAGACCGGGAATCGAATGCTTTGTAGCCGAGCCTTTACCGACTGAGCATAGGGAGTACCCATGCTCGGAAGTAGCCTCTTCTTTCAAAAGCAAATATTAAGAAGCGACTGAATTTTGCGAAGGAGCATATTGACAAGCTTTTGGAGTTTTGGAACAAGGTGGTTTTACCGACGAGACGAAAATTAATCTATTTGGATCCTATGGAAGACAGATGGATAGGAGAGAACTGAATTCGTCGTTGGAGGTCAAGCATTTAAGCCCAACTGTCAAACATGGAGGAGGCAGCGACATGCTGTGGGGTTCAATGGCGGCCACTGGTGTGGGTGCTATGGAGTTTATCGACTCCACGATGGTCCACATGGGCTATTTGAACATACTGAAGCGTAATCTGCAACCTTCCTTGCAAAAATTGGAACTACCGCGTGTTTATTACTTTCAGCAGGACATTGATCCAAAACAGACGTTGCACGTTGTACGTGAGTGGTTGCTTTACAATGTTCCTAAGCAACTGCGAACCCCTCCGCAGTCACCGGATTTGAACCTCTTTGAGCACTTAAAAGCAAGAAACAAAAAGGAGCTCAATCTGGCGATTCAGGAGATTTGGAATAGTATTCCAGCAACGGTGACCAGGAAGCTGGTGGAATCGATGCCGCGACGCTTGAAGGTTGTTCTGAAAGCCAAAGGTGGTCATACAAAATACTAGAAAACGAATTTCAACGGTTTCCGATATTTTTTGAATTCATTTTCTATGATAATCATGTACTGCACGCTCAATTTTGTTAAATCTGGATGAGGGATTTTAATTTTGTTAAGCCAATTGCAAATGAATTTTCTATTATGTGAACAAGTTGTTTGCTTTTATTCACTTATAATCCTGAAAAACTTGGAGATTTCTTGATGAATCACGCTCAAAACCCCACATGCCAAATTTGGTTCCATTTGCTTGATTAGTTCTCGAGTTATGCAGAAATTTGTGCTTCATTTGTATGGGAGCCCCCCCTTTCAGAAGAGAGAGGGGTCTCTTACTATCTTAAGAACCTTCCCCGGCCCCAAAAACCCCTGCATACAAATTTTCACGCCGATCGGTTCTGTAGTCTCCGAGCCTATTAGGGTCAGACAGACAGACAGACAGACAGAAATCCATTTTTATATATATAGATGTTGCTTAAACATGTCTTTTTGCTGTTCTAGTTACATTCCAAAGATAGCAATTGGAGTGATCGAAGAGCCCAATGTAATGGTTTTTTAAATAAATTGCTTATTAAATCATCATACTACAATACACAATATTAAAATACAATTCTTTACTGCTTACATATAAGCGCATGCCAGTCTTTTATGAATATAGTAGTTAATGTTCAGGAGTGCAATTTTAGAGTAAATGTTATACTGAAATGCTGAAAAACAAATTGAGCCTTTCATCCATGTCATGTTGCTCCAGGCACCTGAGATAAATGGTTTTGGAATGCAAAGATGATTCCAAAGCCTGCTGAAATTATTAAGTGATATGAGAATGGAAAATCATATGACTCACTTCGCTATTGTCAAAATGACAACATTGCTCAGGCTACGCCAACCAGCGTCTCTATGTTTCAGCAGGCAGTCTTTTGTGATCAGATGACTCGTGGAGGCGTGAGGTAGGAACTTGAAAGGACCAGAGGCCGGTTGCACCCTCCTTCGAAGCTGTCAACTCACCATTTGAAGTCCGTCAAGTGGAGCCAGCGTTTTTGGAGGCAAGAAATGTTTCTATGGTAGTTAGAGACCCCTTCTCTCTCTCTCTATAAAGGGAGGCTCTCCCGAGAGGAGAAAGAGAGATATAGAGATATATATCATATAATAGAGATATTATAATTTTCCTGTAAATAGTTGCATATTTTTAGATTGTTTATAAGTGTGCTTGAGTATCGTCTATAGATATAAGTGCGTGTTATACTAAATTCTATTTTAAGTCGTGGATCAATTGGTGGAGGTGGAGTTTCTAGATGTATGTTTAGCTCATAATATGGCATATGTTTATGTTACATGTGTACCTACGTTTAGTCCGCTTACAACATAATAAAAGCAGTTTTATGGACAGGTTGTTTATTAGCTGTAAATAATTACTCTAGCATTAGATAAGAAGAAATTCTACATGTTTTTCGGTAACTTACCACGATTCTGAATTCTCTAGGCTAAGATTTAGGTTAGACTGCATGTAATCTTAAATCCTTCTAGGGTAGTAAGATCATAGAATTTGGATAGTTATAAGTTCACTGTTGGTTTCAAGTTCATATACTCACTTAGCATTAAATATTAACTAGCATTAAGTTAATATATTTATTAATTCGTCACTACTAGTCGCCATTAATCCTGCACACTTTCAATCACTTTCGATTTTTGTTCTTCTTTCCCATCTCCAAAATTATTATTGTCAGAGAAACGTCACAAACGATCGCATTAGAGTTGTTGTCGCTCTTCTTGCTCTATCATCCGAGGGGCTTTCTGGACAGTGGAGATGCGCAGCCAACTAGAGATGTTTGAAGATAAATGTTTTGTCTATGAAATGCCTCTACACAGAAAGAAAAACCCAAGAA
Organism: Aedes koreicus; assembly: GCA_024533555.2. Classification (NCBI taxonomy): domain Eukaryota; kingdom Metazoa; phylum Arthropoda; class Insecta; order Diptera; family Culicidae; genus Aedes; species Aedes koreicus. The sequence goes on along the minus strand of JAHHFK020001754.1, from coordinate 47,549 downwards.
AAAAACAAACCCCGGGGTATAAAAAAAAAAAAAACACCTATTTTTTTTTTTTACAAATTCCACACAAAAACAAAACGAAAATATTCCTTAAACAAACATTAAAGCGCCAGTTCTATTAAATTTTCATTTCTGGGCTGCAAAATGGTGAGTAGACAACTGGGATGGAGCGTACGTCCCCGCAACATAGCACTGGTCCTCACAAGTTCCTACCTCATGCTTCCACGGGTCAAGAGATGACAAAGACCGCCAGCTAAGGGTTGCGTACTTAGCTGGTAGTGCAGCCTGGGCACTGTTGTCCTTCTGACTTCAGCTAGATTGAGGAGGTGCGTTCCGAGCGTCTGTCCACCAAGGAGGTGCAGCTCAAACAGCTCCTGGCATCCAGCGGTTGAGTAATAAACGCTGTATCGCGTCAGCTATACCTTAGGAAGCAGTTCCACCAACGCGATGTAGGAAGGTGGCATGCTGAAATCTTACCCTACCAAAAAAATGGAAGTATTCTTTATACGGTGTATAATTTCAGATCATCTATGGAATTCCCAAGTGTTGTTTAATAATTTTAATTTTTTTGTTTCCTTCGTGGCAATGATAATGCAAGTACGTCTACAATTGCAGCTGGACATCAGTCTACAGACATGCAGACAGTACAAATATAATTGTTACTATCATTTTATATTATAACATCCCTTCACAATATTTTTAAAGCTATTTTCAGGTTCGCATTTATGCATCGTCGTAAGTTTTAGCCGACCTAACCCACGATATGTATTTGAAAAGATAGGATGGTTTTTGACGTTTTTGTTTAGAAAGGATCATACGACAAATTCTACTAAATAAAATTTCAAGAAAAGTTTAATAATTCAAAAACTAAAATTGTTTATGATCTCTCATTTTCTATTGCACAGATATAAAGAATTATTTATGGGCCCAGTAGAAAGCAAGAGTTATCGGAGAATTCAAATTTCATTTTTCTTTTTCTCTCTGTTTTTTTTTCTTTTTTGTGGATTTATTAAGCTTCCGTTTTTGGGCAGTAATCATAATCATATGAAAGTTATTTCGGCTAATTGTTTGCTTAAATTTTCTTTTGCTATTCTGCTTGGCTGCCCGGTGATCAACTTTCTTTCATTATATCACTTTGGAAATTTTCGCCATTTCAGAGTTTCAATCATCTAACATCAGAGCAGAAAAGACAAATAGGTGCATTTAATTTTTATGTGTATACTATTACAACATCGTATTGTTTTCATCATATCATCATTATATATATTAGTATATCATATTGAAAATATTTACTAAAAGATTAATAATAATAATTAAATTTCATTTGCTTCAAGGGAAATTGATTCCAGATAGTATGTACAGATATTTTATTTCATTGTATGTAAAGGTGTTTTTCTATGAATTTAAATCATTGAATATTATTAAAATTAATAAATGCTCTTCAATTCTGCTGATTATGTATATCTATATGTCATGAATAAATACATATTTTTTTGATTCATGTATAATTAAATGGTTTATATTTTATTTAGTTGCAATAAGACCTTCACATTCCAGAGTTATATTCATCTGCCACTGATTGAGCTGTAAAGATGCACCAAGCTGCATATGATTATCATATGCCTATTATTACAATTTTAACTATTTCATCATATTATTTTATTTATAACCATATTTAAATTACAGGATGACGAATTCCAACCATGGCATATTTTATTTAAATATTATAGTATATTTCATTGCTCTATTACATACTACATTTATTGCATATTATGACATATTATGTACATTATATATAATAAATACTGGGTTGGGAAGGAGCATCAGGGTATCATTCAAGCTGAAATTGGACGATGGTTTGATTGACTGCCTGAGTCTAGGAGGGAACGAGCATTATCATTTTCTTTATCCTACCGATTCGATTGTGATGCTGCGAATTCTACTCCAACAGTTTCAGCGAGAGTGACGCGCCCTTCTTAACAAGCCATCCTGTAGAAAGCTTAATAAGTATTGCGAATTGGGTTATTCGAATTGTTGGATCGTATCGTTGGAAGGAGATTCTTAATTTCCCGTGGATTTCGCGTGAGTGTCTCTGCTTACGGGTCCACCCCTCCGTTTTTGGCCCTTCATACAGCGATATTTTGAATTCAGATCGGTGGCTCAATTTGATCTTGCTATTAAGTGGAGCTGCATCCAAGCCAAGGGCATGAAGGGATGGTGGCTACCATACATACATACATACATACAGTTCTATTAAATTTTCATTTCTTTAGTTGTAAGGGTTGCAAGGCTCGTACCGGGTTCAGTTAGTAGTACACACTTAGAACATTTTACAGTATTCGGTAGTTTTTTACCGAACTTTCAACAGCTGAACGTTCGGTAATTCAATTTTCCGGATTTTGGTGAAATTTTACAGTATTGCGGTATAAAAATTACCGGAACTTGTCAAATTTTACCGAAATCCGTTATATCGGATTACCGAACGTTTAACTGTTGAAAGTTCGGTAAAAATTACCGAATACTGTAAAATTTTCTAAGTGTGTACATACAATATTTTCTTGCTTGAAAATAATTTGATCAAACATTTTTTTGTGTTTTCATTGCGGAAAAGATGGGAAATTTGCCACTCTGTTGAGTGTATGGCGTATTTTATCACAAATTTGACCAATTTCTTATAATACCTAGAGACATTTATTATTGTTCGCAAGCTTGACCGATTACTTGATATCTTGTAAAAATAAACTTGATCAGTTTGATCATGAAATAAATTTTAAACTATGAATTTTAATTAAACGAAGTTGTATTATGGAACTTCATCCAACGAAAACAATCTTCAAAGCAAATATAATAAACGTAAACTTTTGTTTGTTCTGGCCACATATATGTGTTTAATTTGTTTTAAAAGTATTTTATGTTAAAATTACGCGTAACGTCAAAGTTTGTTTTAAATTTTTCGTATTAAAAATAAATGTGAATATTTCTGGGTTTGACAGCTTGTTAATGAAAATTAATATGTTTATTTCAAACATGCCCTACATTTTTCTGATAGGGGAGAGTAGTAAGACAGCGGGAACAGCAAGACAGAGGCAGTTGAACCTTAAAAAAATCACCGGAACTTTATTTTCACACCATTGAATTATAAACCCCACCTTTTGGTTTAGATACCCCCTCTGGAAAACACCTTGTTTCGCCTTTGTACTGAAACTGCATTGTTTTTACCTCATTGTAAATTTTACCAAGATCGTTTGTGATTTTTAAACTTACTTACATTGCTATTCAAAAAGCTAAAACTGACGAAGGACATTTAGTTTCATTTAAAAACTGATTGGGGAAAAATATACATTAGTTAATAAATTGCCGAAAATTTTCTTAAATTAAAGTATTCTGAGGGCTATCAGGAATAGTAAGATATCTAACGGAAAATCGGACAAAACAGAAAACTAGAATAAATCATTATAACCAAAATAATTCACCCCACATGTGAAAGTTTTAGATAAAAAAAATTTAGCTTTTAAAAACTATGTTTCACCTTACGTGTCTTATTGTTCCCTTAAATGGGGAATAGCGAGACAAAAATTTCAGCTTCCTATAACTAACCAAATTTACAACTTAGGAACCTGAAATATATTTTCAGTCTACATAAAAAGTGTACTATTCGGTTGAATTACAAAACATGCTCGTAGCTTTTGCCAATATCTATGACGATTGATATGACAATAGCAAGAATTTGAGTATTTACTTTTCGAACATCCAAATCCATATGAATAAAAAGAATAATCTGATTGCTCACAAAATTTTGATTTACATGTACAGCATACTCAGTTGAAATCGAACTAAAAGAATCGTGTGTTGCATGGAAGGAACGATATAAAATGTACGTGGGAGGTTTTGTAAATTTATCATTTTCAATGGTAGTTGAGGTAAACAGTGTTTATAAAAGCTTTGATCGTTCAGTGAAAGTTTATAAAACACGACGAGAAGAAGACGATGATAACCCCCCCCCCCTCGAACACTCCCAAACACTTTAAAACAACCCCCGAGGCTATCACAATACACAGAAGTTTTGTGTCCCGGACTAAGTAACAAACAGATAATTTTTGGAAACGATTTATTTGTATTGTTTGATTTACACCACAACAATCACAACATTGTTTATATTAACATCCCAACAGAAAAGACAGCAAGAAACCATGTGACGGTAACGCATAAACATCGGGGACACGCCAAACTTGATAATTGTCATGCCTAATATGGAGACTCATTCAATACATTATATGTTTAGTATATATTTATCCCTCTCAGGCTGCTACCTTCCGAATGTAATACTTATCGTAAAATCTCTGGGGGGTAAGAAAAGAGATATTATTGTTCAAAATTTCCATTCGAAACGTAACGCGGTCGATTTCAGAAATTGTAGAACGGCGCCCCTATACAGGAAAAGAAAAGAGAGACGTGAGTCCTACGTCAAAAAACCGTATTACCATAGGACGAGACTTATAAATAAACCATTTTATCGGATGTTCCGGATATTCCAGGCCATATCTACTTAGTGTGGGAAAATACGACAATTTAGATAGCATTTTTTAAATTAGCGGCCCAAAATAACATAGAAACACATAACTTTTTTCCACCTTTTGTATAAAATGGAATCACTGTGCTTCGGCCTATTAAACTTACATAAATGACTGGGTCAAGCGTTTGAACATGTGCATCGTTTCAAAAAGGTGTTGTTTTAAGAGAGAGAGAGAAAAAAAGGAATGCCAAGAAAATTGAGAAAATTTTGTTTCATTTACAAATACATTGTACTACAAACAACAAACTTATTACATTGTTAAAATTGATAAACCTTTGGTCACTTTGAATTTCATTTCGGAATTGATTCCACACATTGAAATGTCTCAGAATTTTTAAAAGAAAACTTACGAAATAAACACTTTGTTCAAACTGAATTGTGGCTGCAAGTTTCTCCCAAACATTCAACCATGCCAGCTGCGAAACAGTGATTATGAGAAATGATTACAGTTTCACGCGACCACACGTCCCATCCTTCGGATCGGGGAAAAAAAAATAAAACCAAAATCACGAATCCCCACAACAACAGAAACTTTATCCTAAGTGAGAATGAGAGGATATTTCAACTTTTTTAATTGAGTTCGCTCCATTCATCCGACCAACGACCGAACGAGTAATCCTGTGACCAGCTCCCTACATCCAGAGATAAGGTAAACCCACAACAGGGGAAAAATGTCATCCCACATCCTTCCTCAGCACGCCAAACTCCCGGACCTTTGGTTGAGGGCGTACGAATGGAAACAGTTGTACGTACAGGATCCGGTCCGCTCCGTCCGACTCGGCAACGAAAGTGAGTTGGTGAGTCGTAAATCAAATTATTTTCCCGTTTTGGTGCCGGTTAACCTTGGTTTCACTTTTCCGGTGCGTCGTTTCCTCCGATTTCATTTGCTTCAACGAAGAGGGAGTGCGGGGAAGTTTAAAGCTCCCAGTTACATGCGTTTATGCGGCTTTCTGGAACTTTAACGATTTTCTAAAATTTTACTATCCAATGAAACGGTTTGTACGAACTAATTGAATCTTGAAACAATGCCTAAGGAGAGCATGTATTCTGAGAATGTTTCAAATTTGCTCATCACCTCGTAAAACATGCCTGGGGGGGGAATCCGACAGTGGAAAGAGTTAGCTTGCGAAATCGCTTGCTGTGGCTGGACTGGCGACGCGACAGTTATTGTTATTGCTATCTTCCAAATTGCAACATTAAACTGACAGCAAAACGGTGACCGGAGAATTTATTTCCTCGTTGATGTCCGCGAGTAGCTCCCCGCGGCAGCAAACGGTCACATTCATAACGAGTTGGGTTTAAGTGGGATGCCCGTTGAAAGTTTATTATTGCTGCTATTCTCACCCTCCCAGCTACTTATTCAAATGGCGGAAAATTTGTTATGAGTTTATTTACCTCGTTCCAAGCAGTCAAATGTGCTTGTCGCACAGTCATCCATGTACGATTTACATTCCACCACGAATCAGAAGCGCAGAAATGAACTAATCGCAAATCTTTCCCGTTGCTTTTCTCGTTCGAATCGCACGGTCCATGAATTGCATTGTGTCACTGCTGGGTTTGTGATGAATAGAGACATTCTCGCTCTGTTTTCGGGCTTTTAAAGACCAGCAGGTCACTCTCTTTTCTTTTCGCCCCTGTTCCGATCAATGCTTTCCAACATAAACAATGGGATTATAAATCTCCCGGTTGAAGTCTTGATTCGTGGAATTTATGGCGCTTGTTGGATCGGTTTCTCCGGACATTGTCGCGCTGTGGATGATGATTATTGAAAACGAGATCCAAGCATGGCTGGCAACGCGAAGCTTATCACTTTCACCTTCACCTGCAATGCCTGGAATGCCTCGTAAGCGAGAAACTACTACTTTGAACTGTAAATATTTTTTTCGGAAAAGTAAATCATTTGTCACTGCAGTTTTGCGAAGTCAAATCATTATTAAACGATCCTACCTTGACGTGTAGAAACGGCGAGTTTCATTTGTAACAAATTGGACGCCATATTAGATCGTTGCTTGAGTGTTTGCGGTCGATGAATTTGAAAAATATCTAGGCTCCCAAATAACTAAGCATTTGAAGCTAGTGACTAATTTCTGTCGAAAGTGTATTTGTTTATGTTTACTTTGCAGTGCTGCATCCAAACATTTGATTTGTTTTATTGCAAATTCGTCAAAATGTTCGCGAAAGAAGTGATCACCAGTTTGTTGCTCGCCCAGAAGAAGCCTAAAGAGATTGCCAAGGTGGTAGGGTGCCATTTGGCAACAGTTTACCGCATAAAAAAGTCCCTGCAGGATGGTCCTATGCAGCGGAAGCCGGGTAGCGGACGTCCGCGCTTTGCACGCACGCCGAACGTGATCAAATTGGTCCGTGAAAAAATTGCTCCCAACCCGGTGCGTTCCATAAGAAAACTTGCAAAGGAAGCCAATATTTCGGAGAAATCCATGCGGAGGATCATCAAAGAAGACCTGCATGCATCTTCCAGAGCCAGAGTGAAACGCCACTTGATTACGAACCGGGTCAAGGAACTACAAGTGACTCCTTGTTGAAGAAGGAAAAAATGATAATCCTGTTCTCCGACGAAAAGCTTTTCAGCATCGGTGCTGTGGACAACAGCCGCACGGACCGGTTCATTTCACCGCAGAAAATGGAGAACGTTCCGGAAAGAGTAAAATTCAAATTTCAAACCAAACATCCGGCTGGTGTCATGATGTTTGGCTTGGTGGCGTCCAACGGTTTGAAAATGCCGCCTGTTTTCATTGATGCTGGAGTTAAAATCAATACCGATGTGTAAATCGGTATTTTAAAGGACCAAGTGCTTCCCTGGGTGCAACCAGCAACCAGTGCTATACGACAAAAGGACTCTTGCTTGTCGAAATGATCGTACTGGACTATGAGATAAATTCTCAATGTTGAGAGAACTGCAGAAAAAAGCCCTTGTGAAAATTCTGAATTCACCACTATTTTTTTTTTTTTCTTTAATTTTAAGTGTATGGCCGTTTTTAGCGGTCGTGGTCTATTCTAAATTTTGACAACTAAATAGACCAAACGAACTTTTACATTTTCACCGGTGCATTCCAAATTTCATTTGCGAACAGTTTCGATGTAATAAAAATAAAACTGTTATACGCTTTGTTTTATTTTGTGCCGACGGAATCCAGCGCGTTCTTAATTTGTTTAGAGCATCTCCAGGAGTGTTGTAGTTCTAGAATCATTTTATATGTCAGTTGTAATTTTTTCTCTTGGGAAAATACATAACAAACATACCCTCTCCTCAGCAGCAGTTCCAAATGTTGTTCTAAACCTAAAGACTTGAATGTGTGTGTTTAATTGTTTCTTAAAACTTCTGAGGGCATATTCTCAGAATTCCTTAGGAATTCTCCTCAAATTTCCGCTGTAATTCCTCTCAGAACTCCTTGGGAATTTCCCTCAGAATTACTATCCCCTTCAAATTTCTCTAGAAATCTCAGAAATTGTCGGGAATTTTCCTCAGAATTCCCTTAGAATTTTTTTAGAATTCCACTAGAATTCTCCTCAGAATTCAGTTGCGATTCTTCGTTGCATTTTTTCTGGAATTCTCCCTTTAATTCATTCGCAGTTTTTCTGAGAATTCCTGTTTAGTTCTCCTGAGAGTTCTTCTGCAATTCTCATCAGAATTCCTGTGGAATTAATCTTGGAATTGCACTAAAATTCTCAAAATTCCACTAAAACTGTCTTCAGAAGTCCTGCGGAATTCTCCAGAAGTCCACTGGAATTCTTCTTAAAATTTCTCAGGAATTCTTATCAGAATTTCTCAAGTATTCGCCTCAGGATTCTTTTTAAATTCTCATCAATATTCCGCTGGAATTTCTCCATTATTCCTCTGGAATTTTCCCTCATTATTCCTTTGGGATTCCTCCCCGAACTTCTCTGGAATTCCCCTTCATATTTGTCTAAATCATTTTCGGTTCTATACCTAATTTAAATATTCCACAATATGGAGAAATTCTCGAAAAAAATTTTAAAACAAAGAAATAGGGAAATGATGACAATAACAAAGAAATAGGGATATGATGGTCAGCGAGTTCAGACTTGTTGCTGCAACTTGAAATTATTAACGAAAAAGAAGAACGTATACAAGATTCAAACAGATGCACGACCGGATGTTGATTCAAAGTTCGACGTTTGACTTGATTCCATAGACACTATCACAATGACAAAAAAATATAACTTGGATGAAACGCGTTTCAAATTTGAACAAAAATAGAACAACGTAGTATTCCAGTTTTAAATTTTAACATGAAACTGTTCGAAATTATCCAACTAGAACGCCTTGTTGAAGTTGCCTTTGTTATAAATCCAGTTCTATTTTGTAACGAACATAAACACCTGGAGAAGCCCTCGCGCAAAAAAAAAAAAAAACCAACAACCCCCCCAAAAAACACCCCCCCCCCCCCCTCCCTCGCTTTTTTTTCTAAAATTTTTTTCCCGGCGTTGCCTTAAAAAATTACCACCAAAAATATTTAATTTTTCCTTGTTTTTCTTTTTTTTTTAACTCTTTTAATTTTTTTTTTTTTTTTTTAAGACTACGGTGTTCTGCTGGCATAGGTGGAATGCTGAACACTAAACTTCTTTGTGCTGAAGTGATAATGCTAAATCCATTTAGAATCCGGAATAATAAAATCATCGGTATCTCGGTAACGGATTGACGTAAAAATTAGTTTAATACATCAAAACAGAGGTAATTCACTGTACTTAAAGGAAAAAATATCAATACAAATCATTTCTCTTCGTTTCTAATGAAAATTCGCACTTTCTTCTTTATTCCTCCAATCAAATGCTGCACACCTCCGGAGTCAACTTCCTTGGCACATTTGTTCCACATTTTGGTCATCTGAGTCGCGTCCCGAGCCGTTTTTCCACTATTCTTAAGTTTCCGCTTCATTACTGCCCAAAATCTCTCGATGGGCCGGAACTGCGGGCAGTTGGGTGGATTTATGTTTTTATCGATGAAATCTACGTTATTATCGCGGTACCACTGGATGACTTTCCGGCTGTAGTGGCAACTCACCAAATCTGGCCAAAATTTCACGGGACTTCTATGGGCTTTAATGAAAGGTAGTACGCGGTTTTTGAGGCATTCTTACTTGTGCAGCTTCGAGTCCATCGTCTTATTCGTCACGAACACTTTGGTCTTTGCTCCGCAGCTGCATATCGCTCGCCAAATCATCAGTTTTTTTTTTGGCAAATTTGTCCATAAAAGCAATTCTAAACTTCGCAGGAACATCTCCTCGTGCCGTCGCCTTGTAGAATTTTTGGCCAGGAAGCTGTCCGAAATCCATTTTGACATAGGTTTCATCGTCGATGAGCAGGCATGCTTGGTACTTCGTCAAAACCTGCTGATACAATTTCCGAGCTCGAGTTTTGGTGACGAAACTGTGCTTCAATGTTCTGTTTGATTGCTTGCTGGCTCGATAAGAACGATATCCTGCTCGCAAATGAATTCTTCGAACGGTACTGCGAGCAGCAGCGTATTTTTGTGCGATTTCATTATCTGATAGTCCAGGGTTTGCTCTGACGGTTCTCAACACCTTCTGGTTCAGCTTGCGGTCATATGTTCCACTACGACGCTTGCCTTGCGGCACTCGATTCACGCTCTTTTGCTCCTTAAAACGATTGAGCATATCATACACGGTTGATTTGGCGATTTTCAATGTTTCTCGGCTTCCATCTGGAATAACTTTTGACTCACTGAACGAAAAACCGTGAAATTTATACCACAGTAAGTCGGTGCCTAGGTAAACAAACCACTGTAAAAGAATTCTTGCAGCGGTCACTTTCCGTGCCACTGCAACACAATACGTAATTCCGGATTCTAACTGGACAGAACTTTAGAATACAGTAATGCAGCTATTTTATTTTCGGAAATAGGTACAAAGCAATGGTATTTCTAGGTTCCTGAAACTAGTTCTGCCTGTTGGTATGTGCTATCCAGTTCTTCTGACCCTTGCTCGTAGTCGTCATGAAACACAAAACAAAACGACATTGACAGGTTATCTTCATTCCGCTTACTAGCCCGCTCAAACAAAGTCTTCAAACAAAGTGATTGGATGTTCATGCTGTCTCGCAAGGCTTGCTCTAGTAGCCATCCTTTTCAAAGTACCGCCAATCGCATCACAAGGTCCTTTACCATGCGAAGTTGCAAAAAAGTGCCATTCTACGTCAATTTTATAATTTGATTTAAATTGACATAAACTTTTTTTTTTATTTTTATATTGGGATGCAGCTCTATAAGACATTAAAATCATTATTTTTATTTGCATTCGCTGTTTTAAATATGTTAATAGTTTGGATATAAACACTTGTACTGCTATTGTATCATGACTCACGACTTTAGACAGAACAACAAAACTATTTTTTTTTTAATTCTCTTTTATCTTTGAAAAAACTAACAAAAGGGTGAGCTGTGGCTTGATCATTGTTCCAATGATGGCTTTGAAATTCATCCTGAAGAACAAAAGAATAGTTTTCAGAAAAACCACATATTATAATAACTTTGTTTTCTTGCAATGCTGCTTTTTTATCTTTAAGAAATGAAGACTGTTGTTTTTGATGAAATAATGAGTCATAAATTTTTCTAATTTTTCCCAAAATTATGACACAAATTCATCCACTGGTTTAACTTTTGTTTCTATATCGCACCTATCAGAAGAAATCCACTGCTCATAACAAATTTAAATCAAGTTGTGTTTTTCTAGTTTGTTCAGCATCCATTGATTGAAATCTTCAATTTTTGGACAGTTTTCACATTCACAAAGACAGCAATATTTTGATCTCAATAATTTACAATTCTTAGGTCGCAATGACGCAAATCAACTAAATCCAATTATTGAGTTAAGGTTTATTTCACGAAATCTTAAGTAGCAGTGAGATCATCAACCATCAACTCTTCTGAACACGTTGTCGCTTACCATCTCTTACAACGGAAAATGATCGACTAACGTCATCGTCATTATAGTATTGAAAAACTTTATGTTTAACTTCATCAACCAAGCCATTTCCACGTTTACTATCTGGTGTAGAAAATACTTCTTTTCGATCAGCCAATTTTTTGGCATTTATAGCCTTGTTCTTATTTATACCAAACTCTTTTACTACTTTTTGCATAGGCCACGACATGGGTTAAACTGTAAAATACAATACTTCTCGGTCTTTGTAGTCTCATCACGGAAGAATTTTTCTTTAAGTTGGTTAATAATGTCATCATACTCTTTGGGTTTTTGTTCCTGAACCAATCGCCTCGTGTCTTCTTCTTCGGCCAAGTTGAATATGTTGTTTTGCATAGCACTTATTATTTCGTCACATTTTTGTTCTGGGTAACGAATCTGATCAAGTTTCTTCAATGATATTGGAGACACGCTGATACCGGAAATTCCTACGGTCGACTATGATGGGCTGGGCATGTCGTAAGAATGTCGGACGACAGCCCTGTGAAAATGGTTCTCGAAAACGAGCCGACAGGTACAAGAAGAAGAGTCGCGCAACGAGCAAGGTGGATCGATCAAGTAGAAGGCGACCTGCGAACCCTCCGCAGACAGCGAGGCTGGCGAGGTACAGCCATGGACCGAAAGTTTTTCAATACTATAATGACGATGACGTTAGTCGATCATTTCCGGGTGAAAAAGATTATGTTTCCGTTGTAAGAGATGGTTAGCGTCAACGTGTTCAGAAGAGATGGTTGATGATCTCACTGCTACTTAAGATTTCGTGAAATAAACCTTAACTCAAAAATTGGATTTAGTTCATTTGCGTCATTGCGACCTAAGTATTGTAAATGTGTGCGATGGGAGGTTCTCCCAGCAACTGGTTACAATTCGTGGTTCATTCGCCTCCTCCACGTTCCGTCTTCCATCTGCACTCGACCGTAGATCGTACGCAGCACCTTCCATTCAAAGACTCCAAGGGTGCGTTGGTCCTCCACTACCAATGTCCATGTTTCGTGGCCGTAGAGAACTACCGGTCTAATTAATGTCTTGTAGATGGTCAACTTTGTGGTTCGGCGAAATTTGTTCGATCTGAGCATCCTTCGGAGTCCAAAGTAGGCACGATTGCCAGCCATAATGCGCCTTTGTATTTCTCTGCAGGTGTCGTTATCGGCGGTCACCAATGAGCCCAGATACACGAATTCGTCTACTACCTCGATTTCATCACCGTCGATCTAAACTCATGCTAGGAGGCTAACACTGTCTTCTCGTAAGCCTCTTCCTTTCATGTATTTTGTTTTTAACGCATTAATCCCAAGCCCAATCCTACCAGCTTCAGCCTTAAGTCTGATGTACGCTTCCCCATCGTTTCAAAGTTACGTGCTATGATATCAACGTCGTCGGCGAAGCCAAATAGTTGGACAGACTTCCTGAAGATCGTACCACTCCCAGCTCTTCAAATCACACCCTCCAGTGCAATGTTAAACAACAAACACGACAATCCATCACCTTGCCGTAACCCTCTCCGAGATTCGAAGGGACTCGAGAGCGTCCCTGATACTCGGACGACACACATCACTCGATCCATCGTTGCTTTCGATTAGGATTTTGATGTTAAAATCATATTCTAGCATTGAAAAGTATTTTTGACAAACATAAATTGATTTCATGAAAATAATCCAAAAATTGCAATTCGGAAAAGTTTTTCAATAATATTTTGTCCATGTTGTACCAATCATGTGGCCTTTTTTGTCGAAACAATACCATCTACAGTGGATTCTTTTAAATTTAAAATAACGTATTTTTGGAATTTGAATTTTATGTTTTGATTATCATTTTTTTTTATGTAAAAACAACTTTTTTTCAGTGTTTATTTTTTAACATGGACATTTTGATTTCCTACCATTTCTTTTCAGACATTTTTTTCTCTAAAACGAACGAATTCCGAGCTACTGCTTTTCGAAAACTGTTGTATCAAAAACACATAAGCCCTTCTAAAAAGTTACTCTCCAGTCAAAATCACCATACCTCACACCAAAACACTTATACTGTTACACTGAACACGTTTGCAAAGTTTCGGCCAAAACTAAAATACTAAAGTTTTGTCATTTTCTGATTTTATATACCAAGAAGAGTAATTTCAAAATTTTGAAATATGAGTGCGTTTATAAACAGTTTATAAAGTGTCTTATACGAATGATTGTCAATGCCCTTTAACCCCGCTGATTTGTGCATTTTATTACCAAGTTTGCACTAACTTATTCCAAGGAAGGATTTTCTTCGGTTCCTAACACGCATTCTCTCCAAATCATTGGATATATATTTTTTAAATTAGATCATTCAACTACAATTCAATATCTTTTTAGTGAACATTGAGGCTAGGAATCGTTCTGAGTTGCAAATTTCAAATGATTGTATCTGATTTTTCAAACGACAGTTTCTTGAAGCTATCAGCATTCAACACTAATTGTCAAACAATGTTTTCCGAGCTACTGCAGGGAGTTGGCTTCAAGCATCGCCTGTGAACGGTTGTGTCGATGCTTGGTTGCACACTATTTTGTTATTGGATACAGAGCATTTTCGTTTGTTTCGTCTATCTGTTGGTCGGTTAAGCAAGTTATTGGAGAAGCGTAGAAAAGGATCAAGCCGCTACCCGGTAAAATCTGGTCCCTCGACGGATTTGGTGAACCGGTAGTGGGGATCACAACTAATGATTGGTTGTGCCGTACTTGTCGTTCCACCATATCTTGAAACAAATAAACCACTATCGCATTTTGTGAGTTGTTCCGACAATATGCTTACTGTTGGTTTAAATCGTTTCAAATCGGAAGTCGCTACTATTTAATATTTGAATAATTCATATGACGTTTATATCAGAACTACAGGAGGTAGGCAAAATGATCGGGATCTCCCCATTTTTCACAAACCACCCCCCCCCCCCCCCCCCCGGGGCCCCCCCAAAAAAAAAAAAAAAAAAAAAACACCCCCCCCCAATTTTTTGTTAAAACCAAACCCCCCCCCCCCCCACTTCCCCCCCCCCCCCCCCCCCCCAGCCCATTTCCCATGCCTTCTCAAATTTATCAATATCATATTTATGAAAAAATATGAAGATAGAGCTGCCGCATGGCATGTTTTGGGATTAGAGGGCGAACACGAAATTATTGCGACACCGAAAATGTCATGCCAATTTTCTTATAATGTTTAGAATCAAACCAAAATTTTAGGGTAGTTTTATACATATATTTACTTCAAAAATCAAAAGAAAAGTTAATCGATGGAGCCTTGAGGGTAAAATTGAACGCATTTTCGCTTGATGCCCTCCATCAAAGTCTTTACAGTGTCATCCGGTACCAGTTTCTCAGTTTTTTTTTTTCATTTTCTTAACATGTCCTTCTCGTCTTTGACTGTCTTCTTGCTCTTCCGAAGTTCCCGCTTCATCATTGCCCAGTACTGCTCCACCGGGCGCAGCTCCGGACAGTTTGGCGGATTCATGTCCTTTGGAACAAAATGGACAGAATTGGCCTCATACCACTCCAGGACACTTTTAGAATAGTGGCATGATGCCAAATCTGGCCAAAATAGCGGAGTTTCGTCGTGCTGCTGCAAGAACGGCAAAAGGGGCTTCTCGAGGCGTTCAGATTAGTAGATCTCGCCATTTACTGTGCCCTTTGTCACGAAAGGCTCACTCCTCAGTCCGCAAGAGCAGATGGCCTACCAAATGAGATATTTGGAGGCGAACTTCGACATTTTCTTCTTCTTAAATTTGTCGTCCACATAGAACTTGCTCTTGCCGGTGAAAAACTCCAACCCCGGAATTTGCTTAAAATCGGCTTTTATATACGTTTCGTCGTCCATCACACAGCAGCCATATTTTGTCAGCATCTTCTCGTAGAGCTTCCGTGCCCGAGTTTTAGCCGTCGATTGTTGCCGCTCATCGTGGTTTGGGAAGTTCTGTACCTTGTATGTATGTAGTCCAGCTCTCTTCTTTGCATTCTGGATGTAGCTCTGCGACATGCCGATCTTTTTAGCCAAATCACGGCTTGAGACGTTGGGATTTGCTTTAATCATCCGCTTCACCTTTCCCTCCGTCTTTTGTTCTCCGGTCCCGGTTTTCTTCCAGCTCCTTTGCCGTGGTCCAACGTCAACCGCTCCTGGAACCGCTTCAACACTCTGGAGACGGTTGAATGGTGAATGTTCAACATTTTTCCCAACTGCCGGTGCGACAGGTCAGGAAATTCCAGGTGTTTGGAAAGAATTTGTTCTCTCGACTCGCGTTGGTTCACCTCCATTTTCGTTGAATCGAAAAACACGACTTCGAGTTTGACAGCATGTAAACAATACACATCAATGAGAAAGTGTGCAAAATTTGGTTGATTTTTACCCAATGGTAAAAAAGTTATGCCCTGTTGAATGTGTCGCAATAATTTCGTGTTCGCCCTTTACCCTCCCTCCCCCCCCCCCCCCCCCCCCGCCCCCCTCCCCCTCCGCCGGCAACAAAAATAAAGAACCAACTTCAATTTTAAAATAAAAATAAATTTAAAAAAAAAAAAAAAAAAAAAAGAAGCGACACAGTGTATTGTTAAAAAAAAAAAAAAAAAACCCCCCACCCCCCCACATAACAACACCCCCCCCCCAAAAAACCCCACATCCCCAACAAAATAAGGCCGTTTCTTGTAAACAACATTTCTCCCGCTTGGTAATTTTTTTTTTTCGTGTGTTTACTAAAAAAAAAGATTGACAACTTGTACAACATCTCATCACAAATTCAACATGTGAGATGGCCTCTCCGGAAACCGGGAACAACTCAGGTGTCCGAAGGCCATGGCCAATTATGTTACCAAGATATAAAACTGCATTAATTTTCCAGTCGAATGCTTGTTAGCGAAATTAAATCGGATAATATTTCATGAAGTTAGAGCACTTCAAAGTTGATCAAAAATTTGCCTGTCCCGATCATTTTGTCTATCCCCTGTATGTAGGCTAAGCTAACCTAACAATATTTTTGCAACGATGTCTGGTGACAGCACCTTGAAATATTCGATAATACGTTCACAAATACTAGCACGGATCATAGTGTGCGTCGAGATGTTGAGGGTTTGTTTTGATTTCCGACCAATAGATAGATCAAAACATCAAAGTTGAAGTGTTTTCAACTGTCCCATCAGTAAATAATTCTAGGGTTTTTTTTTTCATTAGGGCGAATCTACAATTGAGAGATTCTCTCCAGGCTCGCTCTCTTAGAATTGCTTGAAATCATTTAAGCACCAAAACCATAAGAGTAGCTGATATGGAAATTCATTTCAAGTAGCAACGAAACGATTCGATGCTCGAGAGGAAATGGCAATTTTGTGCTATTAACTTTGCTTTTGGCTGTACGTGTTCGGGCATGCATATGTGTGTGTGTGTTTGTTTTGTCTATCAATGTGGTTCAACGTTATCTCGTTGACGATGAGAGTGGCGCTGCTATCTGTCTCTAAAATTTATGATGAGTGAAGGGGGTCTGGATCTAGTCTTGCAAACCTGTCACGCTAGATGTAATTAACGAGCCTGTATTGCCACTGAGACGAAACGTCAAAATTCGAACAAACAGTTAGCTGTCATTCCGGTGGCAAAAGAGCTGTCAAACGAATGAAGTTTCTCCTATTTGATACTCTTGGTTCCTTAAGATATTATGACTTTCGTATGCTTACCAAAAATATCTGAAGTGCTTCAACACAGTCCATTATTAATCTCTTAAAGGATTATTAAATTAACCATAAACATTCTTGTACAGCTGTTCTCACCAATCCCGAAACGATGCAGGTTGTAAAACTGGAAATTACCCCCATTATTCTCGCATATCATCCAACACCTGAGCATAACTGCATTATATCGCACACACAAAAACACCACCACACTCACTCCATTCCATTAGACCTCAGGAAAGGTACTGCTGCTACTTCTGCAAAGCTTGCCAACATAAAACCCTCACTGTCACCAAGAATTTAGATCCGGCAGACCTCCCGTGAACCATTTCTTATTTTTTTCCTTTCCATTCCCGGTCGGTCTGACAATGCGCTAATTACACTAATGAGGCGTTAAAATATGATAAATCTCTTAATTAAAAAGGTGTTACGACCACCATTCGAGCTTTCGCATTACGTTTCATGTTAGTCCCCGCATCTGCCATGGCGATGGTCGTGTCATGGTGCCTGTCATTCGAACCTGCTGCTATGTTGTGATACTTTGAGCACTGCAGCAGGTCATAGAAAGTTCAACCATCCCAATGGGAACCGCCGACTTTATGGCAGTACTGCATTAGTGCACTGCACTTGTTCCATCTCTCGATGCAATTCTTCTCCTGCTCGGTGTGCAAGTGAGTCTAGAATTAGATCATTTCCGGAAAAGACGGTCCCCGAATAGCCCGGGTGAATTCTTCCGGAAAATGCACCCACTCTGATACGGTTGCCTTGGTTTGCACTCATCGTCTTCGCCTGTGTGCGTGTGTGTGTGTGTGTGAGAGAGAGAGGGAGAGGGTACGAGAATAGAACGAGATGAGTTATGCAGTTTAATTACGGGAAAAATTAGAACCCGTTCCGTTTCGTTCGCAGCATCCAATGATGGTCGCTTTCTCTCGTATATATCTACCTTCCGAGCGGACGAGAAGAGTTGCCGCCATAAATTCCGATTATTACTCTAATAAATTTTATAACACAAGCATAACGAAATTTATTTCGTTTCGTCTCATTTTCTCGCGCGAGCAGCCACTAGATCATCGAAGTTCGGAGGAGCTCGCGAAAAACTGAACCCAAGCGAATAATGAGTCTAACTGAAAGGCCAGGGAAAACGCAGCTGGGTGCATGTCTATTAGAGTTTGACGTTGGGCAGCCCGAAAAAGAAAACGAAACAGGAGTTGGTTGATTTCCTATCCTGCTGACTTAATGAAAGGATCGAATCAGTGGTTGGGGGGGCGAAGGTTCGTGACTTTGCGGAGAAATTGGCCAAGGTCGTAAAAGTAGCGAACTTTTACGACCTCCCGTCTGCTCCAACCCAAGTCATCAAAAGTGGACCGAAGTTTATTGTGTTGTTATTTTTGTGGTCATTTCAGATGTGTTGGGGTTTATTTCGCCTTGTTGGTGATTAAACAATAAACTAGATTGGGAAGTGGGAGAGTGAACAGTTTTACAATGTATTGAAATTGTTTGTGTTCAAGTTGATTTGTAACATCAACCACCGCTTATGGACCACACGCAACCCTACGGTTCCTCCGACAGTGCGGTCGGTAGTGCCGCTTTCAATTAACCTGCCACTGCTCCATAAGAGTCTTTTAGCAGAAACATCAAGAGGCGTCGATCAATAAGGCGTCGGAGATCGATCGCTGCCCAACACTCTCGGCAAAACATGAATGAGCCCTGACATCGATCGTAAGCGTGCTTGTTCTTCATTCGACAGTTGGAGCTTAAAAGCCTTTTGCGGTTTGACCTCCCCTACACACATATTAACCGATAGATCGATCGATCGATCGATCGATTGAGCAGGTCGTAAAGTACTTTAGCAACACGCGGATGGTGGGCGTCACGTCAATCCACCGATCTGAGCCCCGAGTGGCGTGCAATTGATCTGAAATGTGAAACCCGTGCGGGGTCCACCTGGGCTTGGAAAGGGGGCTGAGATTATCGTAAAGTTACACCTCGAAAGTGCTCGTAAGAATTTTGTTTCCCATCGCATCGGGGCGACAAAGTTTGTTTGCAAACAGCTTACTGTTGACTTGCTTTTTACGAAAACAAATAAAAAGTGGCTGCCCAGAAGACTTCGAGGCTAATTAACGGCTAAATAGCCTCATTGTTTGGATTGGTCGTAAAATGTTGGTACACCAAAACTCCCACGTTGAAGAGATTAAACTCTTTTTTTCTCCGGTTGCAGGGTAATGGAAGTACGGGGAGAGGAGATTAATGACCGTTGCAGTAGGGGTTTTTGGGAAGATAGTTTCCTCAAAACATAATTTTTCTTCTAAGACGGGGGCTTGGCACCGGTTGTTCGTTGACGGACTGCGATGCTACCTGATTTGGCTTGATA
This sequence comes from Aedes koreicus, assembly GCA_024533555.2. Lineage (NCBI taxonomy): Eukaryota > Metazoa > Arthropoda > Insecta > Diptera > Culicidae > Aedes > Aedes koreicus. Next base: position 27,971 of record JAHHFK020001754.1, on the reverse strand, counting down.
TCGCGAGCAAAAAAAAAACTATTCAGTGGGACGTTAATGGTACCGTTAATGATGATGAAGATGACGCTCCAAAAACGGAACATTCAAAGACCAAACGAGTGAGGGCCGTGTTGGCAGTGTTGTTTCGATGGTAAATATAATTTATTATGAGACACGTTGCGTTCCTCTTTGCTCGCCGTTGTCGTGGTTTGAATTTCGGTGCTTAACTTTTTTTTTATCGAACTGGTGGGCGGTATTTAAGAACATGGTCATTTAAATTCTCTTCACGCCTCAGGAACAGAAAGAACCAGCAGGTGTTCCCAGAGCTGTTAGGAGCGGGAATTTTGGAAGTGCAAAGTTTTAATTCGTTGTTGTCCTGCTCTTTTGCGACAGTAAACAAATTTAAATATTGCAATCGATTTGTTTTGCCAAAATAGGGGATGATTGGTGATAAGATATTGCAGTTGATTGGCCTGTGTAAGTTATTCTGTCACCGCAAAGTGCGTGCTAGGGATTTATAATTGATAGTTTATAAGTTCAAATAAATGACAACAGTCATATATGGGAACTGTTTCCCATCAAAACATGGATTGATTTTCTCAATTTATGTGTTTGATACTTTCTCTAACAATGCTTTTTGTTTTTCTACTTTCAGGTGCGTAGATACAGTAAAGTAGCATGTCATTAAATGAGATTTGCATCATCATCATTTCATCATTTGAATTATATCCAAGTAAGTATCAATAAAACAAGATTTAATTCCTATAAGAGTACCGATTTCTGGGGCTTTTTCGATCCAACGCCAATAAGAATACCTGAAGCAACCTGTTGTTTTTTTTTATAAAACTTTTTTTGAGTGTGTTTCAGCCACCTGTCCAGACTCGTCACCATCACAAGTAACAATTTTAGTTTTATTCCAGCCATATAGCACTCCTCCCAGCTTTGTTGATAAAACTACACTCAAAACTTTTTTTTTCTTCCAACACCACTTCTATGCTTCGTTAAAGCCGAAATTTGTATCAAGTGGCCCACTCTATAGACGGTTGTGAAAACAAGTTAATAGGACTTTTAGAAGACCATAACGATTTTGAAAATCTAGGATTATTTTTCATTAAGGTGAATCTAACATTGAGCGATTCTCCCCGGTCCCTTCCTCTTTCATTTGTTACAGCGCCACTATAAAACTTTCTAGGGATTCTTTAGTACAGATCGAAACGCAACAGTGCTGGCTAGCATACTCTACAAATAGTAGGATGAAAAACGTAAAGGAAAAACGTGGAATGTGAATGAAAGAGAAAGTAATCAAAGAGAGTCTCTCAATGTTAGATTCGCCCTAATGAAAAAAAAACCCTCAAAAAATGTTCTATTGGAAGATGTTATGACCACTTGAAAACCTTCATAAAACCTATTGGCTGCAATGAAAACCAGCATACGGCCAAATGGCCACAGCTGTCAAACTTATACGCTACTCTTTTGATTCATGTAGCAGTAAATACTGCTTAGAAAATAGTTCTAGTGTTGCGGGAAATTTTGTTTGATAGCAAAATATCCATAACAAATTGAGTTTTTCACATGCTCCAAATCATATGCGCATTTAATTTTATGGTGAATGTTGGCACGATAAGAGCCGAAAATTAATGCACCTCGGAAATTATGCGAGTTTACAAAAAAAAAAAAACAAAATTAAAACAAATATATTCGATAAATTAATCATGAATTTGAAACTTTTTCTTGAGAGCTAGCATCACCAATGGGTAGTATTTACCACAGGGTCGTATTTTACAACTTACCAGGTCTTTTTCCTTACCCAAACACTCACAGGTACTCACCAACAAATGCGGGATCGCAAAAAGTAAGAAAAACGTGCCCACTGATTTTGCACGTGCACGGAAGGAATAACATGAACTGCTTTTACACAAAAGTGGCTCAAAGGCCTTCAAGAATTAATTTTTCAACTCTCCCTCAGGCTTGATGGCTCCTTTACTTGCCCGAACAGAGCGAAACTCGTAGCAAGTGGAGCCAGGGATGCGCTTTTTTAAAGAATCACGACCGCCTGATTCTAAATTCTAACATTATTTTTTGTTTTTAATAGCTTTTTAGTGTCCTACCATATTTTTTTATCACGACGTCACTTATGCTATTGGTCCTCTTTTAGCTCAGCCGGTAAAGGCGCAGCTACAAAGCAACACCATGCTGGAGGTAACTGGGTTCGATTCCCGGTCTGGTCTTGGAATTAATCGCTAAAAAAAGTTTCTCGACTCCCTGGGCATAGGGTATGCTTGTATAGTTTTGGTTATCGTCTGCTCTAGATGTGTATTCCAATTAAGTTTGCTGTCAAGAGTTACTCCAAGGTATTTGACAGTATCTGAAAGTTCCAAAAGGTTGCCTTTCAATGTTATATTTTCGAATGAGTATTTTCTCCTTCGTTTGAATGGCACAATAGTTGTTTTGGAAAGGTTTATGTTCAGCCCTTCTCTATCACACCACGATGAGACAACATTTAAAGCAATTTGCATTTTGTTTGCGATGATACCGTCATATTTTCCACGTACTATTATAACAATATCATCTGCGAAGCCAACTGTTTCGAAGCCTAGAGCTATCAGATTTTTAAGAAGATCATCAACTATTAAAGACCACAATAGAGGTGATAGCACGCCTTCTTGCGGGCACCCTTTGATTACTCTAACACTGATGAATGAGCTTCCGAGGTTCGCTGATATTTCTCTTTTTGATAACATCTCCGTAATCCAATCAACAATGCATTTGTCGAAATCACGTTTCGTCATAGCTGTGATCATAGACTCATGAGATGAGTTATCAAATGCACCTTCGATATCAAGGAAAGCAGCTAGTGAAATTGCTTTTGCTTCAAAAGATTTTTCTAGTTTTGTAACAACCGTGTGTAGTGCTGTTACTGATGATTTACCCTCCTGATATGCAAACTGATAATTGCACAGAGGAGTTTTAACCAGATATGATGACTTGATGAGTTCATCGATTATTTTTTCCATTGTTTCTAGCAGGATGGATGATAAGCTTATCGGCCTGAAGGATTTCGGTGAGCTTTTATCCTTTTTATTAGCCTTGGGTATAAAAGTTACCCGCACTTGTCACCACGCTGTTGGAATGTAGCCTAATATTAGGCTATCTTGAAAAAGTTTTGTGAGAATGGGTGTTAAAATCGCCTTTCCCTTCTGTAGTAGTATAGGAAAAATTCCATCCCTACCAGGAGACTTGAAAGGTTCAAAGGAGCCAATCGCCCAATCCACTTTGCTTTTGCTGAATATGATGTTGGCTAAAGTACTAGCATCATCCCTGGTTCTAACTAACCCTGTCGATTTGTTGTTTATTTCATGAACACCCGTCCTGGTTTTTTTGATGCCAGCTATTTATGCACATGTACCTTGATTTTCGCTTGAACTAATAATAGAACAAGGATAAAGTGTTTCCATCATCATCTCTAGCGTTTCACTAACAGCATTAGTAAAAGAGCCATCTTTTTTTTTTTCAAACTCCCAACCCCATTGGAATGATCTTTAGCGAGGATTTTCTTCAACCTGGCAGTTGCTGGAGTACTTCCAATGTTTTCACATGTATGCCTCCAATGTATCCTCTTCGATCCCCGTATTTCCTCATTGTAATCCGTGAGGGATTCCCCACTGTTGTGTTTTTTTTAGCCCAGTTAAAACATTTCCGGGCTTTTTTACGAAGTTTTTGTAATTTGTTGTTCCACTACGGTACATCCCTATGATTAGAGCGTTCCTTAGCAACGCAACTATCGTTAAACGCATTTTGGATCATATTTGCAAGTTGTTTAGAACTTTCTTTCAGCTCTTTTGGAGAATTTGTGCTAACTACCAGCGTATTTACGTTCGTTGTTAACACTGAATTGTAGAGCTCCCAGTTTGGCTTCCTAGGATCCCAAGTAACAATCCTACTGCCGTTTAGCCTTTGTTCTAATTTATAAGGGCTTTATTACTGCAATACACATGCCATTTTGTTTAAAAGCGGCTTTCAATGATGGGAAAGATGTATGGTTAATTATTTTACTCTTGGCTGTTTTTATAACCTTTAAAAATAATTGACGAGGAAATCTATTCCCTCATAAAACCGTTCAGTAAGTCAAAAATAAAGCTCATTCATATTTGTTTAAGAGAGTCATGATAAAATATTTCATAAGTACGATTTACCATTACAAAAACCACCATTAAGCCATGTGGATTTTGACGAGAGCATACAGTATACATTGTAGCATTTTGAACTACACCACGAGTATGATAAGCTGCTCTACCCTAGTTGTCATAATAAAATATAACAAAGATGGATTCGCAAAGCAACAAACTTAAAACAGTGAAAACAATTAGCACGTTTAAGCGAAAAATTAAGATAACTTCTTAAGCATTCTGAATAGTGATTTGCCAACTACCCATCAACTAAGTTCCATGAAAAAACAACAACGTTAGTCAGTTGACAATGACCGCGCGCACCGTTCCACCGCCAGCAGAGCCGCTTGGAGCCGTTGGATCATTTGAATTCAAAGTTATCGGAGAAGCTGTTCTTTCGGAAAAGTCGGTTACGGACCATGATGATTTTATCATTCATCAATTTCGTCCGAGATCGTGAGGCATGTTTCGCATCGTTCAATTGTCTGCAATTTTCTTCTTGCGGACTAAGCTTGAACTGTCAAAACTCTTTTCTGGCAGCAGCTTGGTTACCATATAAGCTGTTTGACGGCTAAACGGTCTTGCATGTAGCAAAATAGCTTTGGAAAGAAGCAGTTCCAAAAATATTTTTATATATACAATAAAAAAACAAAAAATATTTATATATATTTTCATAAAAAAAAAAAAAAACATTATAAACAATAATAAAAAAAAAAAAAAAAAAAAAACCCCCCCTTTTTTTTTTCCAATCTCCATGGATGTTATATAATTCACACACAAAAATATATATTTATTTACACGGTTTTTTTTTATACAGAAATTTATGTGGAAAAAAAAAAAAGATAAATAAAAGTGATTGAGCAAAAAACTTAACCAAGAATTAAAATTTTTTTGAATAAAAAAATAAATAAGGAGTGTATCGAATATAAGCTATCCACATACATTTGCGTTGTACGCATGTATTTGTGATGGTTTTTTATGCTCTGAACACTGCATGCGGTGCGTTTGACTCTCAGCTTTCTTTTGTTTACTTGTTTGTGCGGTTGAAATTCTGCGTTTTCAAAATGTGAAGGAAGTGAAAATTAAGGTTCTGGACACATGGCTAAGTGAGAAGGGTATTACTATGCGAAAATTGGCGAAGTGGTTTGGAATTCATCGTGCGAGTGTTAAAACCATCATTAATAAGTTTGGGGAACACTATTCATTGGATGAGCTACCAGGAAGAGGCAGAAAACCCGGTTCTTCCAACCCGAAATTGGAGCAGAAAGTGGTATCTCTAATCATGAAGAACAAATCAATGTCAATACGTGATTTGGCCAAAAAAGCAGGAACGAGTGTCGGAATGATCCAGCGTATCAAGAGGCGAAACCACCTGAAAACCTACAAGAAGCAGATAATCTCGAAACAAAGTGCAGAACAGAAGAAGCGAGCAGCAACAAGGGCCCGGAAATTGTATTCGCGTCTTTTGCAGCGTCCGGATGCATGCGTTTTGATGGACGATGAGACCTATGTAAAGGAGGACTCAAAAACCTTTCCAGGTCCACAATACTTTACTGCCGTCGTTGGGGAGGATGTGAGCGATGCGGACAGGTCGATTCAAGTGGAGAAATTCGGTCGAAAGGTACTGGTATGGCAAGCAATATGTTCCTGTGGTTTGAAGTCAACCATTTTTTACACTACTGGAACTATATATGTGGAAATCTATCAATCTGAGTGTCTCCAGAAGAGATTGTTGCCTTTATATAAGAAGCATAGTACACCTCCACTGTTTTGGCCGGATTGAGCGTCGGCTCACTATGCCAAAACCACTCTCAATTGGCTTGCGGAAAAGGGTATAGATTTCGTTGAGAAAAATATCAATCCACCAAATTGCCCTCAGCTTCGACCCATCGAACGTTACTGGGCAATCGTGAAGAGGATCTTCAAGAAGACTGGTAAGGCAGCTGGGAACATGCAGGAGTTCAAACAAATTTGGGCTCAAGCGTCCAAAAATGCGATTCAACACTTGTCCGGGACATGATGAAGAGCATTCGATCCAAAGTTCGAAAATTCGTGAAGGAATAACTTAAATTTCATCCGGTCTTCATTATGTTCAAGTTTATCCTCGTACAATAAAGGATAAATTTTTTGTATGAATAAAATATCGGTTTTCAACATAATTTGAAAGAAAGTTTGTGGATAGCTTATTTTCGATACACTCCTTAAAAAAACAAGGTATTTTAAAGAGGGACATAGTTTTTCAGCTCTTTCCAAGCATTTTACACAATGAATTTTATTTGGCACTGAAAATATGAGAAAAGAAAAAAAAAAAAAAAAAAAAAAAAAAAAAAGAGAAATAAATTACTTAGAAAAAATACAAATGAAAAATTTTTTTTTCAACACAATTGTTTTTTGTCGAAAAGAAAATGTCAAGACTAAAAAAAAATTATGAATACCATAATAAAATGAAAAGAAAAGTTTTGAAAAGCTTTGGCAAGCGGCTAAAAAAAAGGGGCACAAAAAAGGTTTTTATAAATAAAAAATTGTTTTTTTTTTTTCTTTTTTTTTTTTTTCAAACTGTTTTTTATTCGGTCATTAAAAAAAATTTTTATTTTAATCCAATCTAGAACTGCCTCTAAAATATACCCTTCAGAACCTCTGCGAGGGTGGGCCAACTAGCCAAATTTTAGTCTCTATGAGGTTTTGGGGGAAGAAATCAAGACAAATACGCCTTGACCAGAGTTTTATGGATGTCGTTTTATAACACCCTTGTAGGAATTCATAAAACTTAAAATGTTACCTGGGATCTCTTATAGTTTGTATGTGTTGTTGATCAGCCCAATATTTAAATAATGTTTGCATGTTATCAGACGAAGATACTTCATGAGATACACGCCAATTTTAACTTACAAGAAGTTGTAGGAACTTCCAATATCCTACTGTTATTTGTCCATGGCTCCTAGATAAGAGCGATATCCAGCTTGCGCTCTGTGAATCTTTTGCAAAGTACAGCTGTTGCTCCCTTTACGTGATGAAGATTCACTTGAATGAATTTGATTTTTTTTATCCATGACGAGGTTGTTGTTCACCGTTTGCCTGGGGATTTAAGTTCTCCCCAATCTTGGTTGTGCGTCTATCCTTGTTTTGATTTTTAACATTTCGGATCTTCAAATCACGATATTCAGGCCTTAATACTTGCTTTGTCGGCTTTTCACCGCTTTTCTCAACGCCAGCTGTATCGGTACTGCGACCAGTAGCTTTACGGGTTGATCGTGTGCTCATGACTCCACTTGGTCCTGGGGTTTCTTCAATGTGATCTACGATCATCTTGTTATCACCAGTGCCTGTTTGTGTTTTGTGAGAGCCAAATTTATCCACATTTTCTGTCGGCGTTCCATAACTTCTTTTACCGCCGACTGTAGTTGTAGTGGCCAGTAGTTTGACGGTTTGAGTTTGTGCTCCCAAATCCCCTTGGTTTTAGGATTTGTTCAACCTGACCTACGATGATCTTGTCAGTGCCTGTGTGGGTTGTATGGGAGCCACAGTCATCCCTACTTCCTGGTCTTTCAGTGAGTTGATTTTTCTTTTGGAATTTCTTTCGAAGATTGGCACTTCCAAATTTAAAATCCAGAGTATATTCACTCTTTTTTATGGAGTTCAACGACACTCCATCGATGATCTTTGGTTTATAATGCTGCGCTGTAGTATTCACCATACATCAATATTCAACCCATCGTTTTGGCTTTCTAGGAGTGTTAGAATCTCTCTATTGCTTGGCGTTGGTTGTTCCGGAAGTGATGAAGGGAGCGCTTATTTGACCAAATCCGCAAATCGCTTGCCAGACGAGGAACTTGTTGGTAAATTTCGGCCATTTCTTCTTTCGAAACTCCTCTGGAACATCGAACTTAGGCTTAGACTTAGACTCTGACAACGAAATATTGTTGCCCAAGAAGCTGACGAAAGTCAGCCTTGACATAAGTTTCCTCATCCATCACGATGCAACACGATTTGGAGAGCAACTTCGTGTGAAGTTTCCGGGCGCAGATTTTTGCGGTGATGTTTTGCTTTTTATTTCGGTTTGGGGCTTTTTGCAACTTAAACACATGTAACACAGCACGCTTCATGGTTTTCTGCACAAAACCGACTGACACCTTGAACTTTTTAGCAACATCTCGAATTGACATGTTTAAACGGTTCTTGAACTGTTGCACCACTTTCCTGGACATTTTACTGTCGACCACTTTTACGACCACTCCCTTCCTTCCTTCGGGCACTCAGACGCATCTTGAAGGTTCTTATCAATCGAGACTCAGTTGTATTGGCAATTCCAAGCTTTTTCGGGGGGCGCCTCTTTGATTATAAGTGCACAACATTTTTTCGCGGACAATTTCTTGGTTCGACAACATGACTGGAACTACTATGAATATAGATGACAGATGTAAACCATACACTGTGAACAAGATTTTCTCAAACTTTCCGGTTTTTTTTTACCCATACGGTTCAAAAGTTACATAAGATTTTCGGTGGGCCATTTTTATTGAATACGCAGTTAATACTTAACATAAGTATTTTTATCATTAATTCAAAACCAGTGTTGTGACGACGACGAAAGCAGGTGGAACTTGTATACAGGGTATCTCACAATAGGTGTCACTTAAACAAACTGGGATTACAGCAAAACAAATCAACCAAATCATAGCATTTATTTTTCATTTGAGAGATACATGTTATAGAAATAAACCATATTAATTCAATTCGAATCTCTTGCCCTTTTCCTTGATAACTTTGCGCAAACCCATCGCAGCTGGCACGCACGATTTCCTAAGGAATTTGGTCCCAAATATCAACCAAATGTTTCTTGAAACGATCTAAAGTAAGCCCTTTCGTAGGGCCTATATGTTGAAGCATATAACCAAAAACAAAGTAGTCAAGTGAGTTGACTCAAGTGGGTCCTCCCTTAGCTCAGTCGGTAAAGGCGCAGCTACAAAGCAACACCATGCTGGAGGTGGCTGGGTTTCATTCCCGGTCTGGTCTAGGAAGTTTTCGTTAAGGAAAATTTCTCGACTCCCTGGGCATAGCGTATGATTGAACTTGCCACACAATCATACTAATGCAAAAATGGTACTTGGCAGCGAAAGCTCAATTAATAACTGTGGAAGTGCATTTTGAACACTAAGTTGAGAGCAAGCAATAAGCTAATTGCGAAAGCAATAAGCTTGAAATGTTAAAGAAGAAGAAAGAACAAGTGAGTTGAGATCCGGTGAAGATGCAGGCCATTCTTCGCTTGTGATGAAATCGGGCAATTTTTCCTCGAACCACGCTTGTGTCTTCTTTGCCTTGTGAGCTGGAGCTGAGTCCTGTTGGAAACAATATGATGTATTCCCATACAACGTTGAAGCATGAAGAAGCAGGTGGTTCTTCAAAACCTGCTCGATGTAATATTCAGTGTTGATTTTTACGTTAGGTTCTAGGAAAAAAAGAGGAAGTTTTCCTTTTCGTGAAACGACGCCCCATACCATGATTTTCGATAAATTTTGATAGCGTTCTACAGCTAGTTTATTTCTTGGAATATTGGCAAGACTTTTGCCATTCACACGATTATTTGGTTGATTATGACTGTCCTGAAGGAGGAAGAGCTTTTCATCCGAAAATAAAATCTCGCAGTCACCGTGCCAAACCAAAACATTTCTGCTTTTTTGGACCCTGGCTTGCTTTTGACGCTCCGTCAACGCGTGAACCCGTTGTTTCTTGTACGGCGTTCATTCCAGATCATGTTTGACGAGCCTGTTCATTGAAGCAGGGGACATTTGAAATTGTTTGCTCAATTTACGGCCAAATACGGCCGGATTACATCTTATTCGCTCCCTCACACATTTGATCTTTTTCTTCGTTCTGGCGGTTCGTCTGGCACCTCCTTTGTGTTGAATATGGACATTTCCAGTTTCCTTGAACCGTTTCAAGGTACGAAAAACAAAACGCTTACTCACTCCAAACTGCTTAAGGCTATTGAATATCTGACACGGTCTAAGCTTTTGCAAATATAATTTTAAAACTTAGCTTGGATAAGCTGTCAAAACAATACACTCAAAACGGGTATAATCAATTCCGCTGTTAAAATTACCCAGCTGAAATAAACCGAAACTGATAAAAGGTGACACCTATTGTGAGACACACTGTAGAGGGAACAGAACCTTCTACCAGCTGGCCGAACAACTTTCCCGTAAAAAAACCGACGGTGAAAAAGGAGATGCAATTGAAAAAGGTGATGTGGTTGCTTCGAGAACATTGTTGGAATGAATTTGATTTTTTGACGCTTTGCTCTTCTTTCCTCTGATTGATGCGCAAACGAAGAAAGAGGTAGGTAAATAAATATGATCTATTCTATTGTTAGAGGTGTTCAAGATGGTTTGAACTTCATTATAAGATGAGTACAATTTTACAAGTTTTGTTACAAGCGTAGATATTTCAGGTGAGTATTGTAATTGTTACTGGTAAATATTTCAGTACTATACAACCAACTAGAAAAAAAATCAAGAGAAAAATGCCAGAAAGGTTGAACTCGAAACGCAGCGATTAATCATCGATTTCTCACTACTTACAACAGACACATGCTGTATAAGTACACCAACCGGTAGAAAAAAAGTTGATTGGATTCGCTTGAAAATGTTGACATTTGGAAAACCAAAAACCAAAAATCCAAACATCGGAAATTTGCCTTAAATGTGTTCACTTCGGAATTGATAATGAATGTTTTCCGTCGCATAAAAGGGTGTCAGAATTTCGGCTTCAGTCGGAGCAGTGCGAAGAGATGAAACGAGACAAATAAACTGGGTGTCATAAAAATGTTATTGCAATCGAATGTGTCGAGAAAAAGGTTTATTCTGATGCTGGATGAAAGGTTTATGATATGAAGTTCCACTTTTCATCGAGCTACGCATAAGTGGAGTTTGTAAAACTCCTACACCACACGATGACAGATAAACTTGGCTGAGTACGTGATTGACCCAATTTCACAACGGAAAGTGTAAGCCGTGTGGTAAAATAGCTCTCAAAAAGTAATTTCCCGGAGACTTGATCAAAATTTGCTTTCTTCGTTGAAGCCCCTTAAAGTTCTATACTTCAATTAGTTCAAAAGCCTAAACACCATTCGTCACGCTTTCCAAGAAGAGCCTTTCATCACAACGTAGAAGCCGTTTCCCAAGAGTGTTCTTCAAATATACCTACAACAACACATGTTTGTTCCGACACTTTCAATCTCGACTTTTAGCTTCCTTTCCCGCCAACAACCAGGTGATTCCTTCCGTCGTTTCCATGTCGAGAAGTGCGGCGGTGGGAGAATAACTTTTCCTTTCCGTTCCTCGTACACACGAACCGTCAACCGTGCACAAGTTATGATGGCGGCACGGCAGGGCAACGCAAAACAACATAAATAATAGAAATCATACAAACTCCCCGCTGGATTCAGAAGATTCATTCAACTCGTCCCGACAAAGGTGGTTGACTGTGCGAAGGCATAAGGACTACGTTCAGGGTTGAACTGGCGTCGCGTGACTTGGGCAGATTCAACCCCGACGAGATCGGCGGGAGTCCTGACTGAGTTGGACTCTTTCATAAAAGATTACTGTAAAGAACAATTTTCATTTTAAGATATATTTATTTACTTTCACAGTTCAGTTGTCACACACGGCTGGGCCTGAGAGAGCTTTGCCAGAGTTGCATCTTGCCATAACAGCTTCAGTGCCCTTTCTGTACAATAAGAAAAGCACACAAATAATATGCTCCTCTGTTGGTCTTTCTGCTGCGATTATTTGTAGTCGCGTGCGAGTAGGTCGACGGTGTGCTGTGTGTCAACTGAATTGTGAGGAATGTGTCCTTAAGTATAAGGCGAAAGACACATATAAGCGTTATGTTGACTCCATGACATTATGAAAAATATCGGTAAACATGGCTGAATAATGGTGTGCTCTTCCTTGCGTTTGGTGCGAGTGGCGAACAGTTGGTAAGATCTTGTCGGGTGATGTCGTGTGATTTTGAGGATAATATATGTGAGCATTGCAACTGTGCACTACCAGTCAATAGTATTGATTCACTTCGAAAAGTATTTTGTTCTTATTGTTTTTTTTATTAGAAAGGCTTTAAATTTTCAAGAATTCATTCGACTCTAATTCGAAAAGTATTGCAACACACAGTTGAATTGCATCACCCCCAAAATGTATCTCCTAAAACGAGGTAAATTCATAATAGGGTAGGGAACGGCTTAAGCTCCCCGGGGCCCTAAAGGGTGATACGGTCAAAATTTGGTCAAGGGAAAACGCGTGTAAATCGGTGAAATCGTTTATTTAAAAAATCAAATTAAATTTCTTTTTCAAGTTCAATTAGTATAAAATTCAGGAAAAATATTCAGTTAGGCTTCCGCTTTTCCAAATCCGAATTGCCGGGCCTTACGCTTGACCCCTGCCATCAGATTTTGTACAGCTACCTTGTCCACCTTCTTCGCCGCAGAAAGCCAGTTTGCCTTGAACTGCTGCTCGTCCTTAGCAGTTTTTTTGGTCTTCTTTAGGTTCCGCTTGACAATAGCCCAGTATTTCTCAATTGGGCGGAGCTCTGGCGTGTTGGGAGGGTTCTTGTCCTTGGGAACCACCTGCACGTTGTTGGCGGCGTACCACTCCATGGCCTTTTTACCGTAATGGCAAGATGCCAAATCCGGCCAAAACAGTACGGAACAACCGTGTTTCTTCAGGAAAGGCAGCAGACGTTTATTCAAACACTCTTTCACGTAAATTTCTTGGTTGACAGTCCCGGAAGCTATGAAAATGCTGCTTTTCAAGCCACAGGTACAGATGGCTTGCCAAACCAGATATTTCTTTGCGAACTTTGACAGTTTCGTGTGCTTGAAAATATCTGCTACCTTTCCCCTTCCTTTTGCCGTATAAAACTCCTGTCCCGGAAGCTGCTTGTAGTCGGCTTTGACGTAGGTTTCGTCGTCCATTACCACGCAGTCAAACTTCGTCAGCATCGTCGTGTACAGCCTCCGGGATCGCGCTTTGGCCGTCGTATTTTGTTTATCATCGCGATTTGGAGTCACTACCTTCTTGTAAGTCGATAGTCCGGCTCGTTTTTTGGCTCGATGCGCGGTTGTAGACGATACACCCAGCTTATTTGTGGCATCTCGGAGAGATAGGTTAGGGTTTCGCTTGAAACTACCGGCAACTCTCTTTGTCGTCTCAGCGGCTTCCGGTTTTCGATTTCCCCCCGATCCAGACTTCCTGGCTGTCGACAAACGTTCCCCAAACACTTTAATTACATTTGTAACGGTTGATTTGGCAACTTTTAGCGATTTTGCTACTTTGCGTGCGAGTAGCTCGGATTTTCGCGATGCGCGAGCAAAATTTTGATACGCTGCTCTTCTTGCTTGGACGACATTTTGACAACTGAAGAGTGAATTCCAAAATCAAAATAGGAGCAACATTCTACACACACACACCTTCAAAATGAGGGGTGTTCAGGTTTTTTAAATGCAAAATTGAAAGAAATACGTCAAGTTGATATTGACCAAATTTTGACCGTATCGCCCTTTATTCCAAGCAAGGGCTAAACGTTAACCTAAAACGCTCATTTTTTGCAGTATGGTGTTTCACATGATGATGCACCATGGTGCAAAAAATGAACGTTGTAAGTTATCGTTTACCCCGTGCTTGGAATAGGGTCCCGGGGAGCTGAAGCCGTTCCCTACCTTATTCACCTAGAGGGTTCGAACCTTCAGCAAAGTTCTTCGAAATTTCAAGGGCTTCCGGATAGTGGAGAGTATGGTTCGGAATTCAGTCACTGCAGGGTGCTAGTGGGCATAGAAAAGATAGAATTTGTTTATAAATCATTTATATCTACAGGCTCAATCGAATCAACTTTACCGGAGCCAAATTTTCATATTTATATACATCGGATATCTTAAAACTAAAGTTAGGGGGATACAACTGATTACTCGCGGCCATCTCGAGGTTAATTGGAGTAACAATTTTATGGATGGGAACTCAACAAACAATTCAAAGCGATTAATAAACACCCATGTTGATAAAATGTGGAATTATTGCTTGCAGAGCTGAATAAAACAGCAGTGGTTTTGTTCTTATGAATAAAAGTTCTTGAAACAGAACAAAAAACTGTTAAATGATTACTTGCATTTGATTGAAAAAATCAGTGGGGTTGTGTATAACACACGACCGGTTGACGTAGACTACGTTAAACCATTTGATTAGTTTCCATCCCATATCTTCTGTATGGTAACTTTGAATGTTTCGATACCCAATGGTTTGAGATCTCGGAAGTGACCTTCCATGATTCCTCAAATAGAGAAATCCAGAGGATTTGCATCTGGCGAAGAATTCCTTAGGAATGAAGTCTGGCAAATTCTTGGTGCACCATGCTTAGGTAATCTTTGCTCCATGGGACGGTGCCGAATCCTGTTGAAACACCCATTTGCGGTAATCGAACATCGTCGAAGTATGCTTCTTCAAATGCTTTTCCAGAACCTCTTTTACGTAGTATGCTGCGTTGATTTTTACACCCTTATCAATGAAAAGCAGTGGTAGACGACCTTCGGCAGAAATCGCTCCTCAAATCATGACCGAAGCATGATTTTGGAAGCGTTGAACTGCGTGAATTGTAGAGGGTATATCCTGAACAAGGTCAGTATCCGCAATAATCCGGACACCTCAAAACATAAATTTCGCATTATATTTCCTTCGTAGTTGTTTATTTCAGATTCATGGGATGTGTTTTAACAATTCGTGAAGACAAAACATAGTTCTTCGGTATTTGCATACAATTTTTGAACTTTGCGCTTAAGTCCGTCCATTAGGGTTTGTACAGACTCTTCAGAAATCGTAGAAGCCGTCGTTGTCCAAATTTGCTGGAAGTGTTTGATGTCTTTGATTCCTCGCTTCTTTCCAGAAAGCTTCCGCTTCATCAGAGCCCAATATCTCTCGATTGGTCGTAGCTCTGGGCAATTTGGTGGGTTTGAGGTTTTTGGTACAATCTTCACTTGATTTGCTTGGCACCACTCCATCACAGTTTTAGCATAGTGGCATGATGCCAAATCGGGCCAGAACAAAGGTTTTTCTTTGCGACTTTTGATGAAGGGTTGCAATCGCTTCTGCAGACACTCTTTCTGATAGATCTCCTTTGTTGATTGTGCCTGTAGTGACGAAAGATTTACTCTTTTTGCCACACGTGCAAATTGCTTGCCACACAAGGTATTTTTGGGAAATTTCGATGCCTTCTTCGTTCTGAAATGCTCAGCTGTAGCATTTCTGGCCATAGCAGAATAAAAAGCCAGCCCCGGAAGCTGTTTGAAATCCTCCAGGACATAAGTTTCATCGTCCATAACAACGCATGAAAACTTCGTCAAATATTCGCAGTACAAACGTCGAGCCCGTGATTTTGCTGCCAAGTTCTGTTTGTCGTTGCGATTTGGAACTGTTTTTACTTTATACGACTCAAGTCCCAAACGTTGTTTTGATTTTTGGACAAAACCAGGCGACATCCCTATTTAACGAGCCACCGTTCGAATGGAGAGATTTGAGTTTTTCGTTAATATCCTTTTCACCTTTCGGTCGACGTGGCAGGGTAGCTCAGTGGTTACCCGTTCTGCTTACTGAGCAGATGGTCGGGAGTTCAATCCCAGGCCCGTCCCCTTCCTTACTATTTGTCACTTGCCTCTTTCTATCACCACTAGATTTAAAATAAAACAAAAAGCAGTCTTCTGCGCTTTCATTGATCGCATCACTTACCACAGTGAATCCATGATCTATAAATAACCTGCCTCACTAACACAAATCTATCCTTCCCTTTACAATTGTGGAGACGCAGAAGTAAACACGGTCTCTAATTAACGATTGTCAAACTAATCATCCTTCCTCCCTCCCCATAGACCGTGAGGACGTGTCCGGCGTCGGTACTGATCTATAAATAGAATGAACTAAAGAACTTGTACATTGAAGATGTAAAGCTACTCCCTAGCTCCATCTGTGTGGTTCTCTGTGCAATTACACTAGTTCTGATCGGTAACGGAGTAGCAACTACGAAACGCACGGTCTTTAAAAATAAAAAATAAAAATATATCCTTTTCACCTTTCGGTCCATGACAGGATCAGCGCGTCCAATGTTTTTGTCACTTCTCGGTTTCCTCTCCACCGTCAAACGTTCCGAAAATGATTTGAGCACATCGTGAACAGTGGATTTCGGCAAATCCAATGTTTTTGAAAGGTCCCGTATTGACAAGTCAGGATTTGCCGTACGCCCGTACAAAATTCGCTCGCGCACTTTCTTTCGTCACCATCTTGAATACTTAACATGAAATGTAAACATCAATCATAGTCTTTTTCATCATTCTCAGCTATACCATAGCGAAATTTTTCATTCCTACGTGAAATATTTCAAAAGTTACAATGATTTGAAGGTGTCCGGATTAATGTGGATACAGACCTTACTCGCTGCATATTTAGACCCTGTCATTTTGAGCGTTGAAACTTTACTGCAATACGAAATTTTTCTCATCCGAAAACACAATCATGGAATCACCGTGCCGAAGAAGTAATTCGCGACAATGAATGACCCTGTTCTTCTTGTTGGCTTCCGAAAGTCTATGAGTTTTTCTTTTCTTGTACGGCACCAATCTCAAATCCTCGTTGAGAACTGATCTGGCAGTTTTCGTGGAGCCGACCATATCCTGAGCCAGATTTCGGCGAATTCGCTCACGCACCGCCTTTACAAGCTGTTTGGTACGTACACTGCGAGGACGACCTGGTTTTTTTCTTTGGATCGATGGTTCCCTTCGTCCTCTATCTTCTCAACGTCCGGTCGATTAATGTGTGGCATATTCCTTCCCTCCGGGTCTGGGCCAGTATCTGGTTGGGACGCTTTCCCGCCAAATGCAACTGCAAAATCCGTTGTCTTTTGAAATCCATATTTTTCTTAGGTACTTCCTGTCGACGGAATCTAGCGAACACTAGTTTGTTTACATATTAATCAGTCCCTCTTTAATATGCTGGCAACCGGATGGCTCTTGCGATGGCTAGAAGAATTCCACACTGAAACAAAATACTGCGTCACTTATTTGGGCCTACCCTGTACATGTGATATCCAAAAAAAAAAAAAAAACACAACCACAAAAAAAAAACACAGTTTGTTTCGTTCCTTCCTTTCGTCCCCTTGTTCATTTTTTAAATTTATCTCTTTTTTTTTTATTTTTCGCTTTTTTCAATTACTTTGCCAGTCGGTATAGTAGATCTGTCAGTCATTAACGCAACCAACAGAAAGACGTTCCTTTTTTATTTGTGACACAATGTTCGTTGCTCTTCCTATTATTTTCCTACAATGCACGAATATCTTTTCTGTGTCAACAAATACTTCGTGCTTTTGACAGTGTGCCATTAATTTCGTGTAAAGGTTCAACCTCTGGCAACCAGGCCTGTATGAATACCCCGCCTCTACTGTGTACCATTTTATTAAGACTTGACTGTTTTTCCAAATGTCAAATATGATAACCTATGTATTATTACTATTAACCGCGAATACACGTGTTGAATTACTCTCGTTATGTCCGGATTCTTTGATTGAGTTTCTCCGTAAATCCGAATACCCACATCAGGTTATGGGGCCCAGTGACGCGGTGCGTTGTGGACAATTTGTTTTCGTGTAGTGTTTTGGTGTTACGATGGAAGCGGAGAGATCGGAACGACTTTTCCTGCCGCCCTTCGACGGCACAAACTTCGCGGCGTGGAAGTTCCGTATGTTGATCCTGCTAGAGGAGCACGAGCTGGTGGAGTGCGTGGATACGTACGCAGTGGATGTGCCGGAACTACAGAATTTGATCACGGATGCCGAAGATGTGCAAGCACAGAAGAAGCTAGACCAGGAAAAGCGTACAAAGAAAGATAGAAAGTGTAAGTCTCTACTTGTGTCGCGCATTCATGATTCCCAACTCGAATACATACACGACAAGCAGTTTCCAAAAGACATTTGGGATGCACTGCATCGTGTATTCGAGCGCCGGAGCATCGCGAGTAGGATGCATCTGTTGCGAACGATGCTTACTATGCGATTTGGAGGTGGATCACTGCAACAGCCTTTCCTGAAATTTGATAAGCTCGCGCGGGAATACAAAGCGACGGATGCAGTTTGGAGGAAGTCGATTTGATATGCTACCTGCTGCTGACGATGGGCGATTATTATTCGACGGTGGTGACTGCATTAGAGACGATGCCGGAGGAAAACCTCTCCTTAGAGTTCGTTAAATGCAGATTGCTGGACGAGGAAACCAAGCGAAAGAGCGTCGAAACAAGTGCTGCTAGCGGGGGCGATGGAGGAGCTGCTTTCTCTGGAGCGAAGAAGTTTACGAGGAACAAGAAAATAAAATGTTTCGGTTGTAAACAAGAGGGCCACAAACTGTCGCAGTGCCCGACGAAGAAGAAAGTGGACAACAAAAGTGATAAATCGAACGTCGCTGAACAAAGTGGAGTGTGTTTCGTTGGCGTCAGCAGGGGAAGCGATGCCCCGGCAGAACCGAGAAAAGTACAGTGGTTTATCGATTCCGGGTGCTCGGATCATTTAGTGAATGAGAAGGCGTTGTTCGATGATCTGAAACCGTTAGAGTGTCCTATCGAGATCGCGATTGCCAAGAACGATGAACCGATTGTGGCCAAGTTCTCTGGTAACGTCACAGTGATCTCCGACGTGAACGGAAAGAAGATAGAATGCACGGTGAAGAATGTTTTGTATGTTCCTGAGCTCCGGTGTAATTTGTTTTCCGTGATGCGCGTCGATGAAGTTGGAATGAAAGCGACATACCAAGCCGGAACAGTGGAAATCCACAGTGGTTCGCAACTAGTCGCTACGGGCGCGCGCGTTGGCAGACTGTACCGTTTGAACTTCTATTCGAACAAGTGTCGTGCGAGTGAGTCTCTGTTGTGTGGACAAGTTCCGAAGAACCTCGAGCTGTGGCATCGTCGTTTCGGTCACTTGAATGCCCGTAGCCTTGAGAAGTTAATTCGTGACGACATGGTTACTGGCATGAAGTTGGACAATCGTGTGAAGGACAAAAACTAGATCGTGTGTGAGCCTTGCCTCGTCGGCAAGCAGACGCGTAAGCCGTTCGTCGCGCGCGAAGGCAAGATGTCGTCGCGTGTGTTAGAGTTGGTACACTCAGATGTATGCGGTCCAGTGTCACCGGTTGGATTGTCGGGAATGAAGTACTTTGTGACCTTCACCGACGACTGGAGCCACTTCGTCATGGTGTTTCTGATGTCGTCAAAGGATGAAGTCTTCGAGTATTTCCAAGTCTACGAGGCGTTGGTGACCGCAATGTTCGGACGAAAGGTACACCGCTTGCGTTGCGACAACGGCGGTGAGTATAAAAACAAGAAATTCGATCGTTTTTGTACAGAGAAGGGCATCCAGGTGGAATGGACGGTTCCCCACACACCGGAACAGAATGGCGTTAGCGAGCGGTTGAACCGCACTCTTGTCGAGAGAGCCCGTTCGATGCTGGATGACTCCAAGGCTGATCGACGTTTCTGGGGGCAGGCGATCCTAACGGCTGCATATTTGTTGAACCGTAGTCCCACGTCGGCGATTGCTTCTAATGTCACACCGTACGAATTGTGGGAAGGACGCAAGCCGAACGTCAGCAAGCTCCGTTCATTTGGCTGTGCTGCATATGTCCATGTTCCAAAGTTGGATGACAAGGCGTGGAAGGGTATTTTCGTGGGTTATGCACACAATGGCTACCGTGTGTGGAATCCGTCGACAGGGCGCATTATTCATGCTCGGGACGTGGACTTCGATGAGTTGAAGAATCCAGAATACGGCGAAGGTGGTAGGCCAGCCCGTGACATCGTAACTATTCCTGTGAACAGCAAGTAATATGCAGATCGTGGATCGGAGGATGAAGCCAACCGTCCGGAATCAGATCAGCCGGAAGACGTGTCGAACGATGAGTTTGACAGTTTTCGTGAGGAAGAGCAGCAGGAACCGGATAGGGAATCCGGGTCCGAAGAAGATAAGGGTGATGCCGAACCAGTGGAACAGGACAAAAAGCAACGACCGCAGCGGCGACGGGCCGCTCCATCGTGGCATCAAGATTATGAAGTTGAGTACGTGGCGTACGCTCTCAACGCAACCAGCTATGTGGAGAATTTGCCCAATTCCATAGCTGAGGCTCGAACGCGTAGTGATTGGGGAAAATGGGCGACCCATCCAAGAAGAACTAGACTCGTTACTCAAAAACAAAACTTGGAAACTCGTGAAGCTTCCGGAAGGCCGGAAGACAGTGTCCAACAAGTGGGTTTTTAAAGTGAAGCGAGGAGTGGATGGCGCACCGGATCGCTACAAGGCGCGACTCGTGGCTAGAGGGTTTAGCCAAAAATATGGTATAGACTACTCGGAAACGTATTCACCGGTCGCAAAGTTGGATACGTTTCGAACTGGGCTGGCGCTTGCTAATCAGGAGGGAATGGTTGTCCATCAAATGGACGTAAAGACGGCCTTCCTAAATGGCTCACTTTCGGAGGAGCTGTATATGGACCAACCCGAAGGTTTCGAACAAGGCAAAGACCTCTTGTGTCGATTGGAGACATGGAACGACCGTTTCCATAGCTTCATGTCCGGTCAGTTGAAGTTTGAGAGGAGTGGAAACGACCAGTGTCTTTATACACGGAGAGTGGGAGCCGAAAAAATGATCATCGTTCTGTATGTCGACGACGTGGTGATTGCTGGTTCGTTGAAGGCCGTGAAGATGATCAAAGGGTGTTTGGCTCGAGAATTTGATATGACGGACATTGGAGAGATTAAGTGTTTTCTGGGAATGCGCGTCGATTACAGCTTGAACGAAGGAGTGTTGCGGATTAGTCAGAAACAGTACCTTCTTGACGTTCTGAAGCGTTTTCAAATGTCCGACTGTAAGCCAATTTCAACTCCTCTAGAGAACCGCCTGAAGCTACCAAAGGGATTGGAGAAGGATAGAACAACGAAGCCATATCGCGAATTGATTGGATGCTTGACGTATGCTGCGATGACTACTAGGCCAGATCTGGCGGCTGCCGTGAATTTTCTGAGCCAATTCCAGAGCTGCCCTAACGAGATTCATTGGGTGCATCTAAGGAGAATTCTGCGCTACATTAGAGGGACAATCGACGTTGGTCTGATCTACAAAAGAATTAGGGATTCACCGCTGCTAGAAGTGTTTTCAGACGCCGATTGGGCAAATAACCTGTCCGATAGACGTTCAGTGAGTGGCTGTTTGTACAAAGTATTTGGAAGCACCGTCTGCTGGATCACTCGGAAGCAACAAACCGTTGCACTATCGTCTACAGAAGCGGAACTTGCTGCTTTGTGTACAGCTGCCTGTCACGAGATGTGGATGTGCCGCTTATTGCGTGATTTGTGGTGCGAAACGAAGAGGGCTGTTGTGTTATACGAAGATAACCAGTCTGCAATGAAGATTTCTGAAGACTCTAAGGACTATGGAAGGCTGAAGCACGTGGACGTGAAGTTCCACTTCTTGCGGGACTTAATCAAAGAAAATCGAATTCGTCTACAGTATATTCCGTCTTCTGAACAACCTGCAGACATGATGACCAAGGGATTACCGGTGGCTGCGTTCCAGCGGCATCGTGCAAGTATTGGTGTATCCAGTTGCAGCGTTTGAGCAGGGGTGTAAAGGTGCAACCTCTGGCAACCAGGCCTGTATGAATACCCCGCCTCTACAGTGTACCATTTTATTAAAACTTGACTGTTTTTCCAAATGTCAAATATGATAACCTATGTATTACTATTAACCGCGAGTACACGTGTTGAATTACTCTCGTTATTTCCGGATTCTAGGTAACAAAAAAAAAAAAAAAGAATTTTTTTTTTTTTTTTTGTTTTTTAAAATAAAAAAAAAAATAATTTTTAGTTTAGGGTAAATGAATTAAGAATTAAACGTGAATCCAAACAAAAATGGCTAACTGCGTCATGAACATTGTGAAAATTGGCGGATATTTCTCCCAGAACGCCATAAATATGAATATGAATATGACCATGGCGGAATATTGATGATACAATTCCTTCCGACGACACTACCACAAAGCATTTACTTATAAACCCTTTCGCTTATCTTACTTTAGATCACATGATATTTTGAAATTAATTAAGTTTGTTAAACAAAAATTGGACAAATCGGCCTCAGCTTCTTCATATTCTCGCATCGAAGAAATCCAATCGCACCGTGCTCCAATTATTTCCCCAATTCACACCACACGTGATCACGATAAACCGAATATTGGAAACCAATTTTGTCTGTCGCCACCGTTTGTCATCGAAACTAATTGAAGGGAAAGGAAACTCTAATCTTCCCTGATGACAGTTTATTCGAACTGACGCTTCGAGCAACAGTGTAGCGTGCCTCACGAAACCTCAGATTCCAACACGGTTCTCTCTGCTCCGCAGCCTGTTGATTCGGATTGAGTCAAAACCCGTTGGAGGTTTGAGTTCTGTTTTATTGACAGTGGAACATGAGCGACACGTTGCGTGTCTCCTCCAGTTTCAATTTACGAGCGATAATTCAATTTTCCAAAAGTGACTTCCACCTATGCAACCCGTTTGCTCGATAATTTATGACCTTGGTTTCCCATAATCTTCGGATAAATTATTATTGTTGAATGATTCGAAGCCACTATCGTCTAGTTAACATCTTGCCTAATTATGTTCTGTGGGGGGAAAAATCCAGAAATGTCAGTTTCCATCCACAAGATAGCGCATCTAGGAATTTGATTGAATTTGACAAGATTTATTGTCGACCATCAAAACAAAAGGGGGAAATGATTTTAATGTTCCCGACTGTCTCCCGTCTCCGTTGATAGTCTGAAATGCATTCAAAGCTGCTCCGGTAGTCGGTCCGGGGGGAGACAAGAAAAAAAAATATGTCACCACCAATTAAATCGTCAACCAAATGTGATTCGCGTTCTCGGTATGAAAATTAGCTTTGAGGCCACTGAATTTTCATATCAGCAGATTTCAGCTTTTCTACTAGTTATAATGCTACCAACGGGCTAATCGGAAACATGAGATCTCTTAATTGATTCAGTGGTGGTGAATATTTATGATCCTCCCATTTCGTGCTTTGTCCATTTTCTGCCACATGGTCATCTTATCGTGAATCTGATGATTTCACTGAAAACTCTAGATGCGCGGCCTTTCGACATTTTTCTCATGCAATTCAATCTCGGCATCACAGTTTGGACGATGAAACATTTGTCCAACTTCAATTTTCGGCTCGGATTGTGCTCGCATGAATATGAATCATTTTTTTTTTATTATTGATTTTCATGATCCACCACCACTCGTGAATGTGAGAGGAGACGCTCAGAAGCGACGGCAACGAGGCGGAGTCGTCAGCGATGGTCATAATATTCGAGAGATCCATTGCTTTTACGACCTCTACCGACGCCGGTGGAAACGACGCGCACGAAGTGGCAGAGAACCAGCAATCGGCTGTTCCGTTGCTGTTGCTGACGTCAAGTTGAAGTTCATCGTAAATTATGAGCTTTTGTGGAGACTGATTCCACGCCAAATCGGTCGGTCACCAAACTCAACTATCTTCGATTTTGATGAAACTTGGTACACGTCTTCGGTATGTTGAAAAAAAAAATCCACTGGTGTTAAGATTATTTGGATTCAAGAGTAACTTTTGAGATGGGTGTATGTTTTTTTTTCCAACATTTTACTTGAAAAATCGTAGTTCAAAAACCATTACATTTAGAGAAAAACTTTATATGGGGGAGTTGTAGAGAACTAAAAAGGCTTTGTAAAAAAAATGTACACTGAAAAAAAAAATTTTTTTTCATAAAGAAAAATCGAAAATAAATACTAAAAATCAAATATAAAAAAAAACATATTTTTAATATTTTTCAAATTTGTTTTGTGGAAATTTGAGAAAAAAAGACACGTTTTTGAAAAAAAACTCTAGGATGGACGCTCTTATAATAAAAAAGTTTTCCGAAGAGCGAACTTTGGTGCATATTTCAAATTTTGGTTATTCATTATTATAAATGAAAATTAATTATACAATATGATTTTGGAGATCATTAAAAACAATAATGATAATAATGATAAATCACCTGAACGCAACCGTTTTCGAGATTTTTCGGATTTTATTTCAATAGAATGAAAAAACATAAGAAAATTCGCTCTTTTCTTAAGTTAATCGAGATTTCCACCAGAAATGATAAATTTTCCAAGATCTTCATATTATAACGTTCACATTACTCTAATGTCCTCTTTTCTTTTGATATCAGGATGATAAGAAGACTCATTTGAAAAGAACAAGATAAATAGCACTATTGTTTTAATATTGCAATCAATATATTTATAATTGTTTTATGGCTGTATCGGTCGGGCCGCTCAGAGAATGAAGGGAGCGAATTTGCTAAAGCGATGAAAGTAACAGCGAGATAGATGTCGCAGGGGCGACAAGTGTGAAATGGACAGATGATGAAATTATGCGGAGGGTCATATAGAAGAAGCATATTAATCGAACTGCTGACTATTTTGCCAAGCTCCAACGATGTTAGAGGTCGGGTGTAGTGTGTGAAAACTACACTCCGAACAGTTCGGTGATGTAGCGATGAAAGTAACACATATTGTTTAAGGTAGGTAGACAAATAGCAGCTATAACGTATGTCAGGTATATCTTCTCATAAAAAAAACAGCTAATGTACGCTGCCTGTAAACTACCAGAGATGTTTTATACCTGCATTTCCAAAGGTACCACAGCCAATATATATGCTCATACATAGTCGCATTCATCAGTAAAATCTATCTGAGTGAACTGAAAATGGAGTTTAACATGAAGAAGTGTTGTATGCCGTTTCCCACTAAACGGTGCTCAAAAAACCTTCGTAAATTAACCGAACAAAATGTCAAAAAACTCAAGTTTATGGGCAAAACACATTTGGACACTTCTTTGATGATTTGTGATAATTGTCGTTTGCATTTAAATAGAACGGAACAATCCCATGCTGCAATTTCGGAGCCTAGTGAGAAACCATCAATTACTAACATTATGGATCCACAACCATCTACATCACGGCAAGTAGACTTGTATGGTCTCGAGGAAACGCCATCGGCAATATCATTAATGTCAGTGCCATCTGATAGCAGTGTGCAAGATTATTCAAGGCGCCATAATATTGAGCTATTTAACAAGGGCGTAGCTGGAATCAACGTTTCACCAATATCGGCTAAAAAAGTTCCTGAACGTAAATTATGCCCGCAAAAAGTTCAAAGATGTTTCAAACGGGAATCCGACACACATATTTGGGGATCAAGCGGAGGAGGATGACCTGGAACAATTGAAAGTGAAAGCAGCCGAATATGACGAAATAATCGCGCAGCTAAAGGACCGGTATGCTGATCCAGAAACTTCGAGGGACGATCAAGTAAGGATACTTTCGGTTTTACCACAATCTTGGACAAATCAAAGAGTAATGGCAGAATTTGGAATAACAAACAAGTACATCGTATCACAAGCTAAATTCCTTGCAAAGCACGAAGGTGTTTTAGCTGCCCCTAACGGAAACTCGGGGCACCGGCTTGACCCCAGAAAAAAAAAAAAAAATTTTCGAATTTTCAACACAGTGAGGAGTACACAAGCGCCCCCTCGGGTAAGCACCACTATGTCACAGTGGGGTGAGGGGAAAGAGTGCATATTCACAAAACGCCTTTTAAGTTTGTCAATAAAGAGAAGTTTCAATAAATTTCCAAGAGTTGAACCAAATACCTGTTGGGTTAAGGCTCTTTTACAACACAGACCCCAGAACTGTGCATTATTTGGCAGCACAGGTTCTCATAACATTTGTGTTTGCACCATTCATGAGAAATACATTAACTTGATGCTTCATGGTCTTAGAAAATATTCATTCGAGAATGATTATAAATTGTGTTTTGAAGAAATATTATGTAGCTCATCAACTAGAACTAAAAAAATGTTACCTCCGTGAATGCGAACGATGTCCAGGCTTTTCAGATTTTGAGAGAGTAGTTTAACAGACAAATTAGAAAAACGTGGTTTAGTTGAAATATCTTTTGAGCAATGGATTTCAACTGATAGATGTAGTTTAGAGACACTTGTTAAACCAATTGATGAATTTATTGCTTATTTTTTGTGAAAAGTTGGAACAATTAGTATCCCACGATTTTGTCAAATCTCAGCAGTCTAGTTTCTTGAGAGATTATAAAAGTTGTCTTAAAGACGGCGCAGTAATAATAATTTGTGATTTTTCTGAAAATTATTCATTTGTTTTTCAAGATGCTGTTCAAAGTAGTTATTGGAGTTATGAGCAAGCCACTATTCACCCTTTTGTCATTTATTACACGGAATCTGGAATACTTAAAAATATCAGTTTCATTGTTATCTCAGAAGTGTTGAAACATGATACGATTGCGGTGCAGGTGTTTATTTCAAAACTAATAAGCTTTTTGCAAACAAAATTAAAGTAAAGAAAGCTACGTTTATGTCTGACGGGGCAGCATCCCAATATAAAAACAGGAAGAACTTTGTAAGTTTAAAAAGAAATATAATATTGATGCTGAATGGAAAATTTTCGCAACATCCCACGGTAAGGGACCTTGTGGCGCAATTGGTGGTACATTTAAACGAATGGCAAGATCTTCAAGCTATGCTGTACAACATGAACACCCTATAAAAAGTGCATTAGAGTTATTCGAATGGGCGAACCAAAAAAGTGATGATTGTTGAACAAAAATGTCGTCTTTTATGTATCACATGAAGAGTATGAACAGGGGGTAGCAGAATGGAATGAAATTTACCGACAGACTAAAACGATTGCAGGTACACAAAAGTACTACTCATTCGTTCCAATTTCAGAAAACGAAGTTTTTGTAAAACTGTTTTCGAATGACGAAGAAGGGCAGGATTCATAATATATATAAAAGCAATCAATAGTTTATATAATGTTTATGTAATATTATCAATGACCGAGACTAATAAATGGTATATATAAATATAAATCCAACCATAATTCATTATTTTTGTCTTATAACTTTAAGTGAAGCTTTTTCAATCGACGAGCTGTTAAGAGTAAGTAAGAGGCACATACATGTGTTTTAAAAGGCTAAAAACACAAGAGAAACAATCGTTAGCTATTGTTGTTTTAATATCACGAGTAATTTATGAAAAGGGCGTATTTTTTGAGGTTTTGAAATTTTATTGAAAGAAAATCAGAAATATCTTGAAAACGGTTGCGTTTACGTGGTTAATCATTATTATCATTATTGTTTGTAATGATCTCCAAACCATATTGTAACATCAAAATTTATTTATAAGAATGAATAAATCAAAATTTGAAATATACACCAAAGTTCGCTATTTGAAAAACTTTTTTATTATAAAGTGTCCATCCTAGAGATTTTTTATAAAACGTGTCTTTTTCCTCAAATTTCCATACAACAAATTAAAAAATATTAAAAATATGTTTTTTTTAGATATTTTATTTTTAGTAATTATTTTTGATTTTTCTTGATGAAAAAAATTTTTTTTTCTGTGTATATTTTTTGTAAGAAAGGTTTTTTAGTTCCCTACAATTCCCTTATATAAAGTTTTTCTCTAAATGTAATGGTTTTTGAACTACGATTTTCAAGTAAAATGATGGAAAAAACACATACGCCCATCTCAAAAGTTACTCTGATCCCAAATTATCTTAACACCAGTGGATTTTTTTTTCCAACGTACCGAACTCATGTGCCAAGTTTCATCCAAATCAATGATGATCGGGTATGATTTTTGGGATTTCC
>JAHHFK020001753.1:0-25919 GCA_024533555.2 Aedes koreicus | reverse complement strand
ACTGCGATGCATTCTCCGAACCTCCATGGACATGGCCCGGGATGACCATTTTTCTCCGATAAAATACCTATAATTGGTGATGATTCCGAGTTGCACACGCAGGTACACATGTTTTTTTTTGTCTAGTGCATTTTTTGTTTCTGCAACATTGTTAGGTCATAAATTGCACCGTTCGCCGGGCCATGGTGAGACCCGCGGGATGTGTGCGTGTCAACCGCGCGCCAGAAGGACATCGTCACCATCGTCGTCGTCGTCGTCGTCGTCGTCGTCGTAGGATGTGAACCGGTTGCCCCATCGGTGTTTGCTGGATTCGGGTAAGATTTGTAGCTGGGTAGACTCTTTCAAAAAATAATTGACGTTATTTATTTAATACCTGGTCTTTCGTGACTGTGTCGCGCGCAGACGATGCGTTGATGGTTTGATTTGGTGCCGCGTCCGATCGGTGATGATGGGGT
Source organism: Aedes koreicus (assembly GCA_024533555.2). Lineage (NCBI taxonomy): Eukaryota > Metazoa > Arthropoda > Insecta > Diptera > Culicidae > Aedes > Aedes koreicus. Next base: position 25,464 of record JAHHFK020001753.1, on the reverse strand, counting down.
GATAATGATCGAAGCGCATGTAAACTCTCGACGGAACCGGACGTAGGCATTTTTGCTCGAAAAATTATTTACGCAACGGGAAATATACTTCGAAGGAATCTGCAATGGGTAGGAGCTATTCACAACATTTTAATCCAATTCAGAAGGTACTGCAGATCTTTTTTGATGGAAAAAGATCAAAAAGCTCTGAAATTACATTCACTGCACATGGTGCAATATTGAATTTCCTCGTCAATTTTCCTCCCGTTGGCTCGTATATGCTCATTTTCCGGCTGAGAAATTACATTTCCTTTTAGCGTCAACCTTTTCTGACCGATCGGAACGATAGGAAAAAATGTACATCGTCTGAGCGACCATAAGAGACCGGCTTGATTTCATTTTTCTACGGCATGCTCTCAATAAAAATTTCATTTTCTAAATTTATATTCTCTTCGGAACGTATGAACAAGCATGGATCCATTTGTCGATGAGTTTATGGCATTTTTTTCTATTGAAATTTTCATTCATTTATGTGGCACAGCCAGAAGGAAATGGTGCTTTCGTTCAGATTCTATGAGGATACAGAATGTTGCAAGACGTTGCATGAAAACACACGGATAGGAGTTTTATTATTCTTTGTATGAGAAATTGGTTAAAAATTCAGATTGGCGTAGATTTTATTGCTAAATTTGCTTTTATCTTCATGTAAGGGTGTTTTTAGACTTAATTGTATTTAACCTCTTGCCTTACATTCGATGATTTATTTATTTCAATCAGGCTCAATGAAATCTTACCAATAAACCTTAACAACGACTTTATGAAACTATATGATACTCATGAGAGTGTGAGCTTTTAAGTGCAATACCTGTAACTAGAAAATGAGAAGAATAATAGTAATTTCCATTTAGTTCCAACTATCTTTATGATGCTCATGTTGATACTAAGTGATTGTTAGTTATGTTTGCATGGTATCCAGAAATCGTGGCAATTTCGGCTTGCAGGCCTTACAATAAAATATTTCATTATGGTAAGGTACTCTTTATTATTGAATACTCAGTGTGCACAAAATTGAAATGTTTGAATCTTTAATGATGATGATAGTCTCGCCACTTACCAGTACAATGGTTGGAGCTGGACGATTAATCTTTAAGATAATTTACTGAACAACATTTAAACTAGTTATACGCAAAAACAAGTTTCATTGTATTCCCTCAAACTTGAAACAGCTATTGATGGTAATCATTAAAGTTCGTAGATATTCCCAGCGGTCCAGACATTCCTTTCATAATCCTTACCACAGCATCCAAAATAAGACAAGCCAATATCCTATCTGTCACACAGCCGATACGGTCCCGACGAGGCCATTGCATTCCACCAAAACAAACGTCCAACCGCCAGCCTAGTTTAAGATTTTCATCTCCAACCGGGGAGGTCGAGAAAATTTTCACTAGGAAAAATCTTAGACTGGCTCAAGAATCGAACTCCATGCTCTTAGATTTGACTTTCAGCCATTCCAGAACCAACAAGGAATAAAGGGTGTTCCGATCAAAATTTGGTCAAACAGTAATTTGTGTGAGTCGATCAAAGTTCTTATTTATAAGTCAAATTCTTTTTCTTTATCAAGTTCAGTTAATACAGAATACAGGAGATATATTCAGCTCAGCTTACTTTTTACCGAATGCGAATTGCCGGGTCTTTCGTTTAACACCTGCCATAAGATTGTGTACAGTCTCCTTGTCCACTTTATTCGCCATAGAACGCCAGTTTGCCTTGAACTGTTTCTCACTAACAACAGCTTTTTGAGTCTTCTTAAGGTTCCGCTTGACGATGGTCCAATATTGTTCAATTGGACGGAACTCTGGCGTGTCGGGAGGGTTCTTGTCCTTGGGCACCACTTGAACGATGTTGGCAGCATACCACTCCATTGTCCTTTTCCGTAATGGCAAGATGCCAAATCCGGCCGAAATAGAACGGAACAATTGTGTTGCTTCAGGAAAGGCAGTAGATGTTTTTGTAAGCACTCGCTCAGATAAATTTCCTGGTTGACGGTTACGACATCTTGGACGGAGAGGTTGGGGTTCCACTCGAAACAGCGGGCAACTCTTTTTGTCGTCGCTGTGTCCTCCGGATTTCGATTTCCCCCCGATCCAGCTTTCCTGACTGTCGAAAAACGTTCACCGAACACATTTAATACGTTACTTATTGTCTTGTAGCGCACACACCATCCATAATCCAACGTGGTCCGCAATAAAAATAGCAAAAACGTTGAAAATCGCCAAATCAACCGTGTATGATGTGCTCAAACGTTTCAGGGAGCGAAAGAGCGTGGATCGAGTGCCTCAAGGTATGCGTCGTAGTGGAACATTTGACCGCAAGCTGAACCAGAAGGTGTTGAAAAACGTCAGAGCAAACCCTGGACTATCAAATAATTAAATCGCACAAAAATACGTTGCTACTCTCAGGACCGTTCGAAGAATTCATCTGCGAGCAGGATATCGTTCTTTTCAAGCCAGCAAGCAACCAAACAGATCGTTGAAGCAAAGTTTCGTCACCAAAACTCGAGCTCGGAAATTGTACCAGCAGGTTTTGATGAAGTACTAAGGATGCCTGCTCATCGACGACGAAACCTACGTCAAAATGGATTTCGGACAGCTTCCTGGCCAAAAATTCTCCATGGCGACGGCACGAGGAGATGTTCCTGCGAAGTTGAAGTTTGAACTGATGATTTGGCAAGGGATATGCAGCTGCGGAGCAAAACACAAAATTATTCGTGACGAATAAGACGATGGACTCGAAGCTGTACAAGGAAAAATGCCTCAAAAACCGCGTACTACCTTTCATTAAAGCCCATAAAGGTCCCGTGAAGTTTTGGACAGCTTTGGCGAGTTGCCAATACAGCCGGGAAGTCATCCAGTGGTACCGCGATAATAATCATAAATCCACCCAACTGCCCGCAGTTCTGGCCCATCGAGAGATTTTGGGCAATAATGAAGCGGAAGCTTAAGAAAAGTGGAAAAAAGGCTCGGGACACGACTAAGATGACCAAAATGTGGAACAAATGTGCCAAGGAAGTTGACTCCGGAGGTGTGCAGCGTTTGATGGGAAGTGCGAATTTTTATTAGAAACGAAGAGAAATGATTTGTTTTGATATTTTTTCCTTAAATTAAAGTGAGTTACTTTTGATTTGAAGTATTTAACTTATTTGTACGTCAATCCGTTACCGAGATACAGATGATTTCATTTTTCCGGATTCTTAACGGACATAGCTTTAGACATTCAGCTAGTTTACCCACTACTTTTTTTTATGATATCTTAAATAAGTCCATTTAATTTGTCTATAAATTTTCATAGACTGCTTTCTTCATTTATTTTTAACTACTACAATATAAAACACACAAAAATCATCGAGGCAAAGATATAAGTTTCACTGTGCCAAAAGAAATATTCAAACAATAACATAAATAAACATTAAACTGAAAGAAATCTCAAAGAAATTCCTTTGAAAACTACTTTGTTAGTAACAGTCTACATCAATTACAAAAAAAATAATCATACAACCCCTCAAAATACAGCCTTGACATGTGGAAAAGCAGTGCCTTTTAAACTATTTCAAAGCTGAAACACGTTCAATCAGAAAAATATCGAGGCAGCAAACTATTAGCTACTTTGAAAATGAACACCATCTTCAAGTAAAAAATCCTTTGCTTGACTTTCAAAACGTAATCAGCAAAATTAATGTTATAGTAAACGGTGAAAGAGGTTATAACAAGCCGGCGCGGGTGGTGTAGTGATAAGCGTGATTGCTACATGGCACACCCCAGTGGGTCTGGGTTCAATCCCAGTAGAGGTCAGGGGGAGTTTTTTGAAGCAAGGAAATCTCTGGTCACGTTTTCCTTTGAAAGGGATGTAAAGCCGTTGGTCTCGGCTCGTGTGTTGATGAGTGCGATATGTCCAGGTGGTGAAGTTGTCTTTCTAGCGCCGGTGGTTGTCATCACTTAAGAAAATAGGCCGACGGAAAATAATCGAATAAAAACAAAAGATAATAACTAAGAATGTTTCGTACCTAAGCAACAAAAACCGCCATAATAAGTTGCAGCAACATTATTACAACCAAATTGTGTTACATTTAAGTTACTTCATCCGATTTGCAACAAGTGTGACCTAGACCCGATTGGAATTAATACCAGCCTGACTGGGCTGGGGAAGATTTATTTATTTATTTTATCAAAGTTCAAAAGGTTAACATTTGGATTTTAAAAGTTCAAAACTAATTTTTTATACTATGATCTCACTTTTTTAGATCATCTTCCAATAAAATTTGCACAATTATTTTCGTTCTTTTCTGGAAGCAGATTTCCAAATTTTCTTGAGATGTTCCATATTTAAAGCCACTGTTCTTCCAAATCATTTCGACGATTGCCCAGTAATGCGCAATTGATCGAAACTTTGGAAGATTGATGCTCATTTCGACAAATTTGACCACCTGCAAACTTAGAAATTATGAATTTTATACGAGAGGTAATTCATGTTTGTAAAAAGTCGGGGAACGTAAAAAAAATATTTCGTGTAAAATTATGTCTCCTAATACTGACACATACGCAATTCGACAAAGTATGTGTTTGATTGGATTTATTTTCTCACCCCTTCAACTCATTCTTATGTGCTAAAGGACGCTTGCATGTGTCGGTCTGAGGAGACAGAAATTTACATGACATTTTGGTAATATATGGTATAAGCGATGTGCGTGGCTGCCAAATCCAGCCAGTAGAGATGAGAAGACTCGAACTTTAAATACTGTAGCAGCAATCTTTATCCTCTTTTGATCTCCGCCCACCACCCCCCACCCCCCCCCAACCACAACCCCAACCCCCCCCCCCCCCCCCCCCCCCCCCCCACCCAAAAAAAAAAAAAAACAAAAATTTAAAAAAAAAAAAAAAAAAGATAAAAAAAAAATATTCACTTTTCAAAAAATTCCCCCCCCCACCTCCTTTCATTGACCGGACCCATCTTTTCTTTTCTTATTATAATGAAAACCCCACAAGACAAAAGCAATACAAAAAAAAAACACCATGTACCACCCCCAAAAACGTTTCCTTCAGTAAAACATGATCAGTTCTTTCACGTTCTTTTGCTTATAACATATGCATTAAAAAGATTGACTTATTTTTTATGGCGATGAAAAAAAAAAAATTAGAGGTGGGTTATATCAGGGATTCACGTAGGACCGCGTTGGTATTTAGTAATAATGGAATCATCTAATTTATACACATCATAACACATATGGTTAGCTAATATTAAAATAACTGGAAAATGAGAAGAATGATTAGTAATTTCCATTTATTTCCAACTACCTTTATTGCTTATCTTGACTTATCTTGATGACAATCAAGATTCGTAACAAGAGAGCGAAAAAACACAACCGTACGCTCAATCAAAATTGAATATCCCTGTGAAATCATTTTGGTTCGAATCTTGTGCATTATACTGGCGTTGATAGCATTGCCTCGAAAAAAAGAGAGGCACAAACATGCAGTACGAAAAAAATTTCATAAGAGGGGACGGGCTTCAGATATAAAACCAGACACCGGCAGCAAACCAAAATAAATTTGCAGCTGAAGGGTGTGGCTATGGCTGTATTAAACACGGAATGAAACCTAGTGAAATACAAAGAAGAAGATAATTTGAACCATTTGTTACACGTTTTTGAAGACCCGGAAAGGGAAAACCATATTTTCAACCTGTTCGTATGGGAGCAAAAGTCGGTCATTTTTAAGTAAAAAAATGAACTACTTATACAAATAGCACCGAATTGAAATTTTAATCCAAAACATTTGTAAGTTTTTCTGATCAAATGCCGTACAAAGGAAGTCATTCTGTTCAGTCAAACGAGAGTAATTAGCGTTAAAAAACCTTTCACTTTTGCGTAACGCTATCATTTTTCAAAATTTTGAAATGACACCCGGTATAGAAAAGAGAAACATAGTGCTACGTTAAAAAAAAACTGCACATACTTCAATGGAACACATTTTCTTTTTAATCCTACACAAATCCCACAATCCTTAAACATTCTACAAAAATGCTTTGACAGTTGGCCGTAACCTTAGCCATAGCCTAAGAAAACATCGACGCCGGCATATTGGTTGATCGATACAACGGTTATCTCTAGCCGATTCATCCCCTCCTGACATGATGGGCTGTGATGCATTTCGTGATTATCCTTATCGATCGATATTGGGCATTTTTGAAAAATACCGGTGTTTGGTATTTGGTGCAGTCAATGCCGGTAATACCGGTAAAACACCGGTATTTTTAAAAATTTCAGAAATGAAAAAAAAAACTTTTGATGAGGATTTTTGGGTGAAAAACTATAAATATTGATAAGCTTCATATGTTAAAATCATTGCTTGTTGAGCTGGGCAAAGTGAAACTTACCATACTGAGCGATTCATCTCCCAATCTGCATCGGATTTTGTTGGCAATGTTGCCAGCTGCTGAGAATGCCCTCTTTGGTTCAACCGAAGTTGGACGAATGGTTTCAAAAGCGTCGAAAATCAGTGTCAAGTACTTACCCTTAATCCCTTCAGATTCATAGTAGGAGATTTCTTTACGGTTTGCTTGCAATGATCCTGGCGTCAACGTAGTTTCCACCGGCAAGTTCTTCATAGAGATCCTAAGGTTTGGTCGTTGTCTCAGCTTCGACGATCGCATCAGGAATGATCAGACGCTTCAAGATCTCGTCGCTTGCTTAATCAAAGTAGCTTGGATTGAGCCATTCGGGTTAGAGCAGTTTCAAGAGGAGAGACCGTCGATGGAAAATATTACGTGATTATTGTACCTCTTTTTGGAATTCTGGTTGAAGTTGATGTTGACGGCTGATCACCAACCCCATGTGGAGAGACAGTACGTTTCAGGATAATGTTGTGCAATCCTTTGAGATGTGTTTTCATTCCGCTTGTGCTGGAGCACTCAATTACTTTTGAACGCTTCACGCACTTGGCTACGCCACGGTTTTGCTTTCCGCGCAAAAAATAATACCACACAGAAGCAGCACACATACCGGGTTAAATTTTCTCCTCAAATTCCATGTTAATTTTTTCTCCGTGAATTGCAGGCGCAATCACTTGAACAAAAATTCTCGAACATGTAAACAATGTTCATTGAAGAAAAAAGTCATTTGCAATTTGACAGATGGCTAAGAGAATGAAGCAACAAGTATGATTAATGACGTTGATGATCGATTTTTGCTGTAGCGTGAACATCGTCAATGATGCTTACTTGTGCAAAGGTTCATTCATGCGCGCATTCAATTGTTGTAAGTGTTTGTTGTACGGTGAGTCTTCAGCTGATATATGGACGTGAAACTATTCGAGATTTTTTATACAGACAACAAAATTTGAAATACCGAAAATACCGGTATTTTTGGTACTCAAAATTTACCGGTGATACCGGTTTCGGTACTACTAGTTCCACCTTATTCTTCATTAAGGCGGACGCATCCAGCAGGCACTTCTAACTGTATACCTCCCCTGTTCAAAGCAAGCCCCACAGAAAAATACAGCGGTTTGAACATTCGCTTCTCGCTGATTGTCAGTCACAGCTGGACCTAAGTTGGAGAATGGTGGGCGAGATAGCCTGTCCACGTTAATTTTCGGACACCAAAATAATTGTTGCAAAAAAAAAATGTTAACATAATTCAACAAAACTGATTGTTTATTTCACAATAATAGCGTTATATCAACATTAAAAACTGTTGATTAAGATGTTAATCCTTCTTTCTGTAAAATTCTCGAACTTACTGTGGTACACCCGCCATCATGTTCCGTACGATATCCTCAGATACGCCCGCCGTGACGATTCTCCTTCTTCTCTTAAAATCATCGGTATCATTTGCCTTCTTCTTAGTTTCGAAGAATTTCCGCTTAACTAGAGCCCAGTACTTCTCTATTGGGTGAAGTTCTGGACAGTTTGGTGGATTGGCTGATTTTATTTGACCGCTTGTACCTTATACCATTCCAGAACGGATTCCGCATCGTGACAAGAGGTCAAATCAAAGCTTTTGCAGACATTCTTTCTCGTATGCTCAGTGATAGAGCCGGTAGAGACGAAACTATTAGATTTCCGACCACAACTACATATGGCCTGCCAAATCGAATACTTCTTCGGGAATTTGGACACCTTCTTAGTCTGGAAATGCTCGGCAACAGCGTTCCTTTGCATTGCGGTATAAGAAACCAGACCCGGAAGCTGTTTAAAGTCTTCGAGTACGCATGTTTCGTCTTCCATTATGATACAAGAAAATGGATGCAAAAACATGGTGTAAAGCTGCTTAGCACGACTTTTTGAAGTGAAATTTTGCTTGTCATCACGGTTGGGCATCTTTTTCACCTTGTACACCTTCACTCCTTGCCTCTGCTTCACTTTTTGTCCATTTGTCGGGAGCATACTTTTCGATTTGTTCCACTTCCAACTATCCGATCCGCAGTCAAGCGCTGGTCAAATGAATTGCAAACACAAGACACGGTACTTTTTGATCGCGCACCGATAAATTCTGATTCTGCTGCCCCCCTCCCCCTTATCTTCCTCCCTTTCTCTCCGTTCGTACAAAATGCGTTTGTGCACTTCCACTTGATCCGACGCCATTTTACTGAATTGTAAAAATGTTGCAATAATGTAAACATGTTGCACAGCGAAATAAAGTGTAGAGTTATCTATATAATAAAAATGAGTTGGGGTTTCCTTTGTCACGATTTAACTCGCGAGCGGAAGGACCGATCGGCGTGAAATTTTGTATGCAGAGATTTTTAGGGCCGGAAAATAATCTTATGATGGTTTGAGACCCCTCCCTTCACTGGAAAGGGGGGCTCCCATACAAATGAAACACAAATTTCTACACAACTCGAGAACTAATCAAGCAAAAGAAACCAAATTTAGCATGTGTGAGTTTTTGAAAGCAAAGAAGGTTTTTATGGTAGCTTGAGACCCCTCCCCTCTCTAGAAAGGGAGGCTCCCATACAAATGAAACACATATTTCTGTATAACTCGAGAACTGATCAAGCAAAGAAACCCAAATTTAGCATGCGGAAGTTTTTGGAGGCAAGAAATGTTTTTATGGTAGTTTGAGACCCCTCCCCTCTCTATAAAGGGAGGCTCCCATACAAATGAAATACATATTTCTGTATAACTCGAGAACTGATCAAGCAAAGAAACCCAAATTTAGCATGCGGAAGTTTTTGGAGGCAAGAAATGTTTTTATGGTAGTTTGAGACCCCTCCCCTCTCTATAAAGGGAGGCTCCCATACAAATGAAACACAAGTTTCTGCATAACTCTAGAACTAATCAAGTTAATGGAACCAAATTTGGCAGGTAGAGGTTTTTGAAGGCAAGAAATGTTTCTAAAGTAACTCAAGACCCCTCCGCCCTCTGTAAGAGGGGGGCTCTCATGCTAATGAAACACAAATTTGTGCATAACTCGAGAACCAATCAAGCATATGGAACCAAATTTGGCATGTGGAGGTTTTTGGAGGAGAGAAATGTTTCCATGGAAGTTTGAGACTCCTACGCCATCTGGAAGGGGGAGGGAGGGGGGGTTTACATACAAATGCAACACAAATTTCTGCATAACTCGAGAACTAATCAAGCAAATGGAACCACATTTGGCAGGTGGAGGTATTTGGAGGCAAGAAATGTTTCTATAGCAGTTCAATACCCCTCCCCATTTTGAAGGGGAGGGGGGCTCCCCCTACAAATAAAAAGCAAATTTCTGCATGACTCGAGAACTAATCAAGTAAATGAAACCACTTTTAGCATATGGAGGTTTTTGGAGGCTAGATTTCTATATACATAAAAATGAATTTCTGTCTGTCAGACCCTTATAGACACGGAAAGTTCTGAACCGACCAACGTGAAAATTTATATGAAGGGGTTTTTGGGGCTGGGGAAGGTTCTTATGATTGTTTGAGACCCCTTCTCTCTCAGGAAGGGGCGCTCTCATACAAATGAGACACAAATTTCATCATAACCCGAGACCTAATCAAGCAAATCGAATCAAATTTAGCATGTGGGGGGTTTTGAAGGCAAGAATGTTTCTATGGTAGTTCAAGACCCCTCCCTTTCTGAGGGGGGGGGGGGCTTCAAACAAATGAAACTCACATTTTTATTATAATCGATGAGCCCAGTGTGATGGTTCGAGAACTAATTAAGCAAATGGAACCAAATTTGGCATGTGGAGGGTTTTGAAGTCAATGATTGTATGGTGGTTTGAGAAACCACCCCCCTCTGGAAGGGAGGGCTCCCATACAAATGAAACACAAATTTCAACCAAAAATGAGAATTATCCAGGTTACTTAAACACAAACCGTGTATTTCTCGGGTAAGAAGCATGTTTTGATAGAAGTTTGAACCCCTGCTTATTCAAGAAGAAAAAAACTCATTTCGAAAAAAAAACCATAAACGTGACAGTTATATTAAATTTTCCTTCATTTAGTTGCAAGCGTAGCAGCGCACGCACCGGGTTCAGCTAGTAAAAGAAAAAAAAAATACTGGACGGCCCGCGCCAAAAAAAATTTTTAATCACCTCACCCCCCCCCCCGACACCTTTTTTTCCCACACACATTTTTTTAAAACGAGCGCGCCCCCCCCCCCCCAATTTTATTTTTATTTACACTTAACAACACCCGAACGCCGGCGTACCACAAACAAACACATAACACTGGTGTTCTCTTCAAACATACAAAAAATATTTTGTGATCCCCCCTCACTTTCATTTCATGTATCGTAATTTTTGATCACATCTTGAATTGTCAAGATTGACAAAGAGAAACGTCAGCGTGATGTCTGTTTCCAACAAATGTAAAGTACAAGGTATTATATTCGCTGCAATGTTTATGTAGTATTATGAAAGAGACAAAATCAAAACATAGTTGTGAAATGCCTTCAGAAATGCCTGGAATTTAAGCAGTGTCGATAGAAAATCCAGCCAATCACCAGTATTTTGCTTGAATTAATTAACTGGCAAACCTGAATTTAAAAAAAAAAAATCAACAAATCCCTGTCAAGATAAACCAGCTGAGTATTTTAAAGATACGTCTCCGTGATACAGTGAGATACAGTGGCTCCTTTCTGCTCCACTTCGCTACTGGTTATTAATTTGCGAATACGATTTAGATTTTAAATTAACTTCCGAAGCGCAAACTGACAAAGACGTCGTTCGACCCATTTTATATTATAAAAAAAGATAAAACATAATATGTAGCTATCTCCTAATTGATTTTGGCTCATTTTTCTTGCGTTTTGAATATTTATCAATGAAATTCATAAAATAAGATTACTCCGGATAAAAATAAAAATACATTTACAATTTCATAATACACAAATACAACAAAATTTATTGCGGATCATTAATTTTACTGTTAATAGTCAAATCAGAAATGGACATTGTAATTACAATAGATCTACAATACATCCCATATGCCAAAATTTTTAAACAGTTGTGAAACAATACAATATATAGTAAGTAACACAAATTTGTTCAGAAAAAAAGTGATATTTTTTTATTGTTAAGATACATAACAACCCCCTTATTCCATTGTTCATATCTCAATTTACAATAGATTCTATTGTAGAAACAGTAAGTCCTAATGTTATCTTATCGTCACGAACAATACGATCAATTGTACATACTATTGATTCTATTGTATGGTTACAATACATTCTATTGTAAATCTATAATATTTTTTATTCGGGTCAGCGTTTGACGTCTTAGATATATTTATAAAATTGATTAAAAGTTACTCAACATTGATGAAGCTCGAATGAGCGTGTATGTGAGAATAATATAAAGCTGGCAATATACTTTACCTACTTTACTTTACCTTGTTTTCAAGGTATTTTGGTCTTTGTTGCACAACAAGGGAACGCTATGCAATGACGATTGTACAAGGTCTGGGCCACCAGGTAGTTTACTTGTGTTGAAAGCAAAAATACAGTTAACATTTCTGGGCAAGCGAGCGCCGACATCAAACTACCATAACATTCCATACTGTGAACTGATATTTTGACATCACCATAAACAGCTGTGTCGTGTAAAAAGATAAACATTGTGAGGAAACACAAATACCACTATACAATTCCACATTTTACGAATAACGTTAAGCCTGGTGGCCCGGAACTTGTATAAACGTCATTGAACGGTATGAGCATAACCAGATCTGTCATTTGAAAGGGCCCGTTATTAATTTCTGAAGAGGACACTGAAATGAAAAAAAAAACATATTTTAACCAACTGTTCCATCTTAGCATTCTTCTTTGTTAGGTCCGCGCAGCCTTCCTCCCCAGACTAAACCGAATCAACGCAGTAGGACTGGAAACTTTGATGCAAGTATGTGTTTGGTACGCTGCAAGCATCAATGCTGACAAACAAATTAACGTAATCTAATTCAATTATTACCACAAACTAAGACAAATACGGAAAAGTTGGTAAAAAATCTCAAAAACAACGTAAAAGTGCACATACTAGAATTATCGGTAAACATGGATTACCAAAAAATCGATATTGTTGATGACCAGCGAAAAACATTAAAAATTACCTATTTTAATCGTTTATTTTTACCGAATATGTTTTTTATTTCTGTTTTAGGTTTTTGGAATGCTATACTATAAATGTTTAAAACTTAAATATTTAAACAATTTCAAGCTCATTTTTTCGGATTTTTTTTCCAACGAATCAGAAAAATGTGGATTCACAATCATATTCAAAACACCGCAGGTATCACGTGAGATCATATTTCGCCAACCTAAAATATATCGCAATCAAGATTTCGGTCACATGGGAACATGGGAACATGATACATGGGAACGTCCATTAATTATGTCACGCAAAACGTGACTTTTTATATACCCCCCTTCACCCCTTGTCATGTTTTTTGTATGGACCATCAAATTTTGTTTGTATGGATCGTCACTTTTCCTCACTCCACCCCATCCCCCTTTAGTGCGTGACATAATTAATGGACCTTCCCCATCAGTGTAGATTTCTGGAACGATTTTGAAAACCTTGTCTTTTGTACAGACTTTGAGACTCAACAATTTAAAAAAAAAAAAACAAACAGAGTTCAACAAAAATCAACGGATTCCATTTCAGGCTTAGCTTGCAATGACTTCCTCAGAGTCTTTTTGCTCTTCGTCTGTCTCCTTAATTTTAATTCCTCCATATTTCCAGAAATCTAGAATTGGAAAGTAAATTTTTCATTGCAATTAGGTAAATATTTTTTATTCTGGAGAAATTTGCGAAGGCGTTTCTGCGTTTGAAACAAATTTAATTTTTGATCCCTATAAAAAAACAAAAACAGAGACAAAAAACCTTAAATAAAAAAAATACCGCAAAACACAAGAAAATGATTGTTAAAACCAAAAAACCCTCCACAAACCCCTAACTACTTCCCCCCCAAAAAATAATTCTACTCCTCTCGGGACCACACATTTTTGTCCCAAAGCTGATTAATTAATATATATTAAAAAAAAAAAAAAACACCACCGACCCGCGGCAAAACAAACCACAAAATTCCCCATGGGGGGGTGTTTTTTTTTGTACAACGCCAAGGGTACAATTTTAAAAATTTTAAGTAAAAAAAAAACCCAAACATTTGTTAGTCCGCTTCACTTAAAAACTAGGTAAAATTAAACATCAGTAAATTTTACCGAAATTTTCGGTTTTATGATGATGATGATGATGTAATACTACCATCTATTGCAGCAAGGAAACTTTCCATAGCAGTGGAATAATCTGAAAAACGATTTGATCAGGATTCTATTATTGTTTGTGATCATCAAGCTCCTGTATGAAGGGCCAAAAACGTTTGGGCGGGCCCGTAAGCAGAGACACTTACGCGAAACCCGCGAATATAGGGAAGAGAATCTCCTTCCAAAAGCAAGTTCACACTCACAGCACTAGAATCGAGCCCTCGATTGACAGAATAAACCCAATAGATGGGGTCGAAGAGCCCGCCCTCGTTCCACGAAATGTTAACAATAGGGAGGAGGCAGTCCCATGCTCCCTATCCAAATCGTTTTACTTGGGTGCCCTGATGGTCCCTCCCTTTCCCCGTTATATGTTATTTAATATATAATATATTTTGTACACAACAAATTAAGATACCATTATAGAAAAAAATGCTAATTTATTCAAATTTCAAACTTGAATGGATTGTTACTGAAAAATAAATAAAAGTTAGATATGTATCAATATCCTACTAGTCCTGGGAAAGCTGAAAATAGAATAGATCATTCGAAATATAAAAGATAAAATTTCAATAAAAGATATTATTTTATAAAACATTGTAATATTTGTAATATTTTTTTTATACTGTTCTAGCAACATTTCAAAGTTAGAGTGAACGAAGAGTCCGGTGGGATAATTTCTGAAAGAAATGGCTTATCTTACCATAATACCATAAACACAACATTATAATATAATCCTACATTACGTATAAGCACATGCCAGCCTTTTATGAATATAATAGTTGAAGTTCAGATGTGCAATTTTAAATAAATGGTATGCTGAAATGCTGAGATACAAATTCCGCCTTTGATGCCTGGCATGTTGCTCCAGGCTCTTACATAGTTTTAGAATGCAAAGATGATTCCAAAGCGTGCTGAAATTATTAATAAAATGAGAAAAGAAAATATACAATATGATTTAAAGGTATAAGATCTTCGGTCGCACCCCCTCACTTCGCTATTGTCAGATTGACAACATTGCCCAGGCTACGCCAACCAGCGTCTCCATGTTTCAGCTAGCAGTCTTTTGTGATCATATGACTCGTGGAGGCGTGAGGTAGGAACTTGTGAGGACGAGAGGTCGGTCGCACCCTCCTGCGAAGTTGTCAACTCACCATTTGAAGCCCCCACCAACCTATTTCCTCTCCCTCCTCCCCCCCCCTCCTCCCCGTGAACCACCAGCGACATTATAATAAAAAAAAAACCATAAAAATTTTTAAAATAATTTTAATTTTTAAAAATAAAAAAAAAAAAATAAAAACTCTTCAACTACCCCGACCAAAAAAAAAAAAAAAAAAAAAACAGGAGTGGTCAGTTGCAATCAACGTGACGTGTTTTTTCTAATTTCGTTCCCAGCAACATATGGATCGTGACTTATCATTATATTTCCTTCCAGAAGGAAGTAGTGGACCATGATTTTTCATCTCAGAAAATCCTGAAGTGACTAAAGTTTTCTAAAGAATTCAGTTTATTGACGTTGGAAAAAGTCAGTGAAATTCTTCAAAGATCAGTATTTGTTTTTTTTTTGATAAAGTTTAAAGTTCTAAGAACATCAAAACGATGAACAAATTCTTTTTCAAACTTAGAATTCAGATAGGCAGAAGCTATTGATAAACGAATTGAATCAAAATGAGTGGCCGCAACCCTGCTGGAATCAACAAGAAATTTTTGAAGCGTCATACATATTCAGGGGATTTGGAATAGTTGCGCAAAATTTACAGAAATAGTTGGCTTAAACAACATAGATAAAAGCGTCGGTTCCCTGATTATTGTACTGACCGAGAGTTGTCAAGAATGGAAGAAATAGATCCAATACATCGCTAGAAAACTAATTCAATCATTTTGGGGATGTTTGCTATGTAAGTCATGCAAACACATGATCAACCCTATCCCCCATTCCCACAATAGTCACGTGTTTTGAATGAACATCAGTATTTTATTGTATGGTTCGCCATAATTTCTAAACTCCCCCAACCCCCAAAAGCATGACGTATGGATTTTCCCATATCTGCATTGATCGAATCTCTTTATCAATTTTCTCAATTTTGCATAACTGTGGGATGCACCTCTCTATCAATTTTTTAAATACCGGCCCCCCCCCAAAATGTCACGTAAATTTCTGTCCCCTTTCCCCACATCAACGTCCTTTACACATAAGAATGAGTTGAAAGAGATGAGAAATTAAATTCAATCAAACACATCTTTCGTCGAATTGCGTATGTGTCAGTTTAAGGAAACATATTTACATCTTCTCTTATCATAAAATTCATAATTTCTAAGTGTGTAGGACATTTTTGTCACCTACATTCGGAAACACCAACCCAATATTTTGTTGACAAAATCTTAAATTAATACAGTGATGCAGTCTCACATATCACACATCAATGGAGCAACAGTTTCCATCAAAATCGAAAGCTTCGATTTGGATTCCCGCCAACTAATAAAGGCAATTTTCCGGACACCGACAGCGCTGATAATGATGATGCGGGTTTCAGTCAGATAAATGAGCAATTCTGAGAAAATTGGCTGCACCATTTGCTTTTATTACCAATTATATGCACACGACCACGAATTACGTTCCACTAGAGTGATCGATTTTCAAAATGAAGTAATCACATCTGATTGGACTTTTGTTTCGCTAGCCACACTTGTTACACATCATATGTACCTTCTCGAGTTCCAATAGGCCGCCACTCCGCTGCTACCGCTTCATATGATCAACGAGGCTGTCCAACTATTATTTGCCTGATTTGGTCGGAATTGCCGTTCTGCCTTTATTGTTATGAGGTTGGTTTTGCCTCGTTACAAGACGGCTAGACATCCATTCCATGCTCACGCAAGAGTGACCACTTTCAACTCGTTGCCGCTTGTGGTCTAGTAATACTATGCTCGATCGGAATAGTGTCTTAAGTGAGTATCCTTTCGCTAACATTGATTCGGTTTTTGTGGCTACGATTCGATTGATTGGAGCGCTGGAAAACCATTTGAATTAAACCATGAATCATTAAAAGTTAGAATTCAATGTCATCTAACGGGAGTCGAAATTTCAAATGTCTAAAATGCAAATTGATCACATCTGAAAATAACATCAATTGAACCAGCCTCCAAAAGGCTGCTTGAATTGACAAAACACAACCACGTGATGCTGCTCTCACACCACGATACGGGACTGAATGGGTGCGAAATATCAGCTGTCATCACACGGAGCAACCTTTTGACACACAACTTTGTCCGTGCAAGTGTTTGTGTAACGGAAACGTGTGCAAATCACATGTTTCCGACCACCATCGCAATGTGACGATTATAGCAGGGACAAAGTTGCTGTCCGACGACTTCAGCTATGCTACGACCCGGTACACTACATGTAATTTATCTTCTCATAATTATTCAAATGAGACAAATATGTAAATGCTCTAATTGCATAATCTAAATTTCATTACACTAGCTATCAACAAAAGCAACAACAACATCAACAACAACAACACCAGCAATAATAGTGGACGGATGATTTGAGCGAGTTGCATTATGTTGCAGCTTTGCCGTCAGCCAACTGGTCAGCGACCGACGGCAGATCGCTTGTAGGGAAAGATGCATTTGACCTGGCAGGCAGAGGAATGACTGGAATGAAAACAACTGCACCGTGAGAGCCCGGAGTGCACCTGGCTGTTTGCTAAAATTATTCCATAGCCTATTTTAACGTAAATCGGATAAAAACCAAATTTGCAGGGCAGTTTTATGCATGTATTAAGCTGAGTTTACAATAATTGAAGCAAGTTTTGGATGTTCTTTGGTAACATTTTTCGATATTTTTGCTTCACGCCACCCATAAGATTTTTTATCTACTTGCTACGTATGTCATTTGCATCTTACATTTTAACTTTGGTCTTTCTGAGTTCCCGCTTCATCATGCCCCAACATGTTTCGATTGAATGTAGTTCAAGGCATTTCGGTTAATTCATTACCTTGGGGACAAAATACACCGAATTAGTCTCATACCATTCTTGTTCCCTTGCCAGAATAGCGGCATGAAGCTAAATCCGGCCAACATAATGGTTTTTCGTCATGCTGCTCCATAAATGGCAACAGACGATTTGGAGGCATTCGTGTAAATTTTACCGTTGATGGTGCCTGTTGTGAAGTGAAAAATTCACTTCGCTTTCCACAGGTGCAAATATCCTGCTAAATAAGGTATTTCGATGCGAATTGAACATTTTCTTCTTTTTGAAACGATCATCCACGTTGAACTTATCTTATCCGGATTAAAACTTCTGTTCTGGTATTTGTTGGAGATCAGCTTGGACGTAAGTTTTGTCATTCATCACTCAGCAACTGTATTTGGTCAACATACCCGTGTATTTTGGTTATTTTCTGTTCAGCTGGAAAAATAATTTCAGCCAGTTGCATGTTGCAATAATTTCGTGTTCACCCTATAATTTGATTTTGATCAAAGTGTATACAAGTTTAAAATGCAAGATCTAATCTCTGAATTATCTTCCGTTTTGTGTAAATATCGCTCCCTTTCGACAGTGTCTCTATCCATTTTCTACCATCTAAGTAATACTGTCATATATAGAGGTGGGTCCAACCATCTTTAAGTGTACCATTTCGAGCAATGATTCACCCTCCCTTATAGTCATTTTCAAACCATTTGGCGCGTTTTGTGACGTGTCCATATTTTATAATTGAACCCGTGAGAGATATAGATGTTAACCTCTAAAACACCTTCAGAATCCTACTTTGGAAACAACCGAGCTATATATTTAAAGTGGAAGATTTGGAACATCATTAATCATTATTAATTCATGGAACTATTAAAAAAAATGAGTAGAAATACTTGTAGATGTTTAACCAGAATTAATTTCAGCATGTAATTAGGGATCCTTTTGGGAATGAAATTCATAAAATATGTTCCAAAAGCTTTGCTTTTTTTTCAGAATGAATCTGTTTGATTCAGAAAAAATGAACTGAAATTCCAAATTCCTTATCTACAACCAAAGAGATAGCCGGCGTCGGTGGTGTAATGGTAAGCGTGACAGCTACTTGGCACCCCAGTGGGTCTGGGTTCAATCCCAGTCGATGTCAGTGGTTTTTCTGAGGCGAAAAAATCTGGTCACGTCTTCCTTCGGAAGGGAAGTAAAGCCGTTGGTCCCGGCTCATATCCATGAGTCGTTAGGTAGGGTCCAGGTGGTGTAGTCGTCTTCCGTGCGTCGGTGATTGTCACCATGTGAGGAAATAGGCCGACGTAAAATAAAGAAAATGTTAGGCATTGGGAGAGCCACCACACAAAATAATTCTCCAGCCCCCCCCCCCCCCCACCCCCCCCCCACTCCTACCTACCACCCCAATTTCCTATTTTTTTTTTCACCACCCTTTTTTAAATAATCATTACATATTTTTTTTCCCTTCCTTTCATATTTCTTACTAAAAAAAAATACCCCCCCACCCTCCCCAATTTTTCCCAAAAAACCCCCGCCCCCCCCCCCCCCCCCCCCATTTATCGGGGGGAAACACCCTCCCCCCCCCTACCTCACAAAAAAGAATAAAATTAATGGGTTCTTTTATACCACACCCCAACTTTAATACCAACTCCCCTTTATTTTTTTTTTCACACTTATTTTTGGTGATTTGTTTGGCATCTTTTTGAATATGGATAAAGGGTGTCCACGATGAAATTTCCACACTATGAAATTGCTCTAACTTTTTAACCGTTGGATAGAATTTAATGAAAATTTGGGTGGATTTAGTTCATAGTGCATTATTTACATTCTGCAAGTTTTAAAGTCCTGTGATCAAAACTCGCGGAAATGGAGTCGAAAGAACAGCTCGTGCGTGATAAAATCTTGCGCATTCATCACGAGAACAAGGATCTCTCGCATCGTTCCATCGCTAAAACGTTGGGAATCGCGAATTCCACGGTGTCGCGAGTGATTAAGCGGTTCGAGAAACGGTTGACCACCGAGCCCAGAAGTGAAGGAAAAAGTATTCCGTACAACACCAAAAATCACAACCGCGTAGTTGGGGCCTTCAACCGAAATCCGAACGCCTCCGTTCGGGATGTGGCTAAGAAGCTGCACCTAAGCCGAAGTTTTGTCCAGAAGGCCAAAACTAAGGCTGGGCTTCGAACGTTCAAGGTACAAAAGGCCCCTAATCGCGACGAGAAGCAGAACAAGTCCGCCAAAACCCGTGCCAGGAAGTTGTACCTCAACATGCTGACGAAAGTTGAATGCTGCATCATGGACGACGAAACATATGTGAAGGCCGACTTCAAACAGATCCCCGGCAACCTGTTTTTCACGGCCAAGGATAAGTTCAGCGTTCCGGAGCATGTCCGCACTCAGAAGATGTCCAAATTTGCGAAGAAATTCCTGGTTTGGCAAGCCATCTGCACGTGCGGGAAGCGGAGTGCACCTTTCGTGACCCAGGACACGATGAACGGACAGGTGTACATAAAAGAGTGCCTCCAGAAGCGGCTGCTTCCTCTCCTGAAGGCCCACAACGTCCCAACAATCTTCTGGCCGGATTTGGCCTTATGCCACTACTCCAAGGACGTGCTGAAGTGGTATGCGGACAATAAGGTCAATTTCATGCCGAAAATGTTCAACCCTCCCAACACTTCAAGCTCCGCCCCATCGAGAAGTACTGGGCGATTATGAAGCAGCACCTTCTTAAACGACCTAAGGTAGTGAAGACAGTCGAGGAACTGAAGAAAGTATGGGTTTACATGCAAAAAACGGTTGATTCACAGGTTGTGCAGAATCTTATGGCCGGGGTTAAGGCCAAGGTGCGGGCATTTGCGTATGGACTGTAAATAAAATACGAGTAAAATGGTAAAATGAAGTTTATTAGTTATTTCCCAATCCCTGAAAATTTTATGGCAATCGGATGAAAATTCGAATTTTGCGAATCAATTTTGTGTGTGGCAATTTCATCGTGGACACCCTTTAAAAACTATTTTCGTTCTCTCATAAAACATTTTTTTTAGAGGAAAAAAACCAAAGCAACAAAAAAAAAAAAAAATAAAAATAATAAAGCAAAAAACCCCCCCGGCAAACACCACCCAATAAAAGACGCGAGTGTTGCGCGGGGCCCCCCCCCCCCCCCCCACCAACCCCCCCGCGGCCGGCCCCCCCAAGGCGTTTAGGGGGACAATGTCAAAAAAGTTTATGAAATGGTGTTGGCTGACCGGAAAGTGAAGGTGCGTGAGCTAGAAGATGCCACAAAGATTAGTACAGAGAGCAAACGCCATATTTTGGGCGAGATTCTGCATATGAAAACGTTATCCTGCCGTTGGGTGCCGCGCATTCTCACTCCTGAACAAAAACACGAACGCGAGAGCACTTCAAAACAGTGTTTAGCTTCGCGGATGGGGAATCGGAAGGAATTTTTGCGTCGATTGGCAACTGCGAATGAAACCTGGATCCAATATTACACATCAGCGAACAGAATGAGTGCCCGGCGATGCACTAAAGCCTTCACGAGTGCTCCGAAGCGGTCTAAGGAGGCTCACTGGGTTGGAAAAATTTGGCTCTTCGGGACTTTTCGTGGAATACCTCGAAAAGAATAAAACCATCAACAGCGAGTATTACTGTGCATTATTGGAGCGATTGAAGGCCGAAATCGCTTCCAAATGGCCCCATTTGAAGAGAAACATATTTTTGTTTGTAAAATAATGGCATCTCAACCACGCCAAAAATCCAGGACTTATAGCTTCAATTGCTTCCACATTTACCGTATTCACCCGATTTGGCTCCCTCGGACTATTATCTGTTCCCAAACCTTAAAAGAGGACTCATCATTAAAAAAAATTCAGCTCACGCGAGTAAATCATCGAAGCCGCGGAGGAGTATTTTGCAGACCTTCCGGAAAAAAAATTATTGGACGGGATCAAGAAGTTAGAAAGTCGCTGGAATAAGTGTATCGAGCTAAAATACACTAAAATACTACATTGAATAAAATAAAAACAAAATTATTCTCAAGGAGGTTGTTTTTCACCCCACCTAGTAAAGGCTCTATACATTCGCTGCCTACCATATTACCGACCAACTCTGCTATACTACTCCAATCATCTTTACTAAAGCGGTCGATTTACCGTAAACCAGCAGTTACCACAGTCTGGGAGATGAGGACATTATCAAAGTTGACCGCAACAATCAGGTCTCTCCAAGTGAGCTGCACCACTCACACGAACGACCGTCTGCAAATGTTCAACCAAACGAACCCAATCTCAGTCTTGGATGATAATGATGATGATGACGTTGGTGGATCGAATAGAAGCTCGTTGAGCCAAGGCGGGTTTACAATATTGCACCCGATTGAGACTCAGCGCAGTTCATAAATAACGATCCACATCCCTTGATCTACCAGAAATGCCATCGTCCCTGCATGGTCGGGAGGGTGAAGGGAGGAGGCCCCACGGGAAAATCGAAAGCCATTATTGATCTAGTTTTGAGGTTTTATCGTTGATGATGAGAACTTGGCGCATTCGTTTCCTTCCCTCGCCTGGCACAAGGACCGGGCAGCAGTAGATGTAAAATTATCATTAGCCAACTAGCACGTACTGAGGTTTTATCGATTTCGAATCCGAGGAAACTTTCGCTTAGTGGGACCATTTTCATGCAGGCGGTTTGCAGTTTAAATCCGAGCATGTCTTATTTTATGATCTGAGACGATGAGAATGTGCATTGAAATGGGTATTTTAGGCAGAAAACTTAAATAGATTTGAAGAATGAATTGCTCCACTTGAGACTTCATTAAGATGTTCCATTTTTTTTTTCTTTTTTGCTAACATTTTATAACATCGTTCCTTCGGGGAATTCTAATGAAGGAAAGTTGCTTTTTCATTTTTACAGTTAATTTAAACCGACATCATGCCGCACAATCATAACTTGGCGCAGCGCGAAGAGAAGAACAAGCATATTTTTCCACCTCTCATCACAATTAAGACCATTTGGATGGATTCACCTTCTTCGGTCGGTTATTCTTCTGCATTTCCCAGGGAGATTCTGTGAAAGAAAAACTCATTCTCACCCTTCGACTGGGTTGGCAGCGGGACAAAATAAAGTAAAACTTTACCAGAAAATCGTCCTTTCGTTGCGTAATCAGTGCCGTGGAAAAAGTTTCAATGGTTATGTCCCTTGAGGGACAGGGTAGAAAAGTATGCTCGGATTCTTCTTCGCGTCGATTTGCTCACAAGATGAGCAAGCGAAGCTTCCAGATGGATGCCATTTTCCGTTAGGCTGGCTTCCATGCAGTAATGGCTGTAGCCAATTCAGTCACGACTGCATAATGTTGCTGATGGAACCCTTGCTACGCCAATGTAATGCAGCCTTTGAAAATTATTGCGTACTAACAAGACTAAGAATGGAAAACCTCGCCGAAGTATCGTTTGAGAAAAAATAACATCCACTTCCATCGCCAATGTGCATATCCTGGGCTGAACAAGCCGGTAGAATTGCTCTGTTGAGAGTGAAATAAAAATTATGGAAAATGGCTACAGGTGGGATTTGGACCACACAAACACAACCTGATTGAAAATTTTCTCCCGTATTCCGGTTTTCTATGAGAACGCAATTAACGTTTTACTTTCCCTCCACGCATTGGAGCATTTTCGTGCATGGGGACAAATTCCTCCTGGGAATGCCCGTTTCACTGCTGGATGCTGGTAACAAATTGGGGCTCACTCACCAGTGACTACAAATCATCGGGCACCGAAATTTTTATTTATATCGCCGGCTATAAAAATCAGTGATAAATGACTCACCTGACACAGGTCTGTGTTTTATGAGCATTTGAGAGAAAGAGGGGACCTTAATTTATTCACTGACATTTGAGGCTTTGGAGGTATACTTTTCGCTAGGCTCCACACGGCTAGACTTGGACAGCATGCCGCGGATGATTAACGCCGTTGTCATACGATATGTTTGGTTATGGATTCTAAAATCACCTACTATTTTATGGTCACTGTCATAACCGAGCAGATGGAACTAATTAAATGAGCTCCGATGGATGTCAGCTTGGTTTTGTCTGGAAAGATTTCCTGCTATAAAATTGTTCCCATTCGCCGAATTAAACGTTGAACAGAAGCTGTGAAAAGACATTTCAATGATAAAATCAAAACCTGACGGTCATCCATCATTTTCACTCCTAGACAATCATCACTCAAAACATTCGTTTGATTGATGGTTTAAGGTTCGAATAATACATTTAACAATCTCTTTGATTTCAATTTTGCCAGATAAGCCCCGATCGGATCAGCAAGCTTGATCTGTGGGAAAATTTGCACCCAAAGCAATTTCACAGATGCTTCTCCTCGACGCGATGGAAGCTGCAAATCGAAACGACTTCAATCGTTAATTGCATTATTCATGAAGCGAGCGTGAGGCTGCCATTCCTCAGGCCTTCTCCAGGAGCAACCGTTAAACAAAATCAATTTTTACCTTTTAATTATTCCCATCACTGAGCGAATCTGTGTGAGAGTGAGAAAAATCGCTTAACATATTACAAGAAAAGTACATTTAACAGCCCTTCAAAGTTGCAATGTCTTCAACCCGTTTGTTTGTTCTCATTCTGCCATTATTGGGTTCAATCCACGTCGGCCAGCTTTGGATGAAAGCCCGGTGGCAGCCGGACGTGCGTGGCCCTGAGGGCATGCCTGCTGGTCCGTATTAAAAATTCCATCCAATAATCACGCAATTTCGATGCCAACAAATCAAGAGTTAAAAGGTTTGCTACTGCTTGCTCACGTAGGTTCCTTAATAGCGCTACGAGGCATGTACCGTGGCTCCCCCGTGACGGGAATTCATCGAGCGGAAGGTTAAACTGTTCACGTGGCTAGTGAAAAAAAAAATGCATTCTAATTGAACGATTCTCATTAAAGACGAAAACCTAGGGGGGAAATGGAGGTGTTAATGGTGATGGTTGTATTAGAAATTGCAAATGGTTGCTAAAGAACGGAACAGGCCATAACTTAGCTGATGTTGCTTTGTTCCATTCAAGCTAGAGTGCGTATTCTTATTGAATACTTTTGTCGACTACTTATCAGGTTCTGGAAAGACATAGAAGAAGAGTTTAGAAAATGAGAGATGATTATCATAAAGATTTATGGAAATGGAAAGGACTCATCACAAGTAACAATTCTGATATTTCAATATTGATATAAAACTCAGATTTTTTTTTAGCTATTATTATTTAAGTTTTTTGCAACATCACAAAATCACAGCAAGCTTTGCCAGCGAACGCACAGTGGGAAAAAAGTGCCCAAAACGCGAAAGAATGAAGAACGATTTCTGTAAATGCTACCTTAACTTGAAGGAAAACTTTGGGAAGCAAATGATATCATTTTACCCTGGTTTCTATATTTCCTTGTTGTTCAGACATTTCTTTTCTCGGTGTGACTCAAGATCGACATCACGCGCATTATGGAGTTGGAAGATGTAAAAGACAAGCTGAAAGGAATAGATTCGAGGGAGATTGTCGACTGAACCATGCATGTGGCTGCTGGACCTGACTCGTCAACCGGATTCAGCCATTACAACCAAGCAAAGTTCCTTGGCAAGGATGATTCGCTTTTGACGGAGCACCTCATGTCTCTAAAGCTAGTGTCCAAAGATGAATATGAGATCTATAAAAATCCGAACCCGCCGTCCGATATGTTTTGTCGTGTTCGATCTATGCACTGGACCAAAGAAACGGATGAAATAAGTAAGGCTTGCT